>OX387268.1:37549813-38149813 GCA_947562075.1 Orthosia gracilis | reverse complement strand
GTTATTAGTTTGCATTCATATTTATTCATAGGCGGGAACTCGATAAGTTTAGCCGTTTATTTACGCACTTAATTCCGAGAATGCAGTTTTGTAGTCCCTAAATAGGTTCTACAAAACTAACCAAGGTCTTTGGAGTCTGTTTCTTTAGTTCTGTTTGGTTGAAATCGGCATACGCGATTTTTCATTTTTTTTTTTAAAACTTACTTTGGAAATCGAAATTAAGATGACAGACATTAAAAGGAACTTTCCGGAGTGATTTTGGTCCTAACCATGCTAAATCTTTTCAAAATATTTGTTCCAAATTCCTATTAAGGATTCTCAGGATTGATTTTTCCACCGTCAGCTATTTTAACCCGAGGAATAATTTAGAATTGTTGACAAGTTTTAAATTTAAATTTTATATTAAGTATAAAATGGATAAAAAAATGCCCTTAAACTCAGCCGTTCAGCTAGTAACCACGAAACTCTTTTTTACCTGCATCATACTCCTCACAACATCAGAACCAGCTCTCAAAGCCTTGTGGAAGGTGCGGGTTGCCACCACAGCTCGTCGCAACTGAACCGACAGCTTATTGGGCACGTCTTCAAACGGCTGGATATCGCGCATGTGTTCGTTCACGCATTTTAAGTACCTGGAACAGAAGAGTAAGTTAGAAAAGGAAGTTTAGCAAATGCATGGCGTAATTGACGTAACGGTTGGCACAGTGATTGAGCGATCGGCTGCTTGCCGCGTGTCGCGAGTTCGATTGCCGCACGGAACAAATATTTGTATGGCTTACAGATAATTGTGCCATGATGGATGTTCTTGATGTGAGTTTAAATGTTGGTAAACGCACTCATGACACGATATAGTCGAAATTCCAAGTGTGGGGCAGCATCATTTTTAAAAACAAAAGAAAACATAAGAAATAATCAGGTTATAATGCTCCCACTGCTGGGACACAGGCCTCCTCTCTCTGAGGGCATGATAATACCAACCAAGCCCAGTGCAGGTAGGTAGTTGTTTAATTTCGTCGAATTTGTGTGTGGCCAGTAGTTTTCAAAAGGAAGATTACTGGCCACATATAATATGGGAAAAGGGCAGGATGGTTTATGTAAGACTGGAGGCAAATCTCTTGGATTACCTAACAGATCTAGGAGATCGCCGGCGTTTAGGCCTACGTCAGGCGAAATCCGTCCAAATCCCTACGTCTCTCAAGCATTCAACGATAGGCTTAGGTACAAAATGAGTAGGGATTGCTGTCATGAACAATATACGGATGAGATCATAAATATTGTTGCCAAAGACACAATAAGTGACGACAAGCGAAAATGAGCGTTAAATTCTCAAGAATAATTTGTTACAGCAATCAATCGAGGGGCCCAAACAGCAGTTGACATTTATAACCTTAACTAAATGAGATGTGTACCTATATTAAAATATGGCGACCAATCCTCGGAACCCATTCGGTGAGGTTAGGCGTGGAACATTAAAATGATTGTCGCCTTGCGTCATTCTTGGCAATAGGCGGGGTTAAAGGACAAAAGATTTTTTCACAATCATTTGCAATAATAATTATTATAATGTTGAACACTATGTCATGGTGATAATCGTTTTTTTGTTTAATTTGCTGTTTGTCAGCTTTATGACAATGAATAAACGAATAATATTGTTAGAAATACTTGTATGATATCGCTTACCGACGCGTCGCGCCATCAGAAAGCTCCCTAAAAGTTGCTTGGGTGGTTTTGCAAAGGACAAAAACATAAAAGTTTACCTACAAACTTATTGTTACTCCTAAGTATAGCTAGCTATAAAAATTTAGGTGATATCGCATTTTACGTCACGCTTTTCCACAGTTGCTTTTTATTCTTTTTTCACACGTAACTCCATACGTTGTAGCTTTTATTTACACGGCCATTTCAGCTCCAATTCCAGGATATAAAGTACTGGGTCAGGCTAACTTTAGCACCGTCTACTATAAAATGTTTCCGACTGGATGTGTATTCAGGCTAACCTGGAGAACGTTCAGTCGGGCACAGATTTTTGGAGGAAATGAGTCATTGCATCCTATTAAGAACGTAAGAAGTACTGGTTTGGTAAATTTAAATGGAAAGGAAGAACGTACTTGTGGTATAAGTAGCAAGCGACAGCTCTTCATAAGTTTTCAGAGGTAAGTAGCATACAATACAAAGCTAAGAAACTGCCGAAGTGGATATAATGATTTCGGAGTGAGTTTATTTTTGAGTAGCCAATTGAATATACGCTGAAGTACGTAGACTGTGTGTAAATGTATGATGGCGCATACAATTTTTTAGTTTTGTTACTGCCATACCACTAAGTTGATTAGCGTTAAACATGGCATGCTTATGGTCGGCTTATTAACCTACCGCCTACAAAATTGGAGCACGCAGAGTACCCCCTTATTCAGCCAACCAGTCGCCACTCAGCTAAAAACACACTTCATACGCAATAACATTAATAACTTGATTGTGTACAACTCATAAACTATCCGGTAGCCCTTCATAACGTTATCACGATTCGTTTCATGCCACTCTATGCCCTATTATCAGGCCTTTATGCCCTATTATCGAACCTAAACGTTTGTTTACGTGTCCATAACACTAAAGCTGTCTGCTAAAGTGTTTTATTGAGGCGTCTTTATAAACAAAGGGGGTGTTTTCCATCTGAACGACACTGTGTTGCGTTTCAGAGCTCTCTTTAGTGCGAAGTGCGTTGTCGGGAGTCGTGTAAACATTTATATGGGTTGGTGTGTCTTTAATAGATGCTGTGCAACTTTGTTTGGTTACTAGATTAGAATGGATAGACAACTCTTGTAGCTTATTGGATTAAAGTTACTAAGATTTTCCTTCTTATTGAATCTGAAAATTGTTCTTGGAATCCTCAGAAATATGCTACGTACTGTTAATATTAGTGCTCAACATTGCGTGAAAGAAGGAATTTACCTGAAAGTTTCGTGCGAATGAGTATGAGGAATTCATCCTTTACATTTCTGTTAATATTTTAACTTAGTTTTATTTAATCAATGACATGTATATTTAAATTTTATTTTATTTTGATTTAATTTTGGTTTAATTTTAATTTATGTACTGCTTGTTTT
Organism: Orthosia gracilis; assembly: GCA_947562075.1. NCBI lineage: Eukaryota > Metazoa > Arthropoda > Insecta > Lepidoptera > Noctuidae > Orthosia > Orthosia gracilis. The sequence goes on along the minus strand of OX387268.1, from coordinate 38,146,712 downwards.
AAATTAAATTCTTATTTTATTTTATGCGACTTAGCACGACAATGATGTGCATGACTGTAAGTGACTTGCTTCCACAGGATCTTTTCTAAATGTTATTTCCTGGTATGAATTTGCAAATGAGTCGTTGGTGTGCCTTGTTCAATAAATAAATAAATAAACATTTGGACTAGAGGTCCTGCCGACTCCTGCCTCAAGAGTCTTTTATCCTGTCCTCTTTTGATTTAAACAGGAAAGAATCTATGGTTCTAGTCATTATAATGTTCAAACGACAAACTAACCACCGGCTTTCCTTTATATCCATTCAGGCATTCACACAACACAAACCATACAAAATAAAAATTCCATACTCATCAAACATGGTGGTTGTTTCCAAACCAGCTGATACAACAGCACACACATAAAACATAAATACCAAACGATAAGCCGAACAGACAGACACTTCCATTTTACGACCAGCATTGTGAATTGACGATTCATATCGGGTCTAGCGCTCTAGACTAAACAGTATACTGATAGCTCTCTGATGCTCTGTGGTGCCTTTTGTTAGGTTTCGGCTACCCAATAAGATTCGGCGCCTAACATTGTTATGAATGATTTGATACTGAATGAATGAGGATATTTATTATGATTGCGGTCTTCAATATTAATTGCAATTTGCGTCACTGACCGCAAGGACAGATCGTGTGAGGCAGATGTCTGATTGTCCGCAGCTTGTTGCAGGTTGAAATATGTTTATGGAAGAATTAATTGCCGCAAATAAAGATCTTAACATCGTGAGTAAACCGACATGTCCTAGAACCAAAAATTCGAAGACATGTGACATTCACCAACCCGCATTGGGCCGCGTTGTGGTGGATTATGGCTCATTCGCTCTCTTACAGAGAGGAGGCCTGTGTCCCAGCAGTGGTTAAAACGCTAATGATGATGATGATGAAAGATCTATCATATGCCGATTAAATTGAGAATCATAGATCTTGGTAAGTTAACAAAGTTACAACAAGGTACGTTTGCCAGCAGAATATGATTTGTTATTTGCTTGCAAACCTATCTGCTTCTTATATATATATTACATTAAGCTTTTACAACTAGAGACTAGACTACCATCTAAACCAGATGGTAGCCTTCAATAAGATTTTCCGAGCACACCTCTACATTTAATGGTACGACGGCAACGATGAAAATTAAGCTGCTTTTATAACCGTAATTGAAGGTTGTAGATTCTTTTATAGTTGAATTTGTGTACTCCAAATAAAATAAAGAGTTAAATAATTTAATTTTATGAATATTGACAAGGCAAGGACAGTGACAAAAGCAAAAGTATAATAATTTAAATAATCTAATAAATAATTAAAGTGGCCTATCTAAAAATCTAAGAAAGAAGGTTGATTATGAAAATAAATAGTTTCAACACTTCCCCTACTTCTGAATAGATAATAGGCCATCATAAATGTTAAACTAAACCTAATCCTTTTGTTAAACACACATGTCTTTGCTTAGATGAAAACTTAGTTAACACGTCAGCCTTCATTTCATTTTTGGGTACATATTCTATACTGATAATACCACTAGCAACAGTATTCCTTATAAAATGATGTTTTACATCAATGTTTTTTGTTCACGAGTGATGAATGTTGTTTTTTGTTAGCATTTGAGCTCCCTGATTATCGCAAAATTATTGAGATTAAGATCAATGATTATTCCATTTTCCTCTTGAATGATCCTCATTCCTTAGAAATGTTTTAAGTTTCCCAAATCCTTGACCTTAAAGAATTGTTTAATATTTTTTTTTAAGTTTTCTTTCATGTCAGCATTATTGTTTAGAATGCAAAAATCGACAACAAAGATTGCGACAGTTAAATGCAAGTTCCTTTAACTTTATAATACAGACAATGATCATGTTCAGACCTTTTCATTCCAAATTGCAACATTGCTTTGTTAAGTTTGAGGTTCCACTATCTAGGCGCTTGTTTCAGGCCGTAAAGTGCTTTCTTTAACTGGCATACCTTCCCCTTGTTACACTCTTTGGTGAAACCCTCAGGTTGTTCCATAAAATTTTCTTCATTTAGAACACCGTTGGGAAACGCAGTTTCAACATCCATTTGAACCATTTTAATATTCCATTGTGCTGCGAAAGCTAGTAGTAATCTTACCGTTAAGAGACGTGCGACAAGTGCGAATGTTTCATCATAATCTATGCCATAAGTTTGTGTAAAGTATTTGGCTACTAATCGCGCTTTATAGCGTACGTTTTCCCCGTTTTCATTTTTCTTAATCTTGAATACCCATTTACAACGAACTATTTTCCTATCTTTAGTTCTATCAACAAGGATCCAAGTCTCATTATTTACAAGTGAGTCATATTCACTTTGAAGAGCTTCTTGCCATTTATTTTTATCATCAGAATAAATAGCTTTCTTATAAGTTAAATGAACTTCCTTAATTGAACTTCCTTAGAAATGGAATATCATCTTCTACAGCTTTGTACAGAACTATGTCTTCGGACCACTTTTTCGGGTTTCTGTTTCTCAATGGATATCTGGAATCTCTTCTACACTGTCATGAAATTCCTCTTCAGTGTTGTCATTTTCAGGTACATTGAGTTCTGTGAGCTGTGTTAAAGGTTCAGTCATAATTTTGTTGGCTTCTCCTTCAGTTGGTATATTTTCAGAATTTTCTTGAATTATAATTGGAATGGATTCTGATAATTGAGTTCAACTTTATCAACTTTATCAACAATATTATTTTGGTAAGTGGACTTTGATTTGAATAGAAAATCGTTTTCAAAAAATTTGGCATCTCTTGTCCTGAATTTTTGGATGATCAGGATCAACTACTCTGTTTCCCTTAGTTTCAGTGCAATAACCTACAAATATGCACAGTTTGGCCTTAGCATCAAATTTCTTTCGAATATTGTTTGGTATGTGCGCATATACTCTGCATCCAAAAACATTTAGATGAGAAAGATTAACTTTTCGTCCAGTCTAGATTTCTTCAAGGGTTTTCCCTTGCCTTAGTAGGTAAGCGATTTTTCAAGTAAGTCGCTGTATTAACGGCTTCTCCCCAACAAGTTATAGGTACACAAGATTCTGAAAGCATAGATCTTGCTTTCTCAACTAAAATTCTGTTGACCCGTTCAGCTAAACCATTTTGTTCTGGATTGTAAGGTACAGTCGTTTTCAATTTTCAAAATTTCTTTCATTTCGGAATTCAAATATTGGTGAATATTTGAATTATTACCGTCGTCAGAACAAATTTTTTTATCTTTTTATCAGTTTGGTTCTCGACTAAGTTTTTAAATTCGCGAAGCTTTTCTACAACTTCTGATTTTTGTTTCATTAGGTAGGTAAATGTTTTTCTAGAAAAATCATCAGTGAAAGTCACGAAATATGAAGCACCTCCCAAAGATTGAGTACTCATAGGTCCGCAAACATCACTATGAATAATTTCCAGTAAATTTGAGGATTTTGAATCCGACATTTTGGAAGGTTGCTTAGAAGTTTACCTTCCACGCAAGCAATGCAGTTATCTTTAATAGATTCAGTAGGTTTTGGATACTTGATCCCATGAGCTAAGTGTAATCTTAGTAATGCCATACATCTCAAGTACAGATGACCAAGGCGTTTGTGGCATAAATCAGCTGTATTATCTTTAACTTCTGTTAAATTCGCCTGAGCAGGTAGGTAGGTAAATCAAGTTTGTACGTACCATTGACGTTTGAGGCTGTGTATAAAACTTTTCCGTAAACCTTACACGTTTGACCATCAATAATTTTTCCTCCAGATTTCGAAAATGTACGACATTTCCATTCTTTGCCAATGAGTTCACTGAAAGCAGGTTCGTTGATAAGTTCGGAACATGCAAAACTTCGTTAATGTTAGAAGTGTTTAGTTCTACAGTACCAATGGCATCTGAAAGAATTATTGGATCATTAGCTATTCTAATACTTTTCTTGACAGATTCAGTATCATGTAGCCAATCACGTCTATTGGTCATATGACTCGTAGCCCCGGAATTGATAAACCAGTTATCACTCTTTACAAAAGGCGACTTATTAAAAAATTGGTTTACAAACAAAAGAATTTACAAAGATTCACAAGCTTCAGAATTATCAAAATTAGAATTACTTACTGACTAATCATCAACCATAAGTGTTACCTCGCAAATATCTGCCTTTTCCCCTTGTGATTTAGCTTTGAAAACTCTGCAATTTGCTTTTATATGCCCTGGTTTACGGCAGTAATTGCAAAATATGTTCTTAGTGTCTCTATTAAACTTTTTATATGACATCACTAAAGCACTATTTTCACGTGTATCACTGCAGGTGGCTAGATTACGGCTGTCTTCTTTCAGAAGTGCAACAATGACATTATCTGAAGTCAGTTTTGAGGCGGAATGTTCCAGCGCTACGACAAGTGGCTTAACTTGCTCTGGTAGACCACATAGCAATATAATTGCGAGAAATAATCATCAACTTTTTTATTTATTTTTAAGCAAGTTATCATAAGTTTCCATGTTATCAATATAACGACAGTTCATTAATCTTTTCATTAACGTGAGTTTTCTAATAAGTCCGCTGTCTGCGTATGTTCTTTTCAAGTTATTCCACGCTTCAAATGCGGATTTAGCTCCCATTATTTTAGAGAAGACTCTTTCGTGGCAGGACAAGCCAATTTTAGCGCGGGCTCTGTCATCGCAGCGTAATATTTCTTGTGAGTTATTCTCCAAAGGGTGCTTTATGCGATCCCATAGTCCACTAATCAGTATCATTTCCATTGAAAATGCCCATGTTGTGTAGTTCGAACATCCTTCTAAATTGTTAAAATATGGAGTAATTACTGTATGTGTAGTTGAAACATTGTGTACTACACTAGTATTACTTGCATTCGTATGATGAAGAGGTTACACACAAGAATCTCTCTCCATTTTTATTTTCGAATCTCTGTAACACACTATTTTAAGGAGTTTAGACTTTTAGAGCTCTGGGCCCATAATCTGAAGGTTGTAGGTACTTTAATAGTTGAATTTGTGTACTCCAAATAAAGTAAAGAGTTACATAATATAATTTTATGAATATTGACAGGGCAAAGACAGTGACAAAAACAAAAGTATAATAATTTAAATAATCTAATAAAAAACTAAAGTGGCCTATCAAAAAATCTAAGAAACAAAGTTGATTATGAAAATAAATAGTTCCAACAGTAATAACCTCTAGTGCAAGTTTGAATCCTGGTCAGTCCTTGTCAGGACGCATACGGCAAAGTAATTATCATTTACAATAAGTGCAATGTACCAGTCCAAAGCACGATCTTTCAATGCACTTCAAGTGACCTCATTAAATATATTCAATCAGTTTGCAAAACGTCCTCTAAGAATTTGGGACTCTCAATGACCTCCTTATAAACGGTCACAGGACATTTTTAGCAGTAATTAAGTACATTGGATGAAGAAATTAATGATGAATACTTACTTCTCGTCAAACTCGTACTGTGAGTTGAGTACGGTGAACATCTTGTTGTATAGTATGCTGAAGAACCCGTCCATCATCACGTCGAAGTTTGTGTCGCCGCGTGTGTAGTACCTGGGGAAAAAGAATGAGTTAATAGAAGTCTAGCATTTAAGGAGGAAGATGGGAGATCAGAAAGTAAAAGGACTGAGAGTATAAAAGAAGAAGCTATTGAGCATACAAGTGGTTTGAATTGTCAAGGGTGAGAATATCATGGCACACATAAGATTGATGAAGAACATGGATTACAGACAATGTCAGGATCTAAAAGGTTCGACAAAATCCTTGAAATAAATGTACTAGGGAGTGTAAAGCTTGATGTTTATGATGAAAACAAGGACGTTTTATATATTCATGCTGTATACAGGACCCATAAACAACCCAGCTTCGTCTTATTACCAAAAAGTTACCCGTAATAAGCCACGTTGAGGATACATTTTCCTTTAATAAATAAAAAGGCAAAGATCACGCTCAGATCTGCTAGACGTTCCGACGGGGATTTGCATTTTATATGGAGTTCAACAACGTAACCCTGATATACTTTGTGCGATCCGACGAGTTTTTCTTTCATCTTGTTTGGGACAAAATTTTAATGCGTCATTATGAAGAAGGGATTTACTTATATCGTGAGTAATTTTCTGAACCGTTATTCGCTGTCATTAAAGCAATCTTTGGTCAAGGCACTTACCTTGACCAATCAGAATAATATGTGTTTCCAAGAAGCGTTTCAGAATAACTGCACTGCGGCTCCCGAGGAATTCATTTGCTTAATGTTTGCAATATGCGGAGCAAAATATGATACCGACTGGTTTCAGTTGAATTTATTGTGAGAGAAATAGCACAGACGATCTATCTTCCTATAATTCTCTTGTCGTGTTTTCCAGGCGTACTAATGGCGTGACAAGAATATATAAAAAGAATATATATGTTAGAATTCACGGTATATATCTTGATCCAGTGAATTCATTCAAGACTCAATAGTGCGTACGGGTTGACCATGGTCAACGTCTGTTGATGTCAGATCCTTGTTTAAGCTTTACTGCTCATGATTGGTGATGTCATAATCATAAAGGGTGTGGTCATGTGGTGTACATTGTTTATTAATATATTAACGAACAGCAGGCTCCGGCCATTAAAAATTAATGTAAGACCTTCCACGATAAATAAACTTAATAATTATTAAAACCGCAACAACATCTTTAAAGAAGTTCTAAAGGCTTATTGAAATACAAAGAAAGAAATCGATGTTGTCTTTAGATAAACAATTAAGTGTCAGCTATTATCCAGGCAGAAGCTTACAGGCTTACAGGTACTCATTAGATATATGAGAAAAACCCTAGGTTGTGACTTATCTAGGAAAGATTAGTTAACAAGAACTCTTACCTTTCTAATTGTTCAAAGAGTTGCTCGAAGACATAGGAGTGCTGTTCGTAGATCATGCCGTATGTTCTCTTGAACATCATGTGGAACTCCTCGCGTGATTGCTTTAGTAGCCTTCTGAAGAACTCTGGAACAAAAAGCAAAGGGATTATGAATTTGAAGAACATAATTAAGATGTGTTTGCTGTTTGGGACAGCGTGTCGGTTAATAGGAAAGAATGGATGAAGAGAACGTGTTTCACCGAATCCAAGTAACATGGGACAAGGGCAGGAAGATGATGACTCTAATTTTTTTTATTATTAATATGCTCGCGCTTGACCACTATCTCACCTGATGGTAAGCGATGATGTGGTCGACGGTGTAGCACGCTTGCCTAGAAGTAACCTATTCACTCTTGACTTAAAGACCCCTAGATTGTAGCTATTGGGAAACACAGACACCGGCAGGGAATTCCACTCCTTTATTATTTATTATCAGGAACAATTACATTGTGTTTGATACATTACTTAACATTGCATTAATCATTATTAATAATATTAAAATAAATTCTAAAAGTACATGCACCTAAAATATATTTACAAAAAAAAGAAAACATGACATCTAAAAACAATAACAATAAATAACTTTTTTTTTAATAGAAAATTTCAATAGAAATTTTCCTTAGCTGTACGCATAATAAAAGTGACCCCAAAACATTATGTGCGTATGGGTGGGATGTATTAATTTTTTAGGAGCTTTGTTTGGAAGTTACGTAAAGGCCTGTTACATAGATTTTGTGCCTTGCTTTCGTTTCTATCATATTCATAAATAACACTATTTCGCCGAAAATCGTGATCATGAGACTTTTAAGTATTTTTTTTACTTGTAATGTCGAATCACTGTTTCTTTTCATCAAAGGTAAACGACACTAGCAATTCAAAGAGATATCTTGCCAGTCAGAATAATATCTATTATAAAATATTAGAAGGCATTGGAGCATATTAATATTGAGTCGTTTATGCGCACATTAAATATTAATAGCAGAGGTTCTGCTGTTCGTAATGCCGGTCATAGTCGTAACGCTATTATTATAAAATACGTTTACACGAATCGGTTGAGTGACTCACGGATCCTATACCGTCATTTGATGATCTGATACCATAGACTTCAGAATTGAAAATTTAAATAATGGAAAGCATGCCTTCTATTATACCGATTGCAGTTTCTCATCAGCCAGACTTACCTTGAGCATATTGAAAGCGGTACGTGATGGTCTATAAATTCAAGATAATAAAATCTTCTGAGGATGCTTGTAGAGGGGAGGAGAAAGATGAAATGATGGATTTGAATGGATGAAGATGAAGAGAAAAGAAAGAATGGAAAACAAAATCATGTTGTGATCAGTAAGTTAGAGATACAACTATAGGGCGAGTCCCTACCCATTATCATAGTAAAATCCACCTACAACTGCACTATCAAAATATTTCCATCAAGGAAAAATAAAGCATCCGTAGTAAGCCAGTAGCTCGCGACAACATGTTGAATAGTAAACTATTTCTGGCAATGACACTCGTAACAAGCTTTGTTTACAGGCTGCGTTCTGAGAACCCGAATCATTCGTCCAGACTTCAGGGAATTTATTAAAGTAACTTTTTAAGTTCAGCTTTAATTCTCAGAGGTAAGTCTTAAAGGATTGGTCGCGAGAACTGGCCAACGGGTTCGCGTGATTACAACACCTTACAACAATTTCGAGTAGAAAAGCAAAGGTTTCTGGAATAGCTTGTGCAAAATGATTTTAAGTAAAACCTTTTCGGACATGCTAAGTTAATGTAGCAGCGCTAAGTACATAAAACCAATCGTGTCAGTCATTACAACAAACTTTTTAATCAATAATGGCTCAATAAATAAACAAAACTCTTCTAGAAAAACATTACATAAAGAAATTACTATGTGTTATAATTGCACAAACAATGCATTTTTATTACTATTTACATTTAAAATAACTAGCAAATGTGCTACAGATTATACACGACATCAAGTTCATTGACTCTTCATTTTTTTTTTCATGGCCGCGGTATTTTTGTCGCGTGCAAAAAGTATTGTGGACAAAAAATAAATACCTACACAGCTCGCTGAAAACGTAAATAAATTGAAGCAATAAGTACTGCTTGAATAAATATTTTGTGTAAATAAGATGTGTTAGGGTGTTATAATATCTACTTAATGATTTCCATCCGTTTCAAGTTCAACTTTGACCTATTTTGAACTTGTCTAATTTGAATATCGAATAATAGAATAGCTGCCTTTTTGTAGCGTCATTTATTTTTAGAATTCGACAAAAAAGGTTAATAGCCAATCAATGGAAATTAAGAAAAATGGAGAAGGAATACATAGCTACAATTTTTACAGTGCTACAAGGATATTTTGGGGCTTGACTGACATTGTTAGGTGGCACTGTTAGTAAACTTTTATGCAATTGTCCGTGGAAACTGCATAAAAAATAAAGATGGCGTTATTCATTAGTTACCATTTTGTGCAAGCGTCAAAGGATTCTCTTTTGGCTGTAATAAAGATTTATGCAACCGAAAGGCCACAAAAGAGGTAAAATAATAATAATATAATCACCCACTGCTGGAACGCAGGCATCGTATCTATGAAAGGGAATGTGCCATAATCTAGCACGTGGGGCCAGTGCCGGTTGGTAGATGTCACATTATTTAAATTTTAATTTAAAGGACTTGCCGATTGGTCGATTATATGGAATGAATGATGATTTCTTTCACCGTTTCGAGAGCAGTGGTGATTATATAAGTTACACAAAGTGATGGGGATGTCCGGCTTCCAACCCACGACCTACGACTCGTAAGTCGGGGCCGTAACCACTGCGCTAACACTGCGTACTGCTTGTGTTAACGTTGAAAAACTGTGGCGATGACTTGTCAAGTGACAATCATTGGGTTAATTTACTCCACGCAAATCAATTCAGTGAATCGAAAGGAAACCAATTCGTATGTTTGTGACCATCGGTGCTGGTAACCGAAGAGACAAATTATAATAATTTATTGAATAAATTGACACGTGGTTTTCATACTTCCATAATTAATGTAATGTATGATTTTAATGTATTATTTTGCGCAGGTGGCGCTAACGAACCGAAATTTGGCAACAAAATTTCTTAATGAAAATTAGAGTGACCGTTTTTATTGTTCCCAGACTAGATAGGTCAATTATTTACGGAGAGGCTAAGAAACACTGTTTTAACTCTTAATCCAGCTTCATGTTATGTCCAAAAGCCGATTGAAACTGATATTCAATATTGATCGAAATTAAGCTTATCATTGCATGGCACGAGCAAGTAACCAGCAGGGGAAAGGCCAAAAACTCTCCCACACCTTAAAAACGGTTGTAAACGTCACAAAATCGAGGAAATAGGAAACATGCAACACTTGTTTGATAACAAAAATACGTATGGATCGAATACCGAATATATTACCGAGTTACAAATATGTATACGATTTTAACGCTCAATAACTTGGCGTATTTTTTCCGCGCCATTTTTTACGGCAGCGCGTTGAATTTATTAATTGAATCGACTTTCCTGTCGCGTTATTCAAGTTAATAAAAATGTGATTTAATGTTATTGTAGTCCCTTTTAATATTAATTGCTGGGACGCGAAAATGGCGGACCGTTAATTTTCCGGTTTGAAATTAATCACTTTGTACAAGAACAGTAAGAACTTTTTAGTTAAGGATTTATGATTTTGTTAATTTAAATTAAATGTTGCCTATCGTAAACACAGTGAAGTAAATAAACTTTCATGAATTAATTGTAGTTGTATGCCATATAAATGAGAACACGAAAGTGCCGCGCTCATCATTCGTATGGCAACTTCTTACTAATAAAATAACACCCACACTATGCTAGTATTATATTATCTGTGCCCACACTGAAAAAAAACACAGCATCCGTAACTGGCTATTAAGCTATTACCAGAGTTAAAGATCCGTGCAGAGTTGCAGACACAAAAACCGAACAGTTTTTGCATCCTCTCGTCTAAGTAAACATATCCGATCGTAAGATATAAAACGCATAAACCAGACGCACTGCAACGCTAGTCGAGGGCAAACCGCATCTGGGTATGCTGATAAATCAACAAACTATATTGTAACAGAAGTACAAGACAATGTGAAGAAATATCATGATTTTCTAAACAGGATGTAGGGAATTGCATTCACTGGCATCGTTCCAGGGGATGAAAGTAATGATGAATATAAACTACTTTTTTTTACTTTAGTAAGTCTGAAATATTAATAGAACCTAGTAGTTTGAGCTTGATCGGTCCCGCCTATGTTTTGCAGCGGATTGATGATGTATGATGTTCCTTAATTATTTACAATGAAGCCGAAATAATAACAGCTAGAAAATATCCAAGACGTTTTTTTAGAACCAACAGGCCTATACTAATGTCATAATGATGATATCTATAATGCGGGAACGAATTATGTAGGACGCCGCAATTTTGAAGCTTAATTCAGAATAAAAATAAAGATTCAGACATAATTGTCTGAATACATTTTAGGAAGCACCCTGATGGGTGCTTCCTAAAACGCCTTCTTCGTCATTAAGACGAGTAACAATGACAAAACATATAAGAACATCGTATTATTACAACAGTACACTTCAGTGGGTCTTCTGACCCCTTTCTAGAAGATGGCGCAATTAAATCAATGGTGTGCGGTCTGCGCACGTGCATGCGCCTGCGCATCCAGCTGTCTGACACTGGGACGTCTCGTGACGTGAAATACGACATATTGCATACTGTAGGTTAGAGTAGGGTTCGCTGTTTATTTGGGTATATGTGAGAAGGTGAAAGGTGACGATAAGAGTTAGCATTTGTCATATTGCTGCTATACAGTTTTTGTACAAAAATCAGTGAGGTAAAGCAAAAATGTAATAAAAGAAAAATAAAAGTAGTCACCATATTTTGTTGTATTGCTTCCAAAAGTATTACAAAAGTTTATAGCGTCGAATACTGAAATCAGAAACCGGCCCTTAGTTAAGTAAAGCAAAAAGGGTAGGTAATAAAAACTGTTCATATGGGGATTCACCTTCAAGAGAGAGTTTAAGATGGTAGAGCGATGGTCGAGAGCTTTTAATTAGGGTTTCCATATAGTAATTCGAGTATCTAGTAGCCAAGGGTTTCAAGTTTGATCCCATATCGTTTCACGAAATATGATCCTTCCCAACCGTATTCAGTAGAAAATAGGCTTTTATACACAGAAAGATATGCTATAGTAACATGAATAAAGGCTCCATTGAGTTTCCAAGGCGTTTGTGGCAAACAAGCCATTAGTCACCTTTTGAAATCCAAAACCCATAACAAAATACATATTTTATATTTCACCCTTTATCTACCACCCTTAGAAACGAATTACATGGAAGCAATATCTATGTTTACGTCATGCAAAGACGGAACTAAAATAAAATATAGTCAGGTTAAATTTACATCCTCGATTTTGAAACATTGGGTCCTCTATTCCTAAATTTTTATATTCTACATGTTGGCATCAAAAAACAGAACCACGTAAATAGTTTCTCTTCTAGATGTAAATGACGAATAAAAAAAATAGTCCAAAGTTTTTATTTCAGCTCCACCAAATCAAAGGCTCTATTGGCTGGATTCAATCTAATTTGCAGATGAGGTTGACAAATATTTTCGTATTTTTTTATTGGTCGGTTTGCGTATTTTGAATTTGGAGTTAGAAACATATCAAGTCCTAATTAAATGGCGAATTTTGACAAATTTTCAGGCAAAAGTCGAGATGGACAAATAATAATCAACTTCGAATTCGGAACAGGACTATTGTATTTTAAATACAAGTCCTCTTCCCGAACTGCCAAAGCAGCTATCGATGCCAATAACTTTTCGGAAACCTACAAAAGGCGCCTGGACTTATTTTTATAATTGCTTGCGCTTGACCACTATCTCACCTGATGGTAAGCGATGATATGTTATGGTTGACGGTGAAGCACGCTTGCCTAGAAGTAACCTATTCACTCTTGACTTAAAGACCCCTAAGCTGCAATTGTAGCTATACTAGCTCCAGGCGCCTTTTGAAGGCTACCCCAGGAAACAAAAAAAAATTGTAGCTATTGGGGGAACACAGACTCCGGCAGGCAATTCTACTCCTTAGTTGTACGTACAACGAAAGTATTCGCAAAACGGTTAGTGCGTATGGTTGGGATGTCCACCACGTACCGATAGCGCGTCGCCGTTCGTCTTGTAGTCCGATGATGGAACAGGCTAGGCGGAATTAGGTCATGTAATACCTAAGGGAAAAGATCCGTTAATGTGGAATTTTTACCTTACTAAAACCACCCCGGTGATTACTATCAGCACGTAGAAGGACACCCTAAATGCACCACTATACCACACTACGATCGGAATAACGAGCAGTTAGCTGCCAAGTACGTGCCATAGTTAATCTCCACTCATGTACTGACAAGGTTATGGCCATCCGGCGACAGTTAACGACACTCATCGTCTCCTTTGATGTTTGTAGTTCGTTATGCAGGTATACATAAGGAATGAGGTCAGTGGGTTAGCTTGTTAGGGAATGTCCGAGGTTGCGCTGTTGCGGGGAAATTAGCATGGAGCACATCATGTGGAATATTTCAAATAACCACGCAAAAAAGTTTGGACCTTATTCTACTAGTTTTTAAGTTCCTTGTCTCCTGTCCCAAAAGGGTCCAAAAGACTAATATTTTAAGAGGTATTTTTTGTTTATATGTTAGTAGAAGACAATCTCGGGTATTTTTCTTTTTTTTTCCGATTTCGATAACTCTTTCACTGGTATAAAGCTACACTATCGTTGAGGCTTTTTATTCCGCAAAAATTCACTCTTTAAAAAAAGTCCAATTAAAAACTTATATTCAAGATTCGATTTCCCGATCAATAACGAAATCTTTATCATAATTCCCTCCATTAAAATTCATTCGCATACAATGTGTATTCATTTAGATGAAACTGTGTACTTTATACCGAAGAGTATTTATGCAAAGGCACGTATTTGTAACAACCGGTGTGCCATTGTCGTAAAGCCGATAAATGTGAATGAACCTTCATCATTCTTGGTTATATTCTAGTTTCTACCTACCTTCTTAGTTTGAATATGAGATTATATTAAATTCAGGGTCTTTTTTCATAGATATTTGTTTGCTGTTTTTAGTAGCATGTCTATTTTAGTTTAGTTCTTATTCTATTATTTATTATTTATGAATTTCTCGAGATTCAGGATACCATTTGATTTCAGGATCATCGCATTCATTAAGACGCAAAGAAACAAAGAAGCAACACATAAATTGGTGTGTTCTATTTACATATTTTAAAGTAATCTTGTGTATAATATTTAACTTTTTTATCAATTATTATGTCGTCAATTATTTATCTTTGTTCTTATTATTTTACATTTTTAAATATTTCTTAAAAGACATTAAAAGATATGTATATATATATGTTACGGCTAATACCCAAAGTGCGGCTACACCTAGTATTAGCCGGTTGGAGCTTAGGGCACCCCGACACGGACAGGTTAGGTTCGAACGAGATGACGGGAGCTGAAGTGAGCGAGCAAAGCGAGCGAACTCAGCTGCCGTCATCTCGTTCGTGTTAGGTTACTTTAGACCCTGCGGACGGAAATAGGAGCCCCGCACAGCGGGGCTCCGTCGACTTGTTGCGTGGCTACACCTAGTTCTAACCGGCTAAAACTAGGTGTAGCCGCATTTCGGGTATTAGCACACCTAGTTCTAACCGGCTAAAACTAGGTGTAGCCGCACTTCGGGTATTAGCCGTAACATATATAAAAAAAAGAGGCCCACCGGTATCGGGAACAGGGTCCAAGCTACCGGCGGTCAGGGCTCCAGAGAGAGGAACCTCCGAACAATACCAGCTTTGTCCAGAAGTATTGCTTTCTGAATCAAACCCTTAATCCAGCCGCCTAACGAGAGCCTCCTAAGATGTTGGTCGAGGCTTGTGGCTATTAAGTCATTATTATTATTATGAGGCTGTTATGTCCCACTGCAGGAATATCAATAATAATTATTATTATTAATATTTATTTATCAATAAATTTTAAAATAGTCATGTGTTCGCTTCCAATAGATTCTGTCTTACCAAATGCAACTGAAAATCTTTGAATCTAAAGATTTTTATTGCCATGATAACCCTTAAAAGAATTTTAACTACCTATAGTAATATCTTTATAGCCAAAGACATTTTATTTGATTGTTTTACCAGTATTATACTACCTACTGTTTCCAATAAAATCAATCGCTTTTACCTAAGAAGGGAGACTGGTAGCGCCATCGTTCATTTTGACGTCACCTCCATCCCACACCTGCAATTATGGCTGACATTATCGTGTTCCTATTTATACTGTAGATCGATATTATGTCCACCCCCGTATGGATGATAGAACTAGAGCATGTTGTGGAATTATGAACAGTGTGGAACATAATTGGGGAAATTATGTAGCGCGTGATACCGGGCGAATAATTCATCAAGGTACAGTGCGACTGATGAGTCGTGGCCCGTCTGAAGTTAGCGCCAATGGTGGCACAGAACATACTTTACGAATCAAATAGCTGTTTTCTTCACGAGTGTAAATGCACGAAAGTTCGTAAAATCTATGTTCAGAAGGGTCACGACTCATCGGTCGTACTGTATTTGTTTGGAAATGCGTTGAATGGAAATTCGTAGAATGGAATGCCATAATAATATAATGTATGTGTACTTAATCTGGCATCTAACTTTTTGTTTTGGGGGACAGATTGCTACATTCTAAAATTTGATTTTGAGCCAATAGTCACGAAAAGAAGAAGAAGTATTATGATAATATGGAAGCTGCCGATCTCAGTCATGGGACTCTTTGCAAGTTCTCTAAACTTGTGCATAAATAAAGACTGTCGTTGTCAACACTAACAAATAACTACTAAACCTCATCATTTCATTCTTAATCCAATTTATTTAGGGTTGGCGACACATGTCTCTTTCTAGACAAATCATCATCAATATCATCTTAAGCGAACACGAGACCAAAAATCAATTAACAGGCTTTCGAGATCTTTCGAGATTTCCTCGAAAGTAAAATTTTCGTACACAATATCCGCAATCGACCGTTTCCTACAGTTTCTCCGTCTTGCCCAAATTCCCCGTCAAAACAGGTGCCAGTTTCTTTTCTCCCACGTGTTGTATATCGTGTGTATATGCAATTATTCAGTGTATGTTTCGTAAGAACACTTTGTTCTATCATCGTTGGGCTAAGAGCTTCGACAGACGCCGAGTGCGGTATAAATAGAAACGAACAGTGCGGGTTATCGCGAGAAAATACTTACTCACACTTCTGATCCCCTACTATGGGTTCTGGTGGAGCTTTTTCGGGTTAAGAGAGATCCCCTGACTTTTTGTGGGACTTTGAAAACCTGACTTTTCTAATAGGACAAGTGTTAGAAAGACAGGGGCTAAAATCTAATTCTTTGGAGACTAGACTGGTTTATCCCCGCCAATAATTAGAGGCATGACAATCTTTTGGACTAAGTATATCTATCTTTTAAACCTTGAGAACGAATTTTGATAAAACTTCCCAGAAATATAGTTTATACATCAGAATAACACATAGGCTATAATTTATAAAGATATTGGGAGAAGTACTAAGACCATGCGGGCGGAAACGCGGGCGGCAGTTAGTATTAAATAATTTGAAAACGTGTCGTGCCATTCTATTCGAACGCATAGTCACGAGTAAGTATAGTTAAATTACTACCTGAGGCTTTAGACCATTCCATCACGAAGTGTTACTGGCATTCAGGACCTAACAATAACACTATTCAAAATATTTAAAAAACGAAACGGAAGTTTGAAAATCGAAAGCTCTAACATTCGTGTTCCTGTAGTAACAACTCCAGGCTTGTAGTGATTCATCTGCGTCCCGGCTCTTCGATTGTCGACTTATTACTCATTGTAGGGGCAGTGTTTAGTCTTGCCATTTGCTATTACGATAACACTCAAGTATTGTAGCCGGACCGCAGCTTATAACATCTTTTGTTCTCACAAACCCATTTAATTATGTTATTATAAACTTTTTATAGCTTTCTTTCATGTAATTTTGGCGGGCAATGAATCGGTTCATTTTTGTTTTTAGAACAGCAAACGTATTACGACATTCAGCCTAGTTTATCTTGCATACTTTTCAGATTGACGAGGCTGAATACTCCGTATTCTTTATTTATATTGCAATCGGGCGTAAACGTAAGCTCAACGTAAAGTCCACCGGGTTTCCACAGTGTCGGGGAAATAAAAGGAAAATAGATTGTGTAAGCCGCTTATCGGGCCGCACATGGCTTTAGAAATAACCTAAGGGAATAAGGTCAGTTTGGTGAAAGCTTTTTCACACCGTAAGCAGAGATACAAACAGACCTTTCTCACCTGAAATGGAAAAAGGATTTTGCCGGACAAAGACCATGTTATTATGGATTTTTTTGCTCTAATAACTCTTGAACCACAGAGTAGTTAAAAAATCCTTTTTTATATCCAGCGGCATATTCTTAAGAAGTTTTAACATAAAACCTCCGAAATCAAATAAACATCTCCATTTACGTTTGTATATTCAATTATACATAACACAGTGTAAAGTCGTGACTCGATCTTCAAAGTCTGCGTCAACGACATTCTTTTTTTATGACTAATTTAAACGCGCGTTCATGTTATGTACAAATTATCAATAATCAACAGTTTCTCGTGTGATTGAAACACAAGTTGAATGAATGTTGGAAAGTGGCTGTGTCAATATTGATCCGGCCGGTTGCTGGTCGGCGACCGGACACCGTAATTACGAACGTACTTTGTTGGACTGGCTGTGTGATGGACAAATGTATGGTCAACGTTTTCATATTGCCGAGCGAGTAAACAGTAGTACTTGGTCATGTCAGAGATGCATTTTACTGTCTTTGAACATTATAGCTTGGGCACTTTAAAGATAGGCACCTACTTATTTTATGAACGCAAAATTATTAAACATAGTTGAAAGCTTTTGCAACTTTTATAGGTAGATAAAGCTTTTATTGCAGTGTGTTGGAAACATTGTTGAAGAATCACATAATTATCACAACTCTGCTTAGACTCCCAGTATAAATTAACCTTATTTCATATTTGTTTTTGCATGGTCTGTGTACTTTCAATTAGTGAAATATGCCGAA
Organism: Orthosia gracilis; assembly: GCA_947562075.1. NCBI lineage: Eukaryota > Metazoa > Arthropoda > Insecta > Lepidoptera > Noctuidae > Orthosia > Orthosia gracilis. The sequence goes on along the minus strand of OX387268.1, from coordinate 38,128,596 downwards.
GCGTTGGGAAATGAAAAGGTCAGCAGATTGGCGTAAACCGTTAATGGTAATCCGATTGTGATTGGTTTGTTAGATAGACATGCAAATTAAATGATATGTGAACATGTCATCATGCTTTTATCGGATGTTCTGTCGAAATAGGTACACGACTGGTGTTGTTGTTGTATTGAACATCAAAATAACAGACCCAACTGTTTAAAGTCGATTTTCTGTTGATTTTAATATCTTATAAAGGAAAAACGTTCTCCCAAAATTTACACTATTGGTAATATTGATTAATTGAAGACGAAACTAACTGCCCAACTGTTTAAAGTCGCCTTTTCTGTGGACTAATTTTCTTTACTTCATTTCAAGAACGTCTGAATTCTTAAACTTGATTGAATTGAAGCCGCAACAGAACTTTCCTCAAACAGTGTGGGTTCGCAATACACTTTGTTAAAAGCCCTTTTGTTTGCTTTTACAACTTGTACTACATTGTGGTCGTACTTTAAAATTACAAGTTTATTAACAAATAATGTTTCTGTAAGTCAGTAAACTCCGTTCATTTTTTGTTTGCTTTCAAAAAGCTTCTTTAATATTTTGGTAATCAATTTCAATTTGGCTTGATGACTTTCTTAATTAAATTCTTCCAATTCCAACATGTTGCTCGATTCATTTGCGACCATATATCGAACACAGTGCCCTTTATTCGTCAGTGAACCCATTTATACCAATGTCAACGCACCGCCGCCACTATGTTTTATTTTTACTTTTTAACCTTTTTAGCTTCATTGCTACCTTTTTAAAAACTTCATCATCTCTGTGTTCTAAATCTATATCTATACTATCATTGTGTTCTAAATCGACTTCTTACTTCTTCACATAGTATTTACTTTTTAAACATAGAACACTGATCCTTCCTCAGCATTTTCAAAATCAAAATGGAGAACCTCCTTCACATTCGAATTTTAAAATTCGAATATCGAAACATTCTCTCCCCTTGCCAACTACTTCATAAGTTTGTATCTGCGATCATTTGTCCGGCACTCCGTCCGCGTCGTGCACTTTGTTCGAGGCGAGTCCACTTTCAAGTGTCACCGCCATGTTTGGACAAGCAGGCTGCGGTCCCGTTCTGATGCAACTGCACTGGCGCCGGACGCATCGGTAAAGGTCGGGCCACACGACGTGCAGTGAGGCAGTCATTGTCAAGTGGAGATGAGGAGTTTATAGAAATTAATATGATGTCTTGCTTGCAATATTTAAAGAACAATGCTTATTATGAGGAGGACAACCTACATAAAGATGGAAGGTAAGAGACCCAGTTGGTTTAACCAAGTCACAGATAATAATAATATTAGCATACAGATACCTCATCACATTCAAAGAAACCTTGCCACGTAACAAGCGTTTTTTATCTAATATACCGATACTTTTGTAAATCGATCGCGTTGGGTTCCGTTCCACGGCTATAGATAGAACACCATCTCATAATCAATCGATATCGATGTATAAATCAAATAATCAGTATAATCAGTACAGTATGTCGGGAGTTTCTTTGTATGGGAAGAGACACCACTGACCAAGTGAAGGCAGACCAGATGAGAGTGTTCAGGTATTGGACATCTCCAACGCACATCAACAGGCCAAAGATCATGGTAAATGGAAAAAAATCGTCAAAAAAATTTGTCGGGCACATCACTACACTCAGCAATGAGCAATCGAATGAAGTGAGAAGAGGTATGTACCTACTTCGTGCAATAACCAATAATGCTTACATTATCTATATAAAATGGAACTTGCTCTTGTGTTTGCGGTTGCCGTGGCCACAATTGCCGTTTTCGCGTTCATTGTAGCCCAGCCTTTATAGTCGTCTGCGATGCGAGGTGTTTGCGGAATTTTAATTAAAATTTGTACTTTATTTTACTTAGTTATTTCCTTATTTGTTGCCCTTTTAAGTTTGAAAGTAATGTGTGAAATAAATTGCTTAGGAAGGCAGGCTATAAACTGTGTTCTTCGATTTTCAGTCCCCGATGGGGTTTTCCCTTTATTGGTGTAAATGTCCCGTTATCTTTAGTATCAAACTGTATTTATAGGGTTTTATACATATAAAGTCATTTCTTTACATAATAGGTAATTACCGTTTCCATTACTGGTCACGAATCGTCCATAATACAGCATTGTATTGATTGTTGTGATGACAGTAATCAGTAGTTATTTACCTATTAAAAACATTGAGCTTTCGTCAATTAAAATCACGCTGAGTACGCAGCACAACAGCTTTCCACTGTAACCCTGATATGAATTGCGTCACAGGTTAACTCGCCAACCGTCTCTCTTTCTTTCAACAGCTGCGCAATGGTTTGGTGTCCTAAAGCCTACTTGTGTAAGTGAATTCGGCAAGGCGAAGGATTTGTCCCCATCAATCGACCAATCACATATACTGCAATCCACAACGCGTCTTTCATCTCGCACGTGATTGGTCGAAAGATGGAATGAAATCCTTCGCCTTGCCGAATTCACTTACGCAATTAGGCTGCTGGAACTGTGCTTAATATTATGTGTAACCCCTTGAGTGCCCGAAACGTGGATCCACGCGAGACAGTATTGCTTTTTGATTGTTTCGGTAATTACGGCATTCAACCGAATGGTTTGTGGTACGTGGATATTATTATGGTGCAAATTTCATACACTACAAATCTTACAATGGCCCGGGCTTATATTATTTAATTGAGATTTTTAACACGCGCGTTCCCTATAAACGGGAGTTAGGTAACTGTTTCTCGTTATTAACTTTTATAAATTTCGCAATATCAATTTACACCCAGTGTTTAGCTTGAAAGACTTTTGGAACATTTGCGAAAACTTGCCAAAAGCAAAGTATTTCTTAAGAAAGACGTTTGGAACAATTGTAAAAACTTGACAAAAGCAAAGAGTTTCTTGAGAAAAACGTTTGGAACAATTGTGAAAACTGGCCAAACAAAAACAAAGTGTTTCGTAAGAAAGACGTTTGGAACAATTACGAAAACTTGCCAAAAGGAAAATGTTTTTTGAGAAAGACGTTTGGAACAATTGTGAGAAATTGCCAAAACCAAAGTGTTTGTTGAGAAAATCATTTGGAAAAATTGTTAAAACTTGCCAAAAGAGCAAAGTATTTCTTGAAAAAGACATTTGGAACAATTGCGTAAACTTGCCAAAAGCAAACTGTTGAGAAAGAAAAAAAAATCTTGATGTGATCCACTTACCGTCAAACTTGATTGCTCTGTTGGTGAGCGTGTCTGCGAGCTTGCTGAGCTCGCTCCACAGCGCAGACTCGAGCTGCGTGCGTGCCTGTTGCGTGAGCCGCGAGCGAGCGCCCGCGCCGCAGCAACCCCGGTTGGCGCATAGTTGATCTGCGTCTATGGGCAAAAGAAACGATAAATTAGTAAAAGTTAAGAAAAACACAAGCCAAAGAAGTAATTGATCTTCCAAGCTCGTTTGAAGGAACAGTAGACACTCGACGCAGTCGGCATGAAATCGGAAAAATCCCTTTAAATTTCAATTCGATTAAATCGAGTGGAGGAAATGACTAAGAATATAGGCATTAGAACATTACTCAAAAGTGATTCAAATACTTATCATCACCTATATGAGCTGTACTGTAAGCAGTAATTCAGTATGAATTACAATAATTATACTGTAATTGAATAGTTGTAATAAAGGATTCAATGTGTCTGATAATACAGGTGTCACTGAAGAATAGCTGCAGAAAAGCAAAACTTTGCCGAATTCTTACAACTTAGTAAGTACCAAAATTTTGTTTGTATACTTATAAATATTATCACTGCTATCTTTAGCATCACCTATGACCCCGTTTTATCAAAGTTGTCTTAAGAATAAAATTATTTTACGATATTTATTTACTTAATGCAATAATATTATGGTTTACAATTTAAATTAAATATCTATTGCTATTATGCTGGCTTAAAGCTGACAGTGTAAATGTCATGCTTTCACGATGCAACATTTTATCACTTTTATTTAACCAACAGTTTTCTCCAGGCAATTAAATGGTTTTAACACTAGTTACCACTAATACTTCTACCATAAACATGACAATTCCGAACTCATTAAATGAGGTAAATGACCAGAAAGTTTACATCTGAGACAAAAGACTAGACACCATTGACATCAAGATAAAGTAACTGGTAATACATTCAGTGAATAATTCAAGAAAAGCTTTAGCAATAAGATAGAAAATAAATACTTTATTCTACACCACAATAGTAACACAACTCTTACAAAAGATTTAATTCTGTGGGTACAATGGCGTCATGGCGGTCTTACTTATCCCTGAAAGCGGTATGTACTGAAAAACTTTAAATAATAAGGTGTAGTCTGTGGTGTACGCAGAAAAATCTAATCGTCGCAGCCTACACCAGCTTACACACCTGTGTATCTGTAACCTATGTTTACAAATAAATAATCTGAATCTGAAAATCTGAAGCCAATACTAATCAATTGCTGAGTAGCAGTAAGTAGCGCCATTAGACAAGATTCTCCGACTTCCACTGTCTTCGTCATCTTTACGACGTCGGAAATCCCCTTAAATACACTCCCCAAGGTCTACCTAGCTCATCACCTACTCGTTAAGCCTGGCATTCAATTAGCTTTTAATAACTTTTACCGGTAGCTTGGAGTATCATCGCCTACAAGCTATTAGTACTGAGGTGACCTATTTGTTAGTTTGATGTCTGCGTGGGATGAGTACCAGATGTTTAGCTTTCTCTCTTATATGGACGTTTTAAATCGCATTTCGTAGACTTTTTTACATTGTACTTGTAAGTACTTACTTAGAAGTAATATAAGTACTTGGTATCATAGATTGACTTCAAGTTTCAAGATAGTCAACTACTTTGATGCTTTTATGGCTAACAAAAGTTTTAAAATACTAAACCTCTTAACGCTGCAATGAACCACGAACTATCGATCAAAAATAAATTAGATTTCCGACTTAGAATGAATTTCGTCTCGTCTGGCAAGAGAGCCAATGACATCCCGTAGTTTCGATCAGGAAAAGTTAATAATTGTCAACTAGACGGTGGGGCGAATGGGGTGCTTCGATAGAGGGGCGGAGTGAGGGACGAAGTGAGGGGTGCAAATAAATTTAAACATCCGTCGAGTACGGACGTTATTGCATTACTGAGGCAACGAGGGTGCGAGCCTGTTTTCTTTGATTCTTAGCAAAATCGATAAATTTTGGGAAACACTCCTCACGCCAGGATTAACGAACTGAAATGGCTTCTTTGGTTTTGTTGTGTTTGCTTAACTTTGAGGAAGCCGAGGGTGCAGAAGAAACCTTCTCTTTCCAAAGTAAGAAACAAATAATTGGAGCAAATATACAAATTATAAGCTACCTTTCATTGCCTTTCTCAGCGATTGCCACATCAAACTCGATCCGTACTCCACTCAAGCCAAAGAAATACCATTTAACGGCTATATCTCGACTGGATGTTCTACTCAGAAACCACTTATTATTCCACTCAAGCAGTTCGTTGGTTCAACGCCAGCGAATTACATCCATCGCTCCATTTGTTGCTACTTTGTAAGACCGTCTTTAAATCAGTGAGGCGATAGATGAAGTTCTAAGACATTTCCTTGAGGAAAATGGCTCGCTTTACCAGGCAACAACCTGTTACTTTAGCAATACTCTTAAGACGTATCTCTCTGTGAAATTTTATCGCCTCATAAACGAACTGGCGTGAAAATTGAAGTATTTTCACAGCTCACCTTTAGCCTCGATTTGGTTAACATTTATATCTGCATCTTGCCTTCTTCACTGAGATTGTAATGTTGTAATTTTGCGGCGTTTGAGTGTTTCGACAACTTTTTTAATGTCTATTGCATGGTTCTGAAATGTTTCGATGCACTTATTTATAGTAACTGTATCATCAAAACTTCTTCTCAAATCAGGCGTTAGTTTGTGTGACACTTTCTGTTCGGCAAACCCGCTATAAAAGAATTATGGAATACTAGCTTCCGCCTGCAGTTTAGCCCCCGTGAAAAGTTTTTTATCATCCCAAGGGATCATTATACCCAGTTTATTGGGCTAAAAAGCCTAAGTGCTATTACAGACTAAATCTATTTCTGTGCCAAATTTCATCCAGATCCGATCAGCCGTTCTTGCGTAGGTAATTGAGTAACAAATAACCCATCTATCTCTTCAGCCATCTACCCAACTATTGCATTTATAATGTTAGTAGAATCTAATTAGCCAGGGTATAGTATAATATTCGATATCTTAGACAACTCATAATCTTGCGAAATCCTTTTGGGCATCACTACAGAAACAAAAGCTTGTCGCCAGAATCCAAGATGGCGTCCTTTTGACAGCTGAATTGCCACATGAAACTCACGTATTAGGAGAAGTAATTGCACAAGCAATCACATCTCAGTGTGAACAACGGCTCAATAAACATAATGCCCATTGAATAACTAAATCAATGTTAATTCCTCATTCCGATCGTGCTTTCTACGGCTGAGACGGGATAAGCCGAAATTACTGATTTACATAGTTTGTAGACAATGGAATCTAAACCTTGTAGTGAGGTGTTAAGTTCCTGTATTGAATATTTGATGATAGATTGAGTGCTTTGAAGGGTGTGGTGCAAGTCATCGACCAACGCGCTAAATTATTAAATTTTGATTGAGTTATGGTTACAATACTTAGCTTATATGCAATGGAAAGCGTTGCTGTAAATTAAAATAATATCATCTAGTAGGAATTTACAGGTAGAATTAAAATCCACGAGCCGCTGCACCATCACAAGTAGCAAATTCATGTGATAGCGGGGGTCGCGCAGGGAAAAGCGAACTTCACACACAGAAACAAAATCGACTTATACCTACGTTTATTTCATGATAAAGGAGATAAAAAGTTCGCGATTGTAGGCAACCCTATATAATTTACTACTAGGCTTGAAACTGCAATGACTCAGTATTACGAACAAGTTCCACGCAAATCAAAGTTTCAAAGAGAAGATGTGGGCAGCAATTGTCATTAATCCTATCATTGCGCATTACGAGTATTACGACCGATCATAAACTTTTCGAAATCTACAATAAACTAGATCTAAGCCCGATTGCAAGGCCAATGTGGACTAGATAATACAATATTCGGAATGAACACATAAATTAACTATTCAGTGTGAAACTAGAAGTGAGATAAATATAAACTTGAGTTTCAATGATTTTGGATGACATTCAAAGCGAACAGTTGTCACTCAATAGCTTCTTGGTACTTAAATAATTTTGATTGCAGTTCAGGAATTTGGAATTACAATGGCAAATATGTTTAAACTAGGTTACATAATGTCGATAAAAAGCATGTGAAACATGATGAGAATGGAAGAACAAAACTTGTCGCACTGCCCCCAAGTAACATAGGACAAGATCAGGTAAATGACGGTGAATAAGAATAATGATTAAAGCGTTTAGTCAATTAATTCCGCCTTCTCTCCTATTTAGCAAATCACATATAAGTTTCCAGAACCCCGCTCCCCTCTCCTGCCTTGGACCACACAGTAAGATGAACAGCCCTAAACTAGGGGGCGACATGTCTATCGATAATAATGTGACTCACCGCAGCTTTGATACTAATGTTTACTGTGATCACAGCAATGTTATGAGTTTTTTGCTTTTTAGGGACGCCTCTGCGATTGTACGAATTAGATTCAGTGGCTTCGGGAATTTTGGAAGATCATTCATTCTGTTTCGTCGGAGTTTTTGGTTGGCAGTTGATTAGCGAATCAGGGTTGCTGAATTGGCCTGCTTATGTCCCAAAGCTAGGTTATCTTTGCCATTGCCATATCATTTAATCGTATTAATTAGAAATTCAAATTCTTGCCTCCAATTCTTTCAAAATATTCTTCTGTCTGGCGCCATTAATGTTCTTATTTAATACCATATTAGGCATACTAACGTAATGCATGTGAATTCTGACGAAATAGACAGATGAATTAGTAACAGTTTAGGCAACATTCTAATTTCAAGAACTAACTTAATGTCATGGTTACCTGATAGGTATTGTAACAAATTCAATTTTCAAGATGTTGGTCTAATCGATACCTTTCTTCGACCTAACCACCTAACCATCAGGAACATCAATCAACGTCTGGACATTTTTCAACGTCAATCGCTCCATTATCATACACGACGTCCATTAAATTAGGACGTTTGGGTGTGTTCATGTGCCAACAAACAATATCCATTATCGACGTCTTAGAAAAAAATAGAGCTCATATTTTCTACTGACGCTGATCGAAATTCGAAAGTGACATCCCAAACCGTTTTGCAGCTTCCATCTCAAAATTATTCGAATTTTGAATGAATCTTGAAGTATAATCGTGCTTCGTGCCCAGCGCCCCCTCGCGTCCGGGGGCGATGCAACGCAAACAAACATCTCCCCCGGATAGACTGTTTGAACAAGCTGCGCATGATTTGATTTTGAATTCCGTCTAATGAATATATTTTAGAATATTGTTATAACTACGCCGTATGGTGTGACGACCTTTGGTTGATTGTTTATTTCATTTCTTTTTTGAAATGTTTGAAGATTAGGTTTGGCATTTACTTGACAAGACTAGGTCATCATTATTCTCAATATTGCTATAGCGGCCATTCGCTATACCTAAAACATGGAAATTATAAAATCAAACAAGTAACGCCATCGGAAAACACAGAACTTGCCAAGTCACTCCGACAGTCGATAAACTGTCAACCGAGAAATTATTGATCTTCTTCGATACCAATATCATAGAGGTATATAGATGTACAGCATAGACGGCTCACAGAACAAATGGACAACTAATAACAACCTGTCACCACAGTCCGCACACGATCATGATAAATTCAACGGGCTTCTGTTAGATGACCCGTTATGTCGAATATCGATACATCTTGCGCATTATTGCTTGGTCATAATGTCTATAGACGACAGCGCTCAATATGGAGTGACAGGCGATGGGATAGCGAACCAGTCTAAATATCAGAGACAAGGGAGAATCGGCGTCTTTGTGATCCTTATGTGTTTGCTATAGTAACTACAGCCAAATTGAGGCTAAAATCCTGCTGAAGATTGATATTGATTTATCATGGGCATATGGGATGGCCCACTGACAGATACGAGCAGATCGACAGTGATGAATCAAGCTGAGCGAGAAATTGTTGTTAGTATCCAATTCCATGGCCTTAGTCTAGATGACTGATAGCGAGGGTCATGATTCCTTACAATCTGAAGCAAATTCTTAGATAGTCGGATGGACTCTCGTAGAAATAATTAGTACTTAGATTGATATATGGAATAGGTGCTTTTTGATTTCAAAGCTGCTCCCATAGTTAAAGTTGCTCAAGTTTTTTTTCCCCTGGAAGATTGCTAATGAATCCAAAGTCAGTGCAGTCTAGAAAAAGCGGTTATAGACTGACATGACAACTTTACGTCGATCTAGCTCGTTAGAGATTCAGGTGCAAACGGTATCTCAGTGTAACAACTAATAAGATAAGGACTGTTTACAGTTTGTCGACCCAAATACTGTTACGAAATGGGAGCAGTTTTACAAAACGTTATGTTATCTTTTGTTATTTCTGTGATTTATTATATTTACATTGCGCGTTTTACGGCCATTGTAAAATTTCATTCGTGCAACAGGGCTTTGTGGATGCAAGTTTGGTTACGTTTGCTGATGGTTAAAAAAAGAAAACTGTATCGTTTATCGTGCATTTATTTTTCTTATATGCCAGTTCAGACAGTTTTCTGCAAGTACTCAATTTCTGTTAAATATCTTCATCAGATTAGTGACATTGTCTTCCAAGGAATTTATATGCAAAATAATGTACTGAATGGGATCACGGACGATGCCTACATTGGCTACGTCGTTTTAGGCGTGTCAATAAATAAACGTCAACATTTCTTGAAAACTGAATCCCTGACATTAACATTTAGTTAAAATAATTTATAATCTGTGGTGCGGACCCGACCAACCGACTCAAATTAGTTTCATGCTCCATTTAATATAACGAATATACTTGTCGATAGCTATTAAGTTTCACTAATGATATAGAAATATTTAATGTCTCCATTAACGTCTGGTAATAACTTGAATATCCCGTCAATTATTAAGAAATTTCGGTAGTAAACTCCTACTAAGTATTTAGTCCTTCATTATCATTTTACGCAAGTTTTATTTCAGTTTCTAAATCAGCTTCTTATTAAGTTATTTTCGTCTTTAAATTTTCCTGTCATCATTAGGTATCAAAAAATAGATGATTTATTCAAATGGCAAAACTTTAAAACAGAAACAAATATCAGCTTTTTCCTTTTCATTCTTTCTTTCATTATGTCGAGAGCGAGAGTTCAAAAGTGTATAGGACAATTATTATTTTTCGGTTGTCTTGCGTTTGACCTAGATGTGTGACTAATATATTCGTAATAGGGACAGCTATCATAAAACAAGCCACGTATATTCATATTAGGATATGCGAATATAGAATAATAGGTTACCAGGTATTAGTCAAATAATAGGGTCGCGTAATAGCGAGGCAACTGATCGCGGCGATTGATGATAGCGCCGATTCAGATTATTTTACATAGATGATTAACTTTTTAAATACGCCAACATAATCAACGTTGACAGTCCTAAGCCTGTTTAATGTATGAAGGAAAATTTAATCACCGTTTCATTTCTTTCATAGTCATACTCGTACGTGAATAATATACGTGTAGAATCTCGTATTTCATATTAATTATTATGGAGACTATTACCGATATTACGCAGATATGCATATTAGATTGAGTAGATTTAATGAATCGGTTCACTAATATTTGACTAATATCCAGTAATAGGTATGGTATCCTAATATGCGTTAACTAATATATTCAATAATAGGATTACCTAAAAATGACCCTAATATAACATCTCTAGTTTTACCACTATCTCGCCTGGTGGTAAGCGATGATGTGATCGGCGGTGAAGCACGCTTGCCTAGAAGTAACCTATTCACTCATAATTTAAAACCCCCAAGGTTGTAGCTATCAGGAAACAAAGACTCCGACAAGGAATTCCACTCCTTAGCTGTGCGCACAATGAAAGTATTCGCAAAACGCTTTGTACGTATGGGTGGGATGTCCACCGTGTACCGGTGGCGCATTGCCGTACGTCTTGTTGTCCGATGATGAAAAGGGCTAGGCGGAATCAAATTGTGCAGTTCCGAAATGTAATCAATAAAAAACCGACAGGCTGGCAACTCGGCGTCGATGTTCAAGGCTTTGGAGCTTTGCATCGTTGCCGATAAGCTTCTTGGCACTGAAAACTGATTGTTTTTCTTTACATTTGTAGCTTTTAATACATGGCTTATTCGACACCCAAAAAAGGTGCTTCGTATTCTCCTTTACATTGTCGTGCGCAAGTAGGACTTTAACCCTCAACTGCAGCAGTATACAATTCAGCCCATTCGTGCGATAACATCGAACACTATTAGCTTAGGAATGTGTCTGCATAGCACACAGGCTAATTTCAATATTATCACGCATGATTTCGCTTACAAATAGCTATAACAGACTAAAATATTCTAGGAACACATTAGTTTAAGTTAAGCTAAGACTACGAAATGTGTCAGATTTGACATTCCATTTTTAAAACCGCTACTGGCGTGGCATAGACAAATTATAAGTAAAGTTATAAGAAGAGCAAGTATTCCGGAATGCGTACAGGCCACGCATAAGTATAAGGCCGTCACTCGTAAGGGAATTCGTCGGGTACTACGTGACGTGCTTAGACAAATGCGGTGCTTCGTCAGGAGCACAATAAAGAGGTAAAGAAGGCCCACTCACAGTTCTTTCGTTCATACAAAGAGAGACTACACATAAAATAGATAGATGTATTTGCCTACGTTGACGCCGTACAAAGTATAGCTGTTTCGTTAAGGTTGATATTGTATGTCCTATTTCTCTGGCTTCAATCATTGTCAGGACCTTTCCTAAATTTCTTTTCCCTCACGTCTTTTTCTTCATATTTTGTTTTGGTCAATAGGTACAGGGTAAGCAATTTAGCCAAAACCAATATGTCCTGCACACGTGATACCTTTCCTGTTTTCTGATATATTAATGCTTCTTTTGGCTTGCCTCCAGCCATTATAACATTTGTGTCTTGCTAAGCAGTAAATCCAGAAAATGCTGTTATATTACTGTTTATAATATATTGTTGTATACCAAAGGAAATGTATAGTGTTCAATTCTTCAAAGATAAATCAATAGCATTGCGTTGTGTAGAATTTGGATATTTCGACAATTTTTGTAGCTCTGAACGTGACCCCGTGAAACGTCGAGTAGACGTCGAGTAGACCTTCTCTACGTCTCTGTTTTGTCTATGGCTTGCCCTAATGCTGTTCTTCACACCACAGATACGGCCATCAGTGTTTTTGGAAGCTCTAAGATTTTATCTGTTGGTTTTTATTGTCACGACGCGTAGACGCGTACCCTACGCGGTCGATAGAATGATACCTTTGTCTTTTGTTTAGTGTTCGTAAAGAAAAAGGTGTTGTTTATTTGTGTACTGAATTTCGAATCATAAAATTGAAGATAAACTTACAAATATATACATTATACATACATTTTTTTTTGGTGATGTCTGCATTCTACATTATTTGAAAGCAATAGCTAGCTACCTACTAACTTCCACTAATCTAGAATTCAATGTTAAGGATGTAAAGCTTGAAGCTTTATTTTACAGCTACAACACCAACTTGTATTCCCATCGGATCTTAACAAAACAGTAATTATGATTCAACAATATCCCGCCGAAAATTTAACAAAATTAAAGGCTTTTAGCGCAAAAAGTAACAGAAAAACAACTCCAGCACACTGAACGTATAATTAAACCTTTCAAACTTTAGTTTCACGATAATCAATCTTTGTTTCGCGCTAAAGTTAACCCTTTCCCCGCCAGATATGGGCAATTTTAACCGGCATGCGGCATCCGACTGGATTGTCTAATTATAAAAGAATTCGCTTATGCGTCATCCTTTATTTATCTGGAGAGAATCTCGATCCGAGCAAGCAAGCAAAAAGAAACAGGTTAGGTTATTATTAAAGGCGTTCGAATGCATTCCAAGTTTGCAGTTTACCAAATAGGCTATCGTTTTATGGGTACCATGAGAAATAAGGAAGTTTGTATGGAGCGAATGAATAGCGATTGTAGAAGAAAAGATAGAATCGTAATTTGAATCTTGGTTTATACTCAGGACTGTGCCTAGGGATAGGTAATAAACAACAAAACTTAGTTTATTACCTAGCTCTGGGGAACATTAGTACCTATTTCATGAATCTTACACAACATGTAAATGTGACTGCAAGTCTAACCAACGGGTATATCTCCTTATTTGGACATTAATTGACTCTCCGAATGTTAAACCTACTATTTCAAGAAAAATTGCCTTAAAAGACTTGTGCGATAAAGTGAACGGTAGACAGACTTGTGTCGGTTTTATTGTCTCTATCGATAGCTTTAATGTTCTTAAAGACTTCAAAACATTGTACAAAACACGGCCTATCAGATTCACGACGATATTAACCCACATTATAATCACAACATTCACCTGCTCGCCACCTGATGACCACAAAGTTTTACACCCGCGCTGAACACTCCAACACGACCATACTAGTAAAGAACCCCTCCATCACTGCTATAACATTATAGATGTTCAACTAACTTGTTACTAAAAAAGCAATGGACGTTAATCCTCGCCACTGGTCGGTCAACGTGTGAAGGCAGGGCTATAATGCAACTTAATCTTCGACATATTTATTGTGCACTAAATATAAAGTGGGAAATCTAAGATGGCTGCCGAGGCGCCGGTCTGCAATATAATTTATTTAAGGCGAACCTCCACCTTGATACGATTTCAAAGCTCCTTATTTCGCTAACTTTAACTTGGAAACTATTAAATGATGAAAATTATAATTAATGTCTTGCTGCAAACCCATTGACAGCAGCTAATTTGCTTGTCAAAGGTACAAGTAAAATAAATGGAATAAATTGAGTCATCATAACCTGCTTCCTTATCATTAAGCACGAGGCACACACACACACCTGACACGTTCGACTTTTGAGTTTAATGGGCCTGTGGGACCATAAAGTCATTAAGATAAAATGTAACTCATACGCCCAGTTATGCTCATTAGGAGCTTGGAAATAACTGCGGTTTTCGGCATCTGCTAGCTATAGAGTAAGGCTGCTTTTCCATCAGAGATGTACTATACTACGTTGATGAGAGTTATGGATGCGCGCGTGGTGTAACGCAGTCACTCCCCGTGCCTTCCTTAACTGTTGATGCATCACATAGTTCGAGCCGAGTATTTATCTTGCAGAGCGACCTCGCGGCGGCGCATCTTCATAGAACAGCACATCTCACTCGCTCCGCTACACAACTTAGCATTAGTGAAAACAGTCACATAGTTTCGTAGCTTAGCTTTCACGTTTTTGCAGCACATCTAGTGGAAAGCACTTATTACTGCGTAAATTAGCCGTCCTAAATCTGTATCGTTGTCAAACCACGCGCAGAGGAGCCGCCAATGCCTTGCGACTCTGGATTATTTTATGAAGACCGAGTCCATGACTCACCGAGTCACGCGGCAGAAGAAGGGTTAAGTCGAAAATTGTTTTTATTTTATTAATCGCGTTTACTGTTTAATATGGGATTTGAATTATTAATTGATACTTATGGAGTGTATGATGCTGTAACTAGTAGAGCGAGTTCCTCATACAAGTAATAAGATTAGATAGTTTTGAATTTCAAGCGAAATAGACATGAAAATACTAACATTTACTAAATTAAATTTACTTTAAGCCTCTCGACACATTACTTAGAGTGCTCTTGGGAGATTTGTAACTTTATCTACAGTATCTAATGCTTGTAATTTTATTAGTCTGGCTTACAATGTGCGTCTCTCGTAGTCAAGTAAGTATTTTTAGGTAATATTCCCAGACAAGTAACATCTAAACGAAATGAGACCACAAAGTCCTTGGTACGTATACCTAGCCTAGCTCAGGGTTGGCCAAACTACACGCGTGTATGAAAATAATTCGGACTCGCCAACCGAGGAATATTTACCATCACACTATCTTTTATTTCTCGATTAAAATCACCAAGTCAAGATTCTCTGGCGACACGTCATGGCCACTTTGTAATTATTCTTGTTTTTTGTTCCGTACCTCAAAAGGAAAAACGGAACCCTTATAGGATCATTTTGGTGTCCGTCTATGTGTCTGACAGTATGTTAGTCAAGATCCTTTATTTCGCGAACGAGTGGCGGTATCAAGTTGAAATTAATATCGTATACACGACATGTTTGCAACCCCATGTCCAGTGCCTTCATAGTTTATGAACTTCAGTAATGTTATTTAATTATTTTGGTGAATGTAGCTGTTTGTACGGAACCCTCAGTGCGCGAGTCCGACTCGCACTTGGCCAGTTATTTTTAAATGGCACGATCACCAACTAACGTTTGCCATCCCTGCCCTACGTACGGTCTAGCCCATAGATTTAGAATTTTTTTGCTACGCAAAAAGATACACGAAGGGTGCGAGCGAGAAAACCTAATCAAGTACTAAACGCCCAAGAGAAAAAGAGAGAGTGAATGAAGTACCAATATGTCATTTTTTTCGCGAGAAGGGGTCCATAGCGTCCCTTCTGTTTTATACAGCGGTGAATTTCTTGCATTTAAATAATAATCTTTAGATTTAAATTGATAATATTAATTATGCAACTATGTTGGCTTATTCTGTGAGTGAATGTGACGTTACAAGACGAAATAACCCCAATAAATACATGTTTCATAGGTAAATACAATTTTGTCCTTGGATTGTTTCGAACCATATTTTGACAAATTTCTGCTAGTAATCGGCTCAGAAAAATATTCTTACAATAGTATATTGATTTTCATTGTTTTATAAAAGTATATTTCGTATATTTAAACAGAATTTGCTAAAATATAATGTAAAAGAGAAAATTGTTTGTTTACGCTAGGGCTTGACAAAGCGGTGACGTCAGGAGTATCGATAAAAACTTAATCTTTTTATAGTGACATCATGGCATAAATACAAACTTATTTAGTCAAGTTTTGTTTAAATAGATTTAAGTTAGGATTGAGAAGATGTGTTCATCTAAACTGCACTTTAAGTTGCATGTTTATAATATTAGCCTTTGTTTTTCAAAATGTTTCGGAGAGTTTTGATGTTTTATTACTTTGAGTAGGTTTATGAATGTCATATTGTTTGCATTTATTAGTTTTACAGTGTCTTGAATATATGAGTGCTCTGCTCACCAGCAAATTGTTCTGCTGTGTAAATAATAATTTGTAATGTTTATGTACCTACAGATGCCCAAATAATTCTGTATTAAGAGAAAAATGGATTCGAATTTTAAACAGAAATGGATGGTCTCTACAATATGTAGTAAACATTTCGTATTGAAATACCTACTGCATACTAAGAAAACATCGACGAATCCCAATGAAAGAATCTATACCTAATTTATTTGTGCCTGTAAGAATGACACTTCCTATCGTATGGTTAGTTAGTGGCTAACCTAGATAGTATTCTGTATAAGCAAGCATGTATTTTGCCCAGTTTTTATAACAGTTCAATATAAACAACAACGGCTACAACCCTTTAATCTTGTTTCTTATTGTGTTCACCAAGTATCGATATCGATACTGAACATGGACTTTTTAACAACACTTTTTTAACTAACACATGGACAATTTCCCTCACACATAGATTTTATTTTTTTGGTTTCGCTTTTCATCTGACTCTGTTTATCTTGTACATACTATATCTATGGTCTAGCCTGTAAAAGCAAAAGTACCTATATACAGCTTTACTTAGTTGAGTATTTCTCCAGTATGTTGCCCATATGGCCATATATTATAATTACACCATAAACAAGTTATACAGGGTCAGTGTTGTGCTTGCCGGAAAGAGGAATCGTCCGGAACGGCAGTACTCGCTCAGTCACAGCCGGACGATTCTTCCGCCCGCGGAAACACACTTGCTCCTACATTGATGGTTTATTCAAAGACTAATTTGTAGGCCTGGCGATTATCGGAATCGATTCTTAGGGTTCCGTACACAAAAGGGAAAAACGGGACCCTATTACTAAGACTCTGCTGTCCGTCTGTCTGTCTTTATTTTTGTCACCAGGCTGTATCTCACGAACCTTGATAGCTAGATAGTTGAAATTTTCACAGATAATGTATTTCTGTTGCCGCTGTAACAACAAATAAAATAAATATTTAAGTAGGGCTCCTATACTACAACGTGTTTTTTGCCGATTTTGCGATTATGGTACGTAACCCTTCGTGCACAAGTCCGACTCGCACTTGGCCGGTTTTTTTTTTTGAGTGTGATTCGATTTTCGAATTGTTATTACTTAGACATACCTATTTTTTTACATTCGTTTTATTTACAGAATGAATTTTATAGTGTTGATTTATTTAAAGCCTGGATGTATTTTGCTGACACAATATTCTTGAATACAAAATTAAAGAAAACTTTGATATTTCAATAAATTTAATTGCTCAATAAAATTTCAACGAAAATGATATCAAGGCAAACCACAAATTACATAACAAATTGGAGTCTAAATACATAACTTATAATATTTGTAAATTGCCTATTCCTAAATTGAAAAATCCATATTTATGGAGTTAAATATAGCATTGTTTACTGCGGTTCCTATGAGTAATGCTAATGCAATATAAATTATAACAAATATTTTTTTATAAATTTATCCGTCGCTTTATTTGTCTGCATGACCAATGACTGTCTCATACTTCTTACCTACTTACTTATAATTGTGACTAAGTTTTATGAGCAATACACAAGCAGACGTTATCCAGAACATGGACATTGATTGCACAAACCTACACAAGATACCCATCATATTAATTAGTGAGTAATCCATCACCAAGCGGCACCGTTTCCGACGTGTGCATTCTGCGTTAGATATGCACTTGCCACGCAAAGCACTAAATAAAGTCAAAACTAACAAAAATAAAATAAAAAAAAAAACAAAGAAATACAATCGGCCAGTATCACGATTTACCGCTGGCAACACTGACCGTTACTTCAAAGTAGCAATAAGTTACAATCATTTATTACTCTGTTCCACGCACTGAAGTCCGAAAAGAGGTGGTCTTTGGTCTATACTAGGCCCGAGGGAACAATAACTTCACTATGAGACCGAACTCGATTAGTGGGACGAACTCGAGTTCATTTGATGACTTCATTGTGTCGATTATTATTTTCCTACAAAAAGCTTTCTGTAATAGTCGCTGCGAGATCGCGCGGGTGGTCCATGTAATTACAACTTCACCAAGTTTCTGTATGCCCTTTCTCTTTCACACCTACGATGATCGCGCACTAAATGTGTGTGTGTACTATTTTAACTCGGTAATCGCTCTAATCCGTCTCTCGTGAGATATGCAAACAATGGCGGCCGATAGATTATTGTGTCAGTGTCAACTTATATTTTATTACCTGAGAAAGTATTCTTAGCTGATAAGGTAAATTACTTTATTTCTTAGATTATAAAACTCCAACTTGATATAAAAATATCGATGGCCTTTGTTTATTCTTATTATCTAGAATACACGGTTGGATTAGTGGAGAAAGTTTAATCGAAAACCGTTGATAAGTGTCTTATACGTTAAATACGATACGCTTAGCTATTGAATGACTTCACATTCATAAAGTCGTAAAGCAATCGACATTTCTCCTTATTTAACTTTCGAATATAGACTCGACAGAGTCCAAACTCGGACTCTTTCGGACTAATAGTGTTGTACCATGGTACCTGCGTGATCATTTGACATTTCTTCAAGACTCGAGTATCCGCCTTCTCTGCGGTTCACGATGTGGGTAATTTTCGACCTAATATATCCTACGCAGGTGGTCGACCGGCATTATGTCTCTAATTATGTAGTTTTCACAAATAAACAGCGTCCAAAGGTACCTATTTGGAAATTATATCATTCCATTATAGGTAATCGGTTTGGATCACTATCGATTACAGATAATAATCGATGCCTCAACAGTGCGATGACCGAAGATGCCAAACATTGGTGTTGAAAAGTCGGTGAACAATGGAGGCTGTTATAGGATTTGGAATTAGGAAATCTATGTATTTCATTGTTCTTTGCTGTGCGTGTCTCATACAAAAGCTTTTTCGTTATTAATAAGGTGATTTTATTTTAATTTATCAGGAGTGTGATTCTGTTACTTTCTGATTTCTCACCATATTACTTAAGGTGAAGTGAGCTTTCAATTCCTAACATTAATTGGAATGACAGCTTACTTCCTCTAAGTTTTCACGGTAGTTTTTTTTATAGAATCGATGGCTGATGTAGGCGTTATATTTAAGGCATTGTCTATAACTGTCATTATATTAATATCCTTCGAAATAAAATGAATGACAAACCATCAGAGACTACTTAGTCACTCCACACTTTTCCTCAAAATAAGATTTTTGCAAAAGGTACCTATCCAAGTTTTCACTCCAGATTTTTTTGGGTATTTATAGGCACAATCTAATTCAAAACGTATTTGATCGAGCATAATCAAATACTTCTTGTTTGCTTGAAAGCTATTTAGTTAAGCACGCTTTCATTTTGAATGCGATCTGTTCAATTAAACTTAGTATGTATAGCGTTGACTTGCGTAGGGTTGGCGATATTGTATGTGCTAATTTTGCAGAAGTGGATATCTTAAAATGTCATAGATTAGAACACTCAGGAGAAAAGAAAGCGTGGCCTTTCCCGTCAAACCTGGCGACGCACGTTTCGTTTTGGCATACGCAACTAGCTTTGGAATGACGTGCAGCAAGGAGGAGCGTGAAGCCATGAAGAACCTCTGTCGATGGAGGACTTCTGTGGATGCCCTCGGCCCCTGGTAGCGATGACATTTAGTCAAGTCATGTCCTAACTATCTTTACTTGCTCGATTGCTGATTTTATCCCGAAAAATGCTCGGGTCCTATGAGATATGTTATTCCTGCAGTTTTGGTCCCGTGGCACCGCAGTTGCGGCAAAACGTTGCATCCTAATGTTTTCTTCATTCTACTGACTTAACTGTATAATTTATTTTTGGCTTAAGCTGTTTTAAAGCAGTTAGTTATCTGCAGAAAAACGCAGGTAGGCCTGTGGTAAGGTTTTTGCCAAAATCAGCCCTATCAAATAATAATGAGTGCTATTGTGATCTTACTCCTAATTAATATAATAAGGAATATCGTGTGTTCTTTGTAATAACAACCAATTTTATAGTTGGGTATTCCCAATTTACGGAACTTACTATTAGTTGAAGCCTGAGCGAGTTATGTCATAATTACTTAACATAAGGGATGTGAACTGCCATATTTTCACGATAGGTGGCGCATCGTCGCTATGGCTATCGAAAGCTGTCAAATCCATACAGTTTGTAACCATCATTCAGTAAATTAAAATTTTCTCGAAATATGCCTCTGCGTGCTGTATCAGGATGTGCCAACCCCGGTGTTACCCGAAGATACAACGCTATAGAAACTGGGAAATTAAGGCTATACATATTTATAGGTTATGATAAGTACCTGTCAATGTAACTCTGATTATGTTGCTTTGTAATCTTCGGCGATATAGTGGAGCTATTAACGTATTGATAAGTTCTACAGCAGGAATGTCATTTGCTTGCACATGATTTGACAGCAACCATTGCGCCGGCAGCGACATCTGCGCCCAGCTTTGCGTTCACATCCCTATTGTATTACTCTTATGACATCCTTACACTCACAGATCATATCTTTCATTATTGACTTTAATCTTTTTACGACCAGTATTACTACTTATGTTTAATCTGCGGATAATGCAGTGGGCTGCACCTGCCCCTTTACTTCCTATTCTCTTACCCTTTGCCTATGTTCTACATCCCTTTATAAACAAAATAAAAATAATTTTCTAGCTAGCAAAAAGTTTACTACACACTACATTTAAAAAACGTGGCAACCCTGAGTTTGAGGGGTTGCTGCGAAAATATTAACGCTTAGAGAGTCTGAGTGGCATGAAATGAAATGATTACCCCACTTAGCGAACGCGATAAGAGTGCCCTCTACCGCTGCCCGACATTTTATTTAGAATGCTGCTTATTTTTGCTCTGCGGCTTTTTTCTTTTAGGCTGTGGGATTATCTTGAACCTTGTAACTTTTTTATGCTAGGTACATGAAAAAAAGATTTTATGCTAGGTACAGATATATACTTTTTAAATTAAATGCGACGTATGTGTGTCAAATTTGTTCAGCAGCGCTATCCTGTACATCTCACCGTGAAAACGAAGTCAGCTTGAAGTTAGCTGTCAATCATAATGACAGTTGGGTACTGTCATTACATGTCGGTGACATTTTACGGAATAGATCGGCTGCCAACTGTGAGTTATAAAACGCCTCTTTACTGTTCATTAAATGGTAAGTATTACGATTGTAATAAGAGAAGGCATAACACGATTAATTGTGTCATTTTTGACTTCAACTGCTCTGCACAAGATTTTAAATTAATCGTTTGTTTTTTTTTAATGTGTTGTTACGAATTGCGATTTCGGTGGCATGCAACGTAAAAGGCAGCATGGCGTGCAACAGCCGCTTACGAGTTAAACTTGTCTCAAAGATTAGCTGGAAAAATTTAACCAGAATTAAAAACAAGAGCTAATAATAAAAACTTTATGGTACGGAATAAAGTAAATGAAAGCGTTTGTTTGAATCGCGGATATTGAAAGTGAATTTGACGCGGTTTTCACTCGTTGAGGAGCATTAACTATTAATAGGAACGCGGAATTGAAGATAAGAAATAATGTGAAACATAAGAACCGATGTTAAAATTATGCGAAACAAACAAACAACTTCATTTAGTGTATTAAACAAGAAAATCAAAATGATTCAATATTTATGATCGGATCCGGATAGTGTTTATTTTAACAAAAACTCGTTTCGTGGTAAAGGGTGTTATCAAAAGTCGTGGTTACCATATTTAAAAAAAAAAATTTCTGTCTTTTTGGTCGTTCTGTCGCCAACGCCACAGATGTTTAAAAAATGTTTATATTTTCGGAGTCACTTTGTAAGTGCCGCTTGTGAAATAATAAAAATGTCGTAAAATTTGGGAGCACCCGAGATTGTTATCGGTATTTCGGTTGTTGGACGGATCGGGAATATTAACGAGACGGAATGTAGCCTGTTCACATTACAAGCAAATTGAATTGTTTTATTAGCCCGATCAATAAATTTTATGTTATTGCTTTTGTACAATTATATTGTCAAATTGCTTACTTGTTGTTGAGGCTGCCGGCCGCATTCTGGAGGGGAATTGGTTTGCGTCATATTGGTTTATGATATGAAGTTATATACAGGGTCCACTGAAATTGGTTAGGAAAACGCCGCAGACCTATACCGGGTATAGAATAATTGATATCTTTTGTATGACGATTGTCTTGTTAGTTTGTTAGTATGCGTGGTTAAAATCTTGCAATTGAATTTCAAAACATATCTCTGCATCTGATTTTTAAAACAGGTTGGTATAGATGAGAACGGTAAGCAAAGAAAGGTAGTTCAAAAAAGTTTTTTGAATTGGCAAAATTATTTATTTTATCATCTTTTAAAATATCTATAACTTGTGGAGTGACTAATATACTTTGAATCTACTCAGCTAAATGTCGTTACTATAAATCTGACGTTGATATTCGTTCATTGATATGATGGCGTTCATTGCAATGAACGTTGTCTTGTCCTGTCAGCGTTTACTTCAACATGCAACATCTGAATTAGCACACGCTCGAGTTTTGACCCGCTGCGCACTTGGAGAGAAGTCATGAGGTTTCAACATATTTTTATCATTACTGATAGGCTCGTATTTGACCACTGGTGATGGTAAGCGATGGTGTGGGCGACGGTAAATCTCGCTTGTAAGTAACCGAAATATCCCCAGGTTGTAGCTATAGAGAAACGCAGACTCCGACAGATACGTTTTTCAGCTGATATGATGATGATATACAAACTTCTACTAGACTACTTCTTTTCTTCTTCTACTTCTTCTAACACTAGTGCTCAGCTGAATCCGGTAAGACTGGAAGCCGACCCTAATATAGTTGGGAAAAGGCTAGGCTTATTGATTGATACAAACTTCTACTAATTATCAGTCTGCTGTAATTAAGAAAAGAACAGTCTTTTGAACCAATGTGGTTTCTTAGACATAACTAAAGCTATACAATTACCGACTACACAATTTGTGCATCTCAATGTCCTTATCAATATCCATATCGACCTTTAAAATTAAATGTGTTTTATTCAGTACTGTTTTCTTATACCAAAACGAGCTAACATCTGATGTGCAAAAAGAATGCATCGCCATTTCGAATTCGGTAGATATTCGTAATTTTGTATGAATAATACATTATGCACATGTATGATCTTCACATTTAGGTTACCTTCAGTTTATTCTTATTGGCTAATATTATAAAACAACAATTTCATAATATTTATGTCACACGATGTTAGATAAAGTTGATGTTCTGTTGCGAAATGGGCCTTATGTTGATTAACAAATTAACTTATATTTAAAAGATAATACATTAGATACTTAGAATTAAGTTAATTTTATTCGCCTTGGATAAACATTAATATAAAAAGTTTAGTAAACGTTTCAACTATAGGACGGTACCTTAAATGTCGCTGGGCTGTTGCTGGGTAAGTAGAATATATAATTACAAGTCAGTTTTATGACCAAGCATGTTAACAGGTATGAACAGAACGCTATCGGGGCATTGGACAATAATTCTTCCCTGCTTATGGATTGGACCCAACATAGAGCGATGATTTATTTGAGTATTCCTTTTTAGGATTCCGTACCCTGCACCCAATGGATAAAAACGGGACCCTACTAAGACTCCGCGGTCCGTCCGTCTGTCACCAGGCTGTGACAGACGGACTCTCATATATCGTGATATTTAGACAGTTGAAATTTGTACAGATGATGATGTATTTCTGTTGCCGCTATAACAAGAAATACTAAAAACAGAATAAAATAAAGATTTAAGTGGGACTCCCAATCAACAAACGAGATTTTTTGCCGTTTTTTGCGACAATGGTACTACGGAACCCTTCGTGCGCGAGGTCGTCTCCCACTTGGCCGGTTTTTTAAAATCACTTGGCATGTGCATATTTTTCAGTTTTTAAAATGAGAATGGCGTATTGTTTGAGTTATTCTTCAGCCAGTCATATGTCAGTACAATGTTAGTGTGTCTACAAATAATTATTCATAAAGACGCAAAAATGTATGACGCTTTCTTCGTTGATCACTTTAGACTGCAAGTGAGGATGCCTCTGCCTCCTTCTTTTTCCTCCCTCATTTGTTATGGGTAGGTACCGGAGTTTAGTAGAGATGCAGGTTAGTTTGGAGGTAAACGAATTGACACTTTCCACCACGGCTTCACTCCCGTACAGGAGTGAAGCTGTACGGGAGTGAAGCTGTGGTGGAAAGCCGGGAAAAAACAGTCAATATCACTTTACGGGTCAATGCTCCGTTGCTGCGTGAAAGAAGGGAAAATCAACAAATAAAGAGGCATAGCATCCATTATGGACTTCCGAACACAGTCCAAATTAATTACAAGGTATGATGAGTTACCATGGTTTTCTTATGTATTTTCAAAACCAAGGTTTCCAAAGGTAAATGTGAATACACTGAATCCTAGCTTAAGAAATGCAGATTCATCTACGTTACTAAACTTACAGCGTAGTATAGAAAACATTTTATTATCCATTGTTCTACAATTACTGTTCGCCGACTCAGAAATGCAAAAGCCTAGCCGTAATTTACATTCTATGCTTGAAAACATTATGCGGTGACTAGGGGGAATACGGACCGAGGCACATTAGTCTACGATTGTGTGAATAAATAATTACCGTACGTACCTACTTACAAAGTCCATACCACACCATAGACAATGAAAAATAAACTGACACCAAAGTATTTTGACAGCCCGCAAAATTAAATTTCGAAAAATTCGTGTCAAATAAGGTAAAGTACAACTACAAGCCAAAATTGCCATTTTATTTTTGGAGAAATAAATGGAAAGGTTTTACATCAGCGCCTTATTTTCCCGCGCGCGTATTAAATGTTGACCGAAGGAGAATGGTTACATGGCGGTCGTAAAGTGGCTGGCAACCCGTCATTACTTGATGCGTTATTGCAAACTTAAATTACGACGCACGCCTTTCTTGAACTTCAATGTTTTTGCACTAACAAATTTGAAAGCAGATGGTAAGATATACATTTTTACCACGTGTAAAGTATTAAAATAAAACCAATTCATTATACGAGAACAAACCCGTAGATGTTGTTAATTAAATGTGTTATCGAAAAAATAGGTATACTAGTTTTTGATAATTAAAAATAATGATTTGTTTTTTAAGTAAGCAAGGCCGGCTTATCGCTTTTTTTCACAAAATATTCCTATATTTTATTACTAATGAAAGTATGATTAGATAGGTAAGTAGGCATTTTAATTAAACATTGAAAATACGCTAAAATAATATTAATGACTAAAAAGTGTTAGTTAATAATACTTGTCATTTAGTTAAAATATCTAATCTTATCATAAAATTAATAGTATCTACCTATTATTCATTAATATTATTTTTTTATTTAAATAAAATATAAGATTACATAAATTAACTAAATAACTAAACTAAATTATAGACTCTAATTGGCAATTATTTTTCTGATTTATTATAAAAAATAGCTGCTGAAATAATAAAGGCAAGCAAAATTTGCATGACTAAAAGGTGTTAATTATATCTGTACCTAGTTCGCTATGCTATTCATATGGTAATAAATAGTTGTGTGTGCCCGCATCCGGCCGTAAACAGAGTTATAACTATTGTCGCCCCTCCATTGAATAAAACGTTGAATAAATGTTTACAACACACAAATAAACAACATTAAATATAACATCATGAGATTTCAGATTAAGATCTGAGTATTATTTAAAAGGTTTAATTAATTTATCACTACCTACTTGTGTTTAAATACCGAACTCGAATATGTTTTGATATGAAAAACCTGCTAAAAATTATTCATCAGAAGTTTAAAACACCAAGCCAAATCATTGTTGACAAATAAACAAAAAACAAAACAAACTTTTTTTTTAATAATAGACAAACGACAGACAGGCGGCGCATTTAATTTATGAGTTAATCACAACGGTTACGAGGTCATTAGACGATATTTTTACGTCTAACTCACGAACAAGTTAGTCAGAAAAGGGATATGTCTTTTGACGAGCTCGTTATCGCGGCTAAATGTGTAACAAAATGTCCCTTTAGGCACAGTCACACGTTGCCTCTAAACTGGGCGTTAAGTTGGAACTGCACTTAACATAGATAAATTCCCTTGTTAATCTGTGACTTTTAATGAAAAAGTTTGACAGGTGCTGATTATGCCGCGGAAAGTTGAGTTTCGAAGAGGTTGTAATAAAAACAGATTGGCAGAGCAGTTGGAACGTTTAAAACATTTTAATTTTTAGTTTCCATTCCGTTCCTCGCTAAGATGCCTCAGACATAAGAAAGACAGTAGGCTTTTGAAGATACTTCAACCATAACTCATAGAGAGACTTTATCGTCAATTGAACAAGACTCCGCCTATGAAACGTCAAAAATACAATCGAGTTCATTTATAAACTGTAGTCATATAATTTTGAAAGTTTACCCACCTCTCCACATTAAAGAAAATAATATTCAGTACAAATACTCTACACTATACTTTTATGGTTTAGGCACTAACTATATCTCAACAATCTTACAAATATAATAATTATTAAAAATTTCTACTTGAAAGTCATAGTTCTTAAGTCTGTACGACCGACTGTCAGATGTTTGCTCGAACAATCCTCATCATGCAAATTGGAATAGTTCATAAGAATATCGACGTTCGGTATTTGAAATCGAGTTGAACGGATTTGGAATATCAAAGACATTTTGAATGGAATGAATGGTAATTTTACATTGCATCAAGAAATGATTAGAGAATATTCTTGGCGTACAACCAAGAAGACAAACTAATTCCGAGAGTATAGACAAGATGGGCTTTCTTATCGATTGACAACGCACTAGATTTTAGCAAAACTAATTTAGAGAACCATGGTGAAATCATGAATTCAATGTTTTCACGGCAAAACAGACTAATATAGATATAGAAAAGACCTGCTACCTATCGTGAAGATGAAACTAAAGACAAAAATGTTGGGTGGTTTTGAAATGTGCCCTAGCAATCTGCCACCAATATACTTCAAAAGCATTCAAACTGGCGTTATCTAATTTTAAAGCTCCCAGATGGCTAGACTTCCCTTAGTAACCAAACTATAAAATATAAAAATCTTCCACAAGATGCCTGTCTGGTTTCCTACACTTTGCATCTGCCGTCAGTCAGATATTAGAAATGTTATTCTTACTTCTAGATAATACATCTATTCTATATGAACTCATTGAACTTTTAACATAAACTATATGTTCAAAATTTAAATAACTGGTTTGAACGCATGGTAAGGAAATTCTTAATATTAGAGCTGTCTTCTGATCTTGGAGTTAAAGAAAAACAATTTATTATGAAAAGGTCGTAAAAATATGCTATAGGCAAATTCTGAAAGAGAGGCAAAAACAGAGATTAAAATTATCAAAGAAAACTTTTGCATACATGCAGATATTTGGTACCGCAATCCAAAATGGTTATTCAAACAACTTCCAGCAGCCTTAAAATATGAGGATAAATGAAGAAAGATTAGATTTTAAAGAAAACAAAGAAGAAAAAATATTTATTTACGAATCGCACAGGAGACAAAAGATAAAAGAAAAAATAAAGAACCCTGTGCGAGAGAGACCAAAAAGGCACCTATCTCAATTAAAAATTGAGTAGCAAGACATATTATTGAGTTGAAATATCATTTATGTAAATAGAACCGTGTTATATGTAGCCTGTCAGCAATGAGAATGTGTTTACCTAATTGATTATCAATTATACCAATACAAGTAATCACCGTAATATGCAGTCTAGCGATAAGAACTCATTAATATGCACTTGCTCATCTACAGTGCGAAATGACGATCGATCCGACGCCGAAGGTGCCTGAGACTTAATAATTCAATTTCATGCAATATTCCACGTATATACACATACAGTACAGAGTACAGCGGCTGTGAGCTTAGTAGAGTCAGAGCTTTTAGAATGAAACCTTCTTTAACGAAAACCTCTTTGAAAGGAAATAACATAGACAACAAAGGTTTAGTTTCCCCCGGGACGCTTTGAGTGAAAAGGATTTTCGTAAATAAATTAACCCTATTAAATATATGAAAATCGTACCACTGTACCTATAAGTAAGTAATGTTTTAGCTCGCAACAGGCACTGGTTTTTAAACAAAACATTAGGGCCTGTTCGTCCCTTTATTTAGGACAGTTGACGTTTTTAAGTCTATTTATTCCCTAGACGTAGTACTACAAAGTACTTTCAACCCACGCAAACTCAGTACTATCGCAGTCAGGTAGAGAGGTCGATGCCATCTCGGCTATCTGGGTGAAGAGGCACTCCTGCAGCCATTGTCCCACCTGGACCACAAAGGTATATAGGTCGGGTACGTAGCTTTATAATGTAGAACTTTTCATAATATTGGAAGAAAGTAATTGGAAGGTGATGGAAAGCGTATGGAACGAAAATGTTTACTATTTCTGTAACTAAAATGTGAAAGTGTTCTGTTGGAAAATAGGTCTTCTTTCTGTAAAAACGGACATAAATTACTTAGGAATTAGCGCCTCTTACAACGGTAAAAGGATTTCCTTTTTTTTAATAATTATTGAAGTAATTATTTCACATAGCCTGAAACGATGGATGGACTGTCTGAAAGATGCATATGGCTACAAAAGGGGATGTGCTGTGATGAAGGTTAAGAGAAAAATATCGAAAATTAGACATTTTGAACCCAAATAAATTGCGACAAGAATCTCGTGAAAATTTACCCCCAGAAAACGCCGTGTCAAAGCTCAATCAAACTTTTCCATTATATCGGCATTTATTCATACGTTTAATTTCAGCAGCAACTTCGCCTGTCTTCCTAAGAACACCGAGTACCTCCTATAAGTACAAAAGCTCCTTCCTCGAGCCCAAATAGTTGGAACATGTCCATTACCACGTCATGTTTACTTTAGGGCCCCGTGCGTTTGTTTTCGAGTAAAACAGACGCCTACCACGGCCAAAGAAAATATTATATTATTATCTGTTAACCATGAACGTGAATAGTTCGGAAAGTGAATAATGTTACATAATATTGAGATGATTTTGCAAGATCGTCTGGTACTTATAGTGAGAAGATTAAAAGTCTGGGTGCTAAGAGGTATAATATGTATATCGAACAAGAGTCCGCAGTTCTACTTCCAAGCGCGGTTTTGCGTTTAATACCAAGAGCTATCGTGTGAACCACTGGGTTGTGGGTTGTGGAGGTCAGATGGGCAGTCGTTTCAAGAAAATACTGGTATTCAACTTCATTTGGTTTGGTTGGAAGCTGACTTCGTCATAGTTAGGAAAAGGCTAGGTAGAAGATAGTCAGGTATAGCGTAACCATCTAAGACCAAAGTTGCTTGCAATCCCACTTCTGAATTCTGCCAAAATAATGCAATGGTCAATGCAGTTCAAGTACCGAATACATAATGGAGAGTCAAGTTAACGCCTAACTTTGAAACTGAGATCCATGAAAGTTCGCAAGTTTCGCTCCCTAACTTCGCTTTGATATATGCAAATATGCATGTATAGACCTAGACACGTGTCGGTCAATTTGCCTTCGGATGTATAGAATTGGCAATTGTATAGACACAATTGTCTGTTCGTCCTGAAATTCTATTAAACAATGTGATTTATTTAAATAAATTTTATACTTGTCTCCGTCTTCAATTCAATTAAAAAAATTGATTTCCCGCCTAAATGGGCACTTTTATGGTAGCTTCTGATTTTATAAAACATCAGAAGCTAGGTGCACGGTTCCATTTGCTCGTTTTTCATGGAGAAAAGCCGAAATAGACTCTAAGGTCACTCTTTTTGAAACTATTGGCTGTTACAACGTTTCCATGAAACAGTAATTTTCACGCAAGTTATCATTTTAAATATTCCTAATTTGCCAATGGACCGCATAATATTCGCCATTGTGTACACGATCCATTACCACTAACAGAATGATAAGTAACAGTATCATAAACCTACTCGACAATATCTCCGTTATGTGGGTAGTTGATAGTCGTAACAGTTGGCGCCATCCATCAAGGTTCGCACGCCATTACACACATTAACATTGTATCGTCACTCCTCAGCCACCAGCTGTGGGCTTCACACTGTTTCTTATGAATTAAGGAGGGAAGAACTTGTTGAAAGTTTAAGGGTAAGGTTCTAAAACCCTTGCTAATTGTGGTCTAAATTTAAGGTGAGATTCAGAGACCCTTGCTTTGAGTTTTGCAGGCAATCCAGGGGTTTTAGTTCAACAGAACCTCGCCTTAAACTACCATAATGTTCTTCTATTTAAAGTGCGGTTTTGAAATCCTTGCTGATTATGGATTTTAGAGTTTATTTATAGTTGTAAAGTCAACGTCGATACTTCAATCTAGGCCTGATCTGATCTTATGAAGAAATCCGTAACATATAATTTTAGTCTAATAGACACCAATTCAATTATCAAAAACTGTCCACAAATTTTAAGAAGAAACTGAAGATATTAGATATTTAGTCTGCTGGATAATTTTGCCAAGTCTTTTACCAACGAAAAAATCGTCAGATTTCCATCAAACCTTTCTCTACGTTTATTCTTGATTCATCAAATTATTTGTGTTCATCAAATTATTTCTAAGATCAGCGAAAATGTAACGTAACTATTCTCCCAGCTGTATTTTTTCTCTTCTCTTGATTACCTTACCACCTGGCACATCACATTCAGCCTAAGAGCTCCATAAGCAACTCGCGAAGTTTTTACCTGAAAATAAAGAAAAGATTCTTTCGTAAGTACACATTGTTGAAATGTTGATATAATCGTGCGCTCGTAAAGACATGAAATCACTTAACCATTGTAGGTCGAGGGTACTAAGGATTAAGGGCACGATGGGTATTAACTTGTATTATAAAATGGATGGACGACTCAATAAAACATTGTGCGTCGAAACGGAAAGCTATGTCAAGCGAAAATGCTCTTTGAACGGTTGGAGTACCGAAGCTCTAAGCAATATTGGATAGTCGAGTACAGGAGTATGGTTTCATGAAGTACACGAGTATGTTTTTATGAATGAAATATTTTGCGTTTTCTTTTCAATCCTTGAACAGAGTTTATAATAAAATAAAAGGAAAATTTAATAAAACATATGAAAACTTAATTTTCTACGTTACTATAAATCACAAACCTCACGATTTTCTTGCAATAAAATTATTATTTCGAGGCCACTTAACTCGATATTACTTGATAACAATAAATGTCTGTGTAAGTGGATCTTAAGATGAGCTCAATATTTTATGGCGCCATAAAATTTGAATTAATTCTTATTAATATAGAACGTTGTTGTAATCTTGATGCGTGGGCGTGGCTGATAATTAAACAAGTAATTGATACTCGTTGATTAAGTTGGAATTCCTTGATTCATATTTGAGACAAAAATTCTATTGATATGTTTTTGACATCGTTCAGGGCATTTCTAACAATAAGTTTGTTGTTTGTATTGCTATCTACGAGACGAAACCTTGGATTCGTACAATTTTGCCGTAAAATTCTTCATTTTCGGAGTTTTTAATTTAACAAACGAAGTGTACTAGCAAAAACAAAACGTCCAATTACTTTATGCCTTCCTTCGTTTAGCGAGACTGCGGCACGGATAAAATGAATAAAACATCTTCATTTACAATTCGTGAGCACTGCTGTCGGTGACTGTACTACACACAGTTTTATTGCAAAACATAAAACGGTATTCCCACTAATCCTTATCTTTAAATCAGAAAAAAAAAAAACCGATGGGGCTAACTTTGAAGTTTAAGAATGTGCAACCTTTTTTTTCTCCATGCTGTTTTTTTTTCGGCGACAATGGGATGACAAGGCGAAAAGCTACAAAATATTTGTTCAAACATAAAGATAGTGAATAAGTGATGTTCTTGAATTCAATTTTTATAAACAGGAACAGGAAAGATACATAGTAAGATAATCATGTAGTGTTTATTTTTGGTTACGAAAAGACTAAGCTGATCTGTACGGTATATTTTTTGAAGTCAGGGACAGTACATTGAAATCCTTAGATTTATAGGTAGGTATCAAAATTTTCTCAACTCTTATTTCCGTTATTTATCCTTTTCGTGTCTTGTAATAACCAAGCAACACATATGTATGTAAGTACACGGGGGAGGAACAAAACCTTTTACAGAGTTACTATTTTCGAAGAAAAGTAGGTAGCGTGTCCCATCTCTACAGGAATACAGGAAAGATCGCCATAATCCGCATCCCGCACACGAAAGCTGATGAATGGACTTCAACAGCATTTATTACCTCATCGCTAAGTAATTCGAGTATTTGCCGAACGACACAAAAGCTGGCCTGGCTTTTATAAAATCGTGTCATTTGACCGAACTTATTGTTGCCATGTTTGTTCAAATTTTGAGGTAACGTTACAGTGGGCAGACCTTCTCGTTGTGCCTTTTTTTAGTTTTTAAGGGATGGCGTGAGATCTTTGGTGGTGATATTGATTATACAAGTTTATTAAAGTATAACATTATGCTATTTAATTCTGTCATTCATAACTAGTTTTGAAGATGGATGAATAAAAGATAAAATAAAAGCAGGAAAAACTGGACAATCTGTTTACAACGCAATCCCTTACACCTTTTATTTAAGCCGGTCTGCAAATTAGGCCTTGTTGACACAAAAAATGTAAGCAATCTCCACCTTGCTTAATTCGTCTTGTAATGACTATCCTCAGAGTATAATACAGTTCACCAACTGAAAAAACAATTACTCTTTCCTTAAGAATAGCTGGAATTAAATGAGTCACATTCCTTCAAATTAATGTACTTGTAGAATACGAAGCAATCTTTTTCGCAGTAAGATCCAGCTGCGTTGAACATTCAATAATTACTCGAGCATGTGCCGTACCGACTCATGACATTAGATCTTGAAATAGCAGATTGCCAGTACGTTAGATTTTTAATGATAACGTTAATTTCCGGAGCGACGCGTGCGCATCTTGTAGGGTTGCCAGTGTTATTCGTATGACAGCTGTCAATGTCAATTACTATGGTAATGTCGAAGTGCGATTAAAACATGTCTAAAATATGTTCACTAAACCTAGAATGGTAGTTAAAGAAATCTTGCGCGTCACAATTATTTTAAGAGTTTTACTGCTTTTGGGAAATTCTGGCTTTAGAGCTATATACAAATAATTCTAAAGTATTGTAGTAATAGACGTAGGCAGATATAATACAATACTACTGACGTAAATAAATCAGTGGTATTTTTGCGTTAAATTTAGGTAGTTTTGGATGTTTTGCATTTTTCCCGTACATCAAATAAACCACTACAAGTATTTCGTTCATACATCAGCGTTAGAGGTTTTTACCTACCTATTTTGAGAATATTTATTATACGTAAAATATTCACAGGGCGTAAACAGAGACTCAATGAGGAGACACAACAGTTCTTTAAAGGATCAGATGGTCAAGAACGTTAATACTTCATCAAGTTTCGATACGACATTTTGAAAAGGTCGTCGCTTAGTAAATGATATACTTTCTAAAGTTGGTATGCGACTATATTATTAGGGGCTTTTAAGGCAACTTGAAGTGGACTAATGTCATTTGTATGATCACCATAGAGTAATATGGTTATGCGATCACATCACTAGCAATCGCTGTCGCTCTGCATTTTGACAAACTTTTATGCAAGTTATAGGCATATGAATTGTCACCTATCCTATCATCATAACAACAATGGTACATCACTTTTAGCTTTGCATACAAATATCTTATCTTGATTGTAAACACTGATACATGTGTCTAATCACTAAATGAAAGTGACCTCTCGATTCATTGTATCTTTATCAATATTGATAAGAAGACAATAAACTACAATATCAACGGAAAGTGCATATAAAAGACTGTAGCTGTAATTTACAGCATGTTGTGAAAGCCTATATGACTAGTACAGCGATCGTCATAGATCTTCTTGTTCTTCTTTTCGTATCGATGAACTCAAATTTTGTCTGACCAGTATGTATCGTCATCATGAACGTACCCACGGTGGGGCAGATGGGGCAGCCTGCCCCACCTTATTTGCATAATGGTTCTGGAATCCGCGACAGGCTTAGTTTATGTGTGATGTATCTACTATTTTAAGAGTTTCCTTATGTTTGCCCCACCCATAAGAAAATTCTGGGTACGCCCAAGATCGTCATAGGTGCACAACACCGATTAAATTGACCTACTTGGACTCTACCCAAAATTACATTCTATCAGCTGTTACGATTGTAGAACTATAATTTTAGGGTATTGATCACGTAGCATTCCCATACATTTTAAACATTTTGACAATCATCACCAAAGTTAGAATGATGTTTTGTCTAAAGCCTCTCTTTGGTAAAACCACTCGAGGAACACTGACATCAGGCTTTAGACTAGTAGGTAAGGTAGTTCCAAATACAGTAGAAGTTACATACAGCAGACTTGCAAAGCCATAAAACGGAAGAAAACTCCATAAAGTCGACAAACTCAAAACGCTCCCGAATTGAAAATTACTGGTTTTTCTGCCATCTTATGCCCAACCACTGCAACTCCTTAAGCCAGAACCAACAGAGATAAGTAAATGAAAAGCGCCGAGGCACTGAAGCTCGACGAGTGCCAGAGAGTCAGTTAGTTTCAACAGTCTTGGATCCCGCAACAAAATCACATAGCGACAGAACAGCGGAGGAGTAAAAATAATAGTGAATATGATTGCTATAAGTGGCTAGTGGCTATTTACACTAACTATTCTTAGCCACAGACCACACACCAAACTTTACGAAGATTAACCCGTCAATACATTTCATATTTCGAACACAAGCAACCCTAACATGCCGTGTGCTATCTTTAGCCGTTTCCCGGTGCGATCTCGGTGTGTTAAGTAAACAAAGGTGGTGTATGAGCGCTCGGTCGATATACCACCGACCACCGCAAATAGACGCCGTGTGCCCGTGTGTCATGCGTTGCAGCGGAAGGGTTAAAGTCTGTGATTTTGTGTAGTGATGTTCCTGTATTTTCTGGGCTGTCATTAAGTGCGTTTTGAAGATTATATTGAACTTTACAAAAATTTGAAACTGCTTATTTTGAATTGCAAAGTACATTATAGGGGGTTTTCCCAAACGCGATCAGCAAGTCTATACCGAGTTCAAGAGCCGTCAGTGACAATAGGTATTCGCAAGAAATGATGACGTCCATTTCTTCATCATATAAATTTATGTTGATTGCACTGTAGACACATGTCAATAAAATGCAACGGCGGTAAAAACAGCTTCACGTCAATAAAAAACGCGTTTCAACACAAAACATCTAACAAAAAATTCGTAACACATTACGAAAAGCAAACAATCAAATTACAGAACAGTCAACAATTAAAGACATTTCACATTACATAACAGTCGGTTTGTCTACACAAAGCTGAGAACAATGCACATACATGATGCAGATTAGATAATGCAGTATCTAAACGCATAGATGCCGCGTTTTGTCCAAAACCTTATGTAAATTTGCCCACAATGTGTACGGAAGCCGATACTGTGGGCGGTATTACAGAAACGCTTTTTAAAACCGTTGAGAAATATGCTGTAACCTCCTTAGTCGATTTTTGGTTAATCGTTATGGATGTCGTCTTAATAATGTCGCCATTATTCTTCATTAAATTATGCATACTTGGGTAAAAATGTGCTTTAGTTTGCAAGCATTTTGAAAATAATTTAGGTATATAATTTTGTAGTCACATATTTTACTACTTTTACGGCACGCTTCATTTAAGACACGAGTAGACAGCTTCATAAGAGTACTAATTCTACAATGGACCTTAAAGATCATTTATAACACCGATTACACACCATTAAAAAGTACCAACACACCTTGGCTGAAATTAAAAACCAGATAGGTAAACCCAGAAAAATAAATTAACCGGCCAATTGCTTGTCGTCCGACAAGCAGTTGGCCGCACATTTAGGGTTCCGTACCATACCGCAAAAACAAGTTATTTGTAAATTAAAAATTAGATTTATCAATATATTGGTATTTGTTGGTGCAATATACGTAATAATAAACATTATCAACAAATTTGAAGTAAAAAGTTTCAAAATTTTGAAAAAAACAATGCTGACTTTGGTAGCTTCTCATTCCTTTGTTTTCTAATATTTTAAAAATACAGTATTTATCTACTCAACGAGCTCTAAATAACGATACCCCACTTGATTGGGAAGTATTTCGCCTTGTTTATCTGTACGGGAGCCCTCCTTATAAACATTTAAAATATTTTTTGACAATTTGTTTGGCTTTGGGTAAACAAGATGCTTATACTGTGAAAATTTGAAGACTGTAGTTCTAACCGTTTGGCTGTAAAATCTGTGTGACAGACGACGGACGGACAGACAGACAGACAGACGGGCACGTGATGACGTGAGTGACACCAATAGTGCTCCGTTTGGACCTTTCGGGTACGGAACCCTAAAAAGGAACGCACCGCCAGAAAGTTTGCACGTTTATTACACTCGGTGTCATTTATTATAACCAATGCCATGTAAACACCGCGTCGAATTGTTATACGATACATAAATAACTTATTTAATTAATGGAAGAGCGAAAATAATTAAAGTAGGTCGTGATGGTTCAGAGGTTAAGCTTTTTGAAGTAGAGGATGTTAGTTTGAACATGACAAGATCCAGGCGAGAAACAACAAAATCCCAGATCGAAAAGCTCTAGGGTCTTTGGGAAGGATTGTGCTCAGCACTGTAATTTTGGCTCATACGATGATGAACCCCGCTGCTTTTCCAGTTCTAAATGTAAGTGAGACATATCGGACGGATGATGAAGAGATAGTTGTGAAGCCAGAATATAAAATGACCACCGCCAACTAACGGACTCAAGCGTGTTCTTTCTCCTTATGAGAAGAGGCCGTTGCCAGGCAGTGGGACAAGTCGGTTCAGCATGTGTAGCGGTAAAGCAATAAATTCGTCATTCAGTGTTTACAACTGCGAGAAATCCGGATTCACAATTGTGCCAAATGACCTAGAATCGTAATACCTACGCAAGTGAGAGTAAATACTACTGAAGTTATTTATCTTAGCATTTGTAACGTTCTGAATTTACTCTGGTATCATTATTTTGGGTATTGTGTAATAGTGTAATTAAGTGAAAAGTTATTACGAAGTTTTTGTTGCAAAAGCTGGTTTACCCAAAAAATGTTTTAATAATAATGTTGAGATGGCAGTTAATGAAATGTATAATATTATTGCTGATAGCAATTTATTCAGAAGAGATGATAATAGTAAGAAAACAGAAAGAGCAACATATGAAACCGTAGATCAGTCGTTACCTCTGAAAACTTCAGATAATCAAAACAAGTGTTCAACTTTCGAGATCAAACCGAAACCGTACAAGTTACAAGCACAATCCGACAACGTTAGATTCCATTCAAACATTCCAGGAAACAAATGTATAATTAAAACACGTTCAAACAGCTTGGAAACAAAACATGGTATAATGTGGAATGTAGTCAATGTATTACATACCTACAATACAATGCACCATATTTGGACCAACTGTGTACAACATTTGTGTCCACAAATTATATGGTATTCAATGAGCATATATAATTTTTTGGAGCATATTTATTGAGGTTTTTAGATTGAGGGCACCTTTTTATTTGATCGAAGAACAAACTATGCGGTGGTTTTAATTTTTAAAGGATTCCTTTTTATGTTTGTCCAAAATAAATTGAATTAAAGAATCATGCTGCCTTTAAGCAGACCTGACATATTGTGCATATATTGCTCACTAGCTTTTTCCAGGGACTCCGCCCGCGTGAATAGTGTTTTCATATCTCTCATCATACCGGGATGAAAAATTCTATTCCAGACTATCTATCTCTGTGCCAAATTTCATTCAGATCCATTCAGCCGTTCTGGCGTGATTGAGTAAGAAACATACATCCACGCTTCCATACACACATTCATCCAAACCTTCACATTTATAATATTAGTAAGATCCTTTCAGTAGCTTTTTCTCGCTCCGTTTTCATATTGCTCTTTATCTACAAGCATTTAAAAAGCGTAAATGTAGGTACTACCTACCTATTTTCTCAGCTAGTCCAAGCCAAAACATTTCCCTTTTGCCTACTCTTCTTACTACAATGCAAATGAGTATTAACAAGTTTTAATTGTCTTTATAAGTTCCCTTTAACATTTTATTGTCATCTATATCAAGATCAACTACCATTACACCACTATCAACAACACACTCAACCAATCATTAGCATTACCGCAAACGACGCGTAAAGAACGACTACCGATCGATTCAGAAAAACGTATCAAATACTAAGATTAGATACATGGTACAACAATTAGTTCTAGGTGTTATGTCACTAGTTACCGCACGATAACACTAGTAGTCTGCGGTCGAACCTGATACGCGATACTGTATCAAAAGACCCTTTTTGTAAGGAGTGCCAGTAGCGTGTGTTGTACGTAAATAACAGTATTTCACTTTTATTTTGATAAGAGTTCCAAGACTTGGCTTTCCCTTATTTGTCCTCTTATATTATTTTAAAAACTCTGCATTCTTTTTTTTCCGTTGTTGGTGTAAGGATATCATCCGTAAAACAGCTTTAATCGCACACATATTAAATGCATTAGATACGGCAGGATTCCTAAAGATTAGTTCCATACTTTAATTACGCCTCAGTATAATTCGAAAGCTCTATTTGCCAACGTCTTGTTACTGTCAATGGGAATTCGTGGAATCATTCCTTTCATTTTATGGAATCTCTCTCTGCAATCCTAGGAATTGAACTTATGAATACCGAATAACATCTTTTAAAAAGATTTAACTCCTAGACTTTATCCGGCACATATTGCAAATCGTTCCTGAATTTTTCAAAGTATGTTAGCGCTCCTTTCGCAGATAAAGTCGAAGGAGTCTAGTTCATGAATAATTTTACACTCTACATAAATGCGGCAGGTGCATTTGATACCGGTTCAGGCTTTTATACTTATTATATTAACCGTGCGAACGTGAGGTTTAAAGCAAACAAGTTAAAAGCAACAAAAATGTGTAACTTATAAACATTCGAAGCTTTCTGGGCATTATTAACAATGAACACATGCTTATAACTGAAAAACTACTCATAAATGCATGTTTTTTTTTCTGATATACTTTTGTTTGTACTCCGAAACCAATTCTTTTCAAATTTTAACTTATATCAATTAGTTGTCACGTCCAAACCCGTCGTTATACCGCATAAATGCCGCATACAACAACAAATAAATAAAACTACGAAATAATACGGTTAATTTGAAGAATGTAATAAGAATTAAGAGAGTCGGCGCCACCACGCGGCAGGCGCTTCATAAATCACACGGTCTGACTTAAGGGACTGCCGACTGGCAAGCAATATACTGCAGCTAAAGGTTCGGTCAGACGGGCAGTGGGCTGCTTAATGTGTCTTTCAATTTGAAATAATAATTGTGGCTATTTCTTGCACTTTTAAAATTCTGACCACAGACAATTTTATCTTCTTCAGTCTTTTCGATGTTTATTGATAAAACATATCTATAATAAAAAGGTTTTATTAACTTAGCTGAGATAGGTAATTGAGCGAAGGTCAATTAATAACTTAACAAGGTACATAAAAGGCAAACTTCTCCAATTACATTATTCATTGCGGCATAAACAAGTAACGTTTAAGCAATTGACAAACACAAGGCGCAATGGAATGAACATTAAGTGTTATGTCAATGAGTCACCGACAAGGGTGAATCACCCTACCTGCGCTCACGTTGGGACCCAAAACTGTTATTAGAAAGAGACAGAAGACCTACCGCGCACCTTTTGTGGACCCCTATGGTAAAAAGGAGAGAAGTGACAATTTATTTTAGATATTTTTGACACCGAAGTGGTGAGCCTCTAAAAAGATGTTCAAATTTTTGAATCATTCTTCTTTTTACAACAGTATGTGGCTTTATAACTTGGTTTAAAGTTTAGGATTTATTAATAATAACGTGGTATAAACTAAGCTTTTACTAGCACTAACCTAACCATAGTAAAAAGATTATTAATGTGGAGAACAATGCGTCTTGGGAGGTCTAAGAAGCTTGATAATTTGAAAAGGTCTGGCTTCAAATTGTTATACAAAGTTGTACCGGGATATTTATGAGTATTAGGATATTGAATTAAAATACTAGACATAACATGGAGCGAGGAAGTGATTAAATAGCTTAGTGAAAACACATCAAGTTTAAAACTTTAACAACTACAATAACTAAGCTAATAATATACCCGTTTCTCAAAACGACGCTTAAGCAGGCAACTCGAAGAATACAAAATTGAATTATATAGACTATAGAATGACGTTCTAGGATACCGGCACTAGTGTTTATGCACTGCTCAAAGCTCTTAATCCAAAAAATCTAACACAAAGAGCGATTGAAATGTTAACCGTTTCCCAAAAACTGGCTTACTCAAATTAACGATCTAGTAAACGTTGAAAAGGTTCCTATTCAAATTCTGCACGCTTCACCTTTCCTACAACTATGAATTCATTGGCCCAATAAATTATAACACAAAGAGATCCGACAAATACGAGTAGCTAATTAGCATATCGAATACTGATATTATCTGTGCAATAGATCGAATCTATATTAGTCGTCGACGCTGAGTATGAGTATAATGGTGTCTGTATAACAAGTCTTCCTTATCTCAACCACTTCACGCATCAGTCTCTTGAAACGTGAAAGCAGCTGTTTAAGAGTACCGATAATCGGTAAACTAAATATAAAAGGAAATTCTAATTCACCGAATATCGGAAGATAGAAGTTTTAGCAATTCAAAAAGTTATTCTTTGAGAATAACTTCCCGATAAACGGTGTTATATTGAGCGTTAAAGATCGAAGTTTGCGAAGTCGCAGAATTCTTCAGAATATTCTAATAAAATTTTGCATTTGGACCGTTTAAGTTGCGACGACTTATGGATTCGGAGTTTATATAGCATTTTGCGCGAAATTTCAGCTAGAAGACGTAGGTAGCTATTGGTAAATTGGAAGATATACTCTCTCTAGAAATTTATTGATATAAACGCAACGTTTGGGAATCCTGTTGGTCCATAATATCCATAAGCTACGTTATTTAAGCAAGGATCTTGTCAATTCTCCCCAGCCTCATTTAGCAATAATACCGCAATCTCCCAAATACATTTCGCTACATTGCCGATGACTTGGTTCGCTTATATTTAAGTTAAGCCAAGCTCATGGCAAGATGCCAACTATTCTGCCATTCACTTGCTGAATCGTTTTATTTAGCATGTTTGAGCAAAAAATCTTATCATCAGCATTCACACTGTTGGCGAATAAGACAATAAATTGAAGTGGTTTAAGTTCAACAACAGCGTGAAATATTAAGGTAACTTAAAAAGTGCTGCAATTCATTTTAGCGTTGTGTTTTCTCGAGCAGAGTGTGAAAAACAGAAATCAGGAAAAGAAACTGTAGGAGGAAGTTATTTTCTTATAGGCTACTATTTGCAAAAAGAAAGAAAGACTATCCGTGGACGGTGATAAATTGTGTACTGCTTGATATTGGAAGCAGTTAATTTTTTCTGATTATACTTAGGTTTTTATTACCATCAAGGTTTTTAAAGCAATTGCTTTGAATAAAATACCACAAACAGTAATTTATAAAACCTTTGCACGCGCAAACATCCTTAATCCTATTTGAAGAACTTATTTTATATCAAATGTAGGCCCAAAACTCAATAATTTATAACCAACAAGTTTTTTTACGTCTAATAACAAAATGCAAAACAGATATTTCGTATTCCGTGGATGTTAGGGCTACCTGTTTCCTGTTACGCATTGATGAATCAGCCTTTTAAAATGGCTACTAAGATATTGTTCTTATGACCTAAGCATGACAATTGACAATGCTTGATCAGATTCTGAATAATTTTAGCTCTGCAGTCGCCTTCCGGTGTTGGATGAAAATTAAATTATAACGATGTCCATAGGATTTATGTTGGCACGTGAAGAGGATGTAGGAAACGGTAGTTTCGCCAACGATTTTTAATATACCACGTGTTTGGAACTACAGATCTAAGGACCAGTGGATACTAAAAACGTGCCCCAGGATGTGCTCTTGTGAACATTTACCATTACTTTTGGATGTCAGGTTCTCTTGAGGTTCCTTATCTTGTCTCATTTATAGAAGGATAAAAATCCATTTAGCTCCATGATCCACAGCTTTTGCTAACCGATCCTGTTACCGCTACATCACTTCTTTGAATTAATTTAGCTTCAAAAATTTTGCACTATTTAGCTTAAAACGACAAGGTGATAACGAGTGTCGAAGAGAAACATGGCAAGATATTGACCACGTGGCGTGGCCTTTTCGGTAATTATGTTTTGGACTTATACGTTACGGTTATCGCTGATGTCACATTGTGTAGTCTAAACTCAATAAAATATACTAATTCCATCGATCCACTTACTGGAACTATGATGATTAATAATCTGTTGTATAAAACGGCGGCGGCTACCCACAAGCTAATCATAAGTAATAGTGATTCTAATAATAGAAAGCACATTAATTGGCGGGCTATTATAAAATAATTACGTATGTATGGACTGGTCGATACGAAGACAATTGCTGTCAATTATCCATGGGAAGTAAAACATGAGTATTGATTGGATAGAAAGGTATCACGTGGTGGGTAGATGATGATTTTGTTCTGAGTTCGGACTAACATATTTTTATTATGATTGATTGCAGATTTAGAGCCAGTTGTGCCATGTTCCGAGAGTAAGATTTATTTGAACAAAAACGCATTGTTTTATCTCTTGCTTCTTTCATACAGTTACTTATTATGGTCAAATGGGGAGTACAAAGGACTGGAGTGATCCAACTAGTCATCCAGATAGGTTAACTTCCTCTAAGCAATTACTTGATAACTTTATGATAAGGAAATCAAGAGCTTCATTTAGTATACATTCGCCATCTTGGATTGAGTACAAATCTCTAGTCTTCTTCGTTAATCAAATTCTCAACGGTTTTTATTACTCTCTTGTCACTCGTGAAAGCAGCAAATCATGACCCAAAAGTAGGCCGAACGATTGAAGCATATCTGTACAAGATAAGCTATGAATGGCGAATAAAAACCAGATTATTACACATATCATTATCAACGCTAGTACTACTGAATTTACGTTGAAATATACTATCGGATCCACCTTTGTATTTAATCTTCAAGAACGTCACATCAAAGGAATTTGTACCTAAACATTTGTTAGATACAGCTAATTTTTGACTGGAACGTTTCTCGAGTGTTTTTCATTACATAGGCCTATTAGATTCAATAGTACTTTAAAATGACCTAGAACATCATTTAACGAAATCGATTCATCGTTGCTTTGATCTTCTTCGAAAGGTTTCTTATTTATTATTGCGAAACTTTTAGAGGAAGCACTGTTTATGTTTCGGTGCTCTTAAAGTAAATTTGCACGTTCTTAGAGCATTTCTGGCTGGTGGAGCGATGCTCTTTTAACCTTGGCTGGTACGAGTATTATTCAGATAGTTAGGCTTGCAGTAAGCTCATTGCTTTACACAGTTGATGAAGTTTTTTTTTTGTTTTCTTGAGGTGTTTTTAAAACTAGAATTCTGTATTCCAATTCCGAGTTCTGAGGTCATAAATGCCTGCCCCAAATCAGGTCTCCCTCTGATAATTCCCCAAATCGGAACTCCCTGCACCGATTCCCCAAATCAGATCTTCCTCCACTTATAGTCCTACCACAGAAAAAAAATAGGGTACCGGATCAGAATAACTCCTCCTAGCGTACGAGCAGATCACTCATTTCTGTCCACAGATGATGTGAGTAATTTTCATCGACTGATTAATGGCTAAATAGATGGGTTTATCCATAAACAGTTTCTTCGAATAGCACAGGACCCCATTAACAAACTTCCTGCAGTTCAGTGGCCGTGCTAAATCTGACCTGCTTGCTGTGATATATGACGGCATAACTCATGTAGTACAAATTAGCGGTGCAGTTTATTAACTTTACTTACAATGCATAGCTGCAAATATACTACTACGCAAGCCAGTTACTTTCCGACTGCAGAGCAAAGAACTCTTCTAAATACTATACTATATACACAGAGGGCACGAGCATTTATCCTTTGCAAATATAGCACATTGGTTTTTAGAAAAAGTTTAGCTTGTTCAGGGTTTGCTCTGACACTCATATGCACCTGTCTCTTTCTGAGGCCCATAATCCAACACAGTTTGAAGGACCTCCACTGGAATTAGTTGCCTCGAGAACAGAAGAAACCCACG
Source organism: Orthosia gracilis (assembly GCA_947562075.1). NCBI lineage: Eukaryota > Metazoa > Arthropoda > Insecta > Lepidoptera > Noctuidae > Orthosia > Orthosia gracilis. Next base: position 38,083,921 of record OX387268.1, on the reverse strand, counting down.
ATTTATGTCAAAAACTAACAAGTTCTAACTGATAATTTGATGATTCGAGGTAGAGTAGAGTTGAAGGACATGACTTGGATTATAGGAGAAAGTTCGTTGTGTCATAAACGCTCGAGTAGGTTAAATAGATATATAAGACAATGTCATGTCAGTAAGATTCCAAAGTCAGTCAATAAAGATCAGTCTATTACGGTTAAAACGTAAATGACTGATTTTTATTAAAAATTATTGTCTTATCTGTGGCCAGATTATATCAATTCATTCATGTTAAGGAAATTGAAACTAAATCGGCTCCATTATAAGACATAACATCGCATATTAGTCATAATTAAATGCTTATCAAAATGCAAATAAAGTTGATTATTATGAGGATAAAAATCTTAATCATGCCAGTCAGTGTTTAGTTGTTTTGGCGTCCAGATAAACTTGACATATTGGGATGGCGCTAGCTGTCAACTCCAACGCCAACAGTGTCAAATTCAGTACATTCAAACGCCATTTAAACTTAGTTCCGTATTTGCCCGTAGGTCAAGATATAATGGTAGGTCTTCTGAGTCTTTTATGAATAGTTTATTAATAGACGTTTCGGAAAACACTGTCTTATAAACAACGCCCAGTATTCATTGAAAGCTTATGCAGTACTGAGAACGTGTTATCATAACAAATATGACACATCCGACTAGGTATGACACATGGTCGAAGCCATGTCTGTATGAGGTAAACAATATACTTAATATATAAGGAATAGTTAAGTTACTTAACTATTTCTTGTGATGGGTAACTTTCTAAGAATATCTTATGGAATCTATCTTCCAAAATTAGTGGCAATTAAATAAATATGGTGAAGCAAAACATCGTAAGGAAACCGCCATGTCCTAGAACCATAAATCGAAGACATGTGACATACACCACGCCGAAATGGGCCCGCGTGGTGGATTACGGTCTATTCTCTCTCACAGAGAGGAGACCTGTGTCCCAGCAGTGGGAACATTAAAAGGCTGATGATAATGATGAAACAAATATGGTGATAATGACTTAGTAGCAAGTAAAAGTTTGACCAGCAAGCATGAGAACTGTCATCGTCTTCCTGGCCTTGTCTCATGGTATTAGGGGTCCTAGCAACATGTTTTCTTCTTCCATTACTCACTGCCAACCGTCACACTATAACCAAGGCCCTTTTCTTCCATATTTTTTTTTCAAGCACGAGAACATCTAGAACTATAATTTGCTGAAACTAAATCCAATAGAGCTGCCTGTCCACAAGGCGCGGCGCGGAGAAAAGCGTTTTTATGCAATTCAATTGGTCCGCTCCGCGCCAAGTGGACAGGCAGCCTAATTCCAACGACTGAAAAATTTTGATTATTTATGTCAGAAAGGCTCAATGACCTAAGTAACCAGAACTGGTGAAAAAACACACACTGGACCTTTAGGTGTCGGATGTCCAATGATTATGGTGACAAGATTGAAAGTAGTAATAGATTGAAACCTATTTTACCTCAGCATTTACATACTTAACTAATGTTCTTTGTCATAAACTAAACAAACAACCGCCTACTGCTTAGCCGCTAAGATACTCTCGAAGACGACGATGTAAAACTACAAAGTTCGGTTGCATAATGCAAATGAATCTACTTGTGTGAAAGCAATGACTACTTGTACAGCACATTGCTTAATACGACAACATAGGTAAATACAATTGGTATTCTATTTTACAAGTTTCCGGGAAGCTGAGATTGTTATCTGATAACATTGAACCTATATGTCAAACTACGATCCATAGAGCAGCTATACAGAGTTTGGTGACGAGGGAGACCGATCAAATTTTGAAATTATTGCCGCCAATTTTGGTTAACTTTTTTTTACTTTTAGCAGCTGGCCAATCCGAATAAAAGGCTGACATAAAAATATTTTAATAACTGCTTTTATGCTTCTGTTTTTATATCAACTGAGCCTTTAATTACCTAGTTCTATTTTCGTTAAATAGATATTAGGTTTTGATTGAAATTGCGTGCGATGTTCTGGCGCGAATAAATCACGAGCAAAATTTTTATATGTCAAAAACATAAAACGGAGATATAATTCGTAACATATTTAATGTTACAATAACAACATAAATTCTGCGCTATCCGTTAGCCTGTCAAACAGTCTGTTCTTTGTCAACATCGAGATACAATTTTAAAAAGTAACTAGTTGCCTGCCTACTTCAAAGAGTCGTAGCTGTTTCGTTTCACGTATATATCTGACCATCCTAAAATAATACAGCTAAGTAGGTCATGCAGTCTAGGCAATATGAGATATTGGTGCTAGAGGAAACTCGAAAGGGCGTAAGTTAAGTCTAAAATAAGTCGTGTGTTATTGTGAGTTGTCAAAGTGCTAGTATTTCTTGGCATTTAGAAATGAACATTGCTCTAAAAGCTGGTTTCTGTTCGCTGGAATTCCGATTGCGAGTAATTTGATGTAAGTTGAGTACCTAGAATATTTTTGACTTGATTGAAATGGAGCAGTTGGGTCTACGTTTCATAGTGACTAGTCCAGAATAACCCATGCTTTGAGAAGTAAAAACAGATAATTATCCGAGAAACCCCATGAATAAGGAACAATATAAATATACTTAGGTAAGAATAAAACAATCAAAATTACCGTAGTAAATCAGTAGTTATGTTATTGTTAGGTAACCTATTTAATCATCCTCTTCCGAGCATTTGATCAATGAGTTTTATGAATGGAAATCAACTTACAGGAAAATGAACGGTGGTTAGGTGATCTCATTCATTGTAATAGCTATTGTAAGTACAAACCAATAAATTTGGGTCATAGTTCTCGCCAAACTTCTGGGCCGCCCTGAAGTTAGCTTTCCGATGCGCAAGGCACGGATCGGTGCTGTTTTTGTATGAGATTTACTACTGCGCAGCCATTGTAGCCAACTTCAGGGCGGCCAAGAAGTTTAGCGAGAACTATACCGAGAATTTATTATGGTTTGAGCATAATTTTTGCAGTGGTTTCTCCTATGCCTTCAATACACGGGTCAAACCAAGCTTCATGTCAGAATCAAAATCCCTGACCGTTAATGGGACCGACCTGATTGGCAAAGATTTAAATGGCGGGCAATCATTTTTGGCATGGCTCTATTTCTGGCATTGGATTGCATTACTGCTTATCTTTTATCATGCCGACTCGAATATACGCGAATATTCGCTTAATATATCGCTTACAGCTCGAGTCGGCAGACTTGGAACTTAGGTCATGATGTCTTGTGCACGCTAGTAAGGTTTTAATTGGGAGTGCAGAGAGTGAGACAACGAAAAGTATAGCCAGCGGTGGAGGCAACTTTTGCACACTATTTTTAGGTACAAGAACCTCCACCTAAAGCTAAAGCTTAGTAGTATTTAACGATTTTATAATTGATAGTTACTGTTTCAACATAAGCCCCAGATAAGTCCACAAAGCTCACAGCTGAGACCTGTCAACACAGACAACATTCAACAATACAAGATGGCCATTGAAATAGAACTATGGCTTACACCTGACTCATTTATTATAACAGCTACGGTTTTAAGCATTTATTAATGAGGCATTTGTCAGTACTAATGAAACCTTGGGTTAAAATTAGTTCAGCTTTATTCGATTTCAATATTCAACCTTTTGAACTGAAATTAGAGTTGGAATTTGTCTGTAGTGTAAGCTAGATTTTACATCGGCTTTTCATATTTATATTATGTTAGCATTCCAATAGCACGATAGATTATCTTGTAGAAATTCTTGAGCAGAGTCTATATTTGCAATAATAATGATCGAGAGAATACTACACTCTATAATAACATGGTTATGTTGGCACTATTTACATTTTCATTCGTCAAGTTTGTTTACAGGCTCTGCGTTTTAACATCCGGCAAATATTAAGTCAGCTTTTTTGCAAAATCTTTGGAGCAAATTGTTTTATGAATGAACGAAACCTTAAAACAATAAAGATAAAAACAGGAATACAACCTTCTTCAATTCCAAATAAAAATGTAAACCCATAACCCTTAAAAATGTTGAATCTGGCCAGTTACAAATAACATAAAACAGACGGTAAGAGAACGCATTCGAAAATTAACACAGCTATTAAAAAAGCAATTGAATATCGTTCAGGAACTAATGCGCGAGCCGCCTCTAATGTAATTCTCTCACCAAACATTTCTTTTAATCCTAAACGCAGCTGCATAGTTTATTTATACTGGCCACAACCCGTTTCGTTTATCTGTGCGCTTGGGTTGCCAGATAGGGATTAAAAATTCCAGATTTTTGTCTGGATACTGGATAGGGACAAATGTACGTTTTAATAAAATTTGAGAAATAGTATAATATACTAAACATTGAATACCCATAAGAGAGCTCATAATACCATTTTTCACGTAAATCTATGCAAATATTTTGACTCAATTAAGTTAATTACAATGACCGGTATTTCGATAGACGTTTTCGGTATTCCGGCTTCAAAGAAAACCGCAAAGTTGAATGTAATTATTAAATCATTACTGAGACATTAAGATCGTTGCCCTTTTATTCAAGATTACTTGAGTACATAGTCCGATCTATTTAAATATGAACCATATTATACGTAAACGGCCAATATTATGTCTTTTGCTATTGATAAGTTCGGGCCCGCTATTTCCTCCTATTATTAGATTTAAACTTCCGAACATGTTTCCCTCAAGTTGTCTACGGTTCGTTTTTTTTTGCATCGCCCACATTCGGGGGGTCCTTGCACCTGGTAACCCTGTCTGACAAACATCTACTTTAATTGATACACAGCCCGCATTCCGTAAGCTTTATTGGACTCATTTGAAGGATACGAGTACAAGCAATTCCTGAATTTTTTTATCTAATTTTTTTTATAACTAACAACATTTTGTACTTGTGAAAAGCTTGCTTGAATTTAGAAGTATAAGGTTCTTAGTTTTCTTTGCTGCTTTCTTTCATTCAAATTGTAGAACAAAACAGGGACTTGTGAAAATTTATGTTGTTTTGTTTGTTCTACTACCTACTTGGTGGATTATAATATGGTTAGTGCTTAATTTTTGCCAATAATTAAAGTAGGCAGGTACCCAGTTGACTCAGACTACGGTAAGCTACATTCCGCCAAGACTTCTTGAAGACCCTTAAACGGTCAATAGCCAATCGACTTTTTAGTTCGTTAGTCATAGGGCATAAGCTGAATTACAGCGAGCGGAATCGTCACTATCAGGGTTTTTTCCAACCCGGGTTATCAATAAGAAGTGCGTTTTCGAGATTATAAAAGTGTAAAAATAATTTAATAGTACACATATTTAATATTTATTACGTGATAATAAAGACATTCAAACGCGTTATCTGTTAGTAATAACATTTTCTGAGAATATTTACGTCAATGTAGCACAAACAAAACAGGGAGCTAAAATGACATGAAAACAGTCTTATTCCAAAAAAAAACTAATACTTATCTGCAGGACCATGGTCTAAATTTGTCCGAATTACAAAACTTGTAAAATAAAAAAACCGTGGTCTTCTTAATACCGTCATTTGAACTATTGTCAATTTATCAACCACAGATGAATACAAATATCATTCATTCACCATAATAACATTCTATTGCAACGTTCCGTATGCCCAGAAAAGAAAATGTTTTGATAATACGATAAGGATTAAATGATGTTTAGGAGTGTTAAAAATATTAAGACTTTGTTATTTTGCATGCATATAAACATTAATTATAAATCGTTGCAGTTTTGTTTAGTTTTAAACACATTACTTAATGTGGTATTAATTACTAATAATACATCTTCGAACATGCAACGAAACGTAACATTCTCGCGCGTTATATGAAACCATAACATTAGACAAAAACATCGCAAGTTGAACAAAGTTCATTCAGCTTTGGATTTTTTTAAGTTATCCAAGTCTCTAATAGAACAATTGCCTCTTTATTAATAATGTATTTTATTAATATGTTGTGATGGACCAACAAAAAAAAACGACCTCAGAATTGGATTACCGAGGAAAAAGTAAAATCCTCAATATCAATTAAATCGGTGGATCGGTGGAACATGGTGATGTTAATATCCATTTTCGGGTAAAAACAACACAACACAATGAAAAAGATGCTATAACCTAAAAGAGAAACTTTGACAGATACGAGACCATCGTTAAGCAAGGGGCCGCTGGATATCATTTTTGTCTAAACCACAGTTTATAGAGATTTAAACCTGGGTTTTTAGTTAAACCGCTTTTTGTAATAAAACTGGAAAAGTTTAAAACTAAGCTTAGTGAGAATGAGACATACATTTCATGCAAGGTATTGTCTTTATTCAAAAGCTCCTTTTACAGCAAAAATGATGGATATCAATAATAGATCGGCAAAATATGAAATGACTTTAGAATTCGATAGTATATCGATGACTTCCCAGTGACGTCAATTCCGATGACATCACCACTGCACCAGCAGTTTCTGCCTAATGTTTATACACAAACTATGACAAAAGCTTACAATCTGACAAAGTGTTGTAATTCCACACCATTACATATTTTTACCGATCTTTTAACGCTTTCAAAAACCGACTCTATATTCAGAACCTTAGCGTTTGAAGTGGAGTCAATGAAGTAAGGATATGCAGTCGCCGGCGCCTTTGACCGAGAAGATAATATCTCCGTAGAGCAGGTAAGCTTTATTGCTGCCCCCGCGCCCCTTGTTCACAGTGCCGCGCCAACAATCCTCCGTGTTGTTTTTCACACGAGAAACAAACATCCAGTGGATATCCAAGAGAGAAAGGGCCGAATGTAGCTCAATAGAAACATGAGGGAGGCCTTCGCTTTTTGAAATTAACATTTAGAACACCTTTTCTTCGCTAATACCAGGTGAATCCGAAACAGCGTATGGCACAATCAGAATATCGAAGAATGAAAGTGACAGATGTCAAATTACTTACAATACGAATCGTTGCAGCGCTGAAGCGCGTAAACTGTCAAAATGACACCTTGAAACTTGTTTCATTTCATTCTGTGTTTATTCAAGACAAAAGTATAAAATCATTACAGAGATTGCGAGACATAACGGTTCAGCGCTAAAGCAGGTTGTGTATCTAGATGACTTGCTGGTCTCTTCTTCAGGTGTGTTGTCCTTATCCGAAGATTATCACTCGATACGCACTTAGCATAAGTTGTTTAGTTACTTTTTTGACGCGAAAATTCATTCAGTAACAGAATTGTACCAGGAAAATATTAAAAAAATCTGCGACATTATGAATGTATTCCAAACCGGAATGTCGCTAGTGGAGTTAGTCTTTACTATCAAATATGCACATCTTTCTAAAGCGCACTTTAAACTTAAATAGCTAAGATACTCATCCAAGTTGAACTTTAACGACTTCGCAGCGTAATAAATGTCATACTTACGAAAACTTGAAAACCACATCTGTCATTTTAAATGTAATTTTTGAAAGAGTTTTTCTGTAACTGTCAGTGTGAACCATAGACATTTTTGTTTTTTTTTCTATTCAAACTAGGCAATGGTATCACCTTAGCCATTCAACATGGTTAATAATAAGCTATTAACCACTATCGTTTAAAGATACTTCCGTAAACATGAAACGAATACAGCAACTGACAGTAGCAACTGTAGCAAGTCATTTAGGTAACACATTTCTTTTGTGTAGCGCATTCATTACGGATATTGTCCCGCGTGTTTATTCAGGCTTGATTCAGAGCCTGATTGACACAAAGGAGGCTTTACACATTTTAATTATGTAAATATTTCTGGTATTACGTTGATTAATGTGCTTGTATGAAGACCCATGATTATAATGAAGGATATAAGTACCAACGAGGAAAATAAAATAAGTGGGGAGAAGAATAGGTTGCATTTTAGATTGTGAAAAGTTCAAATAAAGCAACGCAAGTGGCCAAATCAAGATCCAATTCGGACTAAATTTGAAGCAAAGCTTTTCATTCCTAGCAGTGATTTTGAGATTATACATTTAAAATGCCCGTTATAAACGAACAGATTATTACACAGCTTCATTCCTACATGACATTAACACTCAATTCTAGATTCCTGCGATTAGAAACACCTTATCTCCAAGCTAAGTGCATCTCAAATAGTTGCATTACTTAAAGGATGGTTAGTAAACGATCCAGCGAGGCCCTACGTGACACGACACCAGATCGAATGGAAAACTAGAGTTTTCAATCGCGACTCAGGCGCCGGTGAGATGAACCGCATTCCTCAGCCACTCTTTGTCATGTTAAACAAACAGAAGTCTCATTATTCTGTTATTTTAACTAGCCGTGCAGCGTCATCCTTATACGTAAACCAGCCGCCGCTATACACCACGTCTTAACCCCTCCGACTGTTTTTTTTAAATGCATTTCTTAAAGATGCACAGGGCATTCTCAAACAGCCGGCTCATATTGAATGTTACACGGAAGTATTGGCTTCCATGTACATATTTGTATGTCAACTCTTTATGAGCCTATTACGTTACGAATGTGACATGTCAGAAGCGATTTGAATAAAATTATGTCTACAGTAGAAATATTTACAACAACGAGATATCGTAGCACATAAATATTATGAGTTTTGTGTGGTATTCTTGAAACAGTCGCAGGTCGACACGAAGGCGACCCCTCGCGCTATTGTGTCGGATCGACTAGTTTTTTATGTGCAAGCGCATCGGCATCGCCCACTCGAGTTTTTGGAATTCCGATAGCGGTCTCTCCCCGAGCCGGCGGCCTACGGGCCGGTTCATTCATAACCCGGCGTGATGCCGATACCCTCTTTCACTAGCTTTTCAAACGATCACATGTGTCTGTCAAACCGGAAACGTAAACGAAAACAAACCTTACTATAATTGTTTTAGTTTACATGTTTGATTTATTGTGGGGCAAGAAAAACGAACCACCTACGTCGCTGACTGGCCTGTCTTAATTCTGATATGTACTATATTACTCACATTGTCTTAGGTAAACTTTGTGACTCATGGAGTCATGACTTGATCGGTGGCCTTTTGAATATGTAGAACAAAAAGTTTTTTAAGGGTCATCCAACCGATTTTGTTAATGTCAAAACTGTTTGTTAGTTGGTTAGGGAAATGTATATAGAAGTAGATACCTCTATTCATAGCTTAGAACATTAAGATGTCGTCAACATACATTTTCTCGCTTTGACAACATAATAACTGTACTTTTTTAACGTTCTAATGTTGCAGAACAGCATGTTCTTTCGACGGTTTTTGTAATCCATAACAAACTTTATAGAGTAGTAATGCATAAAAACTTTAAGGTCGTAAAGCTAAGTCTGTGGGCTAATGTGGGCGTTTATCGTAGGTTTTTATGTAGGTCACAGATTAAAAAGCCGTTTACAACTATTAGGTACCCTCTGCTTGTTTCTGAAGACACATTAATTTTAAAATCATGTGTGTAACATTTGTATATTAAAATGTTTTAGCGCAACTCTGAATGATTAAATAGATAAATAGATCAATCACAAATTGTGTCCAACAAGTCCTTATTTCAATAATTGTTCACGTTAGCAAACACTTCATCAGAATAATACTTAATGATATTCGTTTCAGTTCAGGTACTACCCAAAACTCAAACAAGATACTGTATCTTCGAAAAAAGAACAATACAATAAGTGCTTATGGCAAAAAAAGATCTCTAAGTAAGTTCTAGGTAGGTATAAAGTTTATAAATCATGCAAGTTACGTCGAAAACGTTTTTAACAGTTTGATATTCTCGAACTAACCAATGTTTTACATGTCAACGCATGATCAAAGCGTTAAAATGCTGGCTGGTCACAAATGCAGCCATTATTATGCTAGTCAAGTAATGACTATAAATATTTCTGAACTCACTTCTGTTCACAACAAAAGTGTCTTTGACCGCAGAAAATAATACAGGGCTCAGTTATGTGTTTTAATTACCTTTATTATTTTTTCATCTCATTGCTATGCTCAGGAGATACAGCTGCGTTATACTTTTGATCATCCACATTCCTAAAAAGGTAATTAAGACAATGCGCTTGCTTTTATTGAGCCTTCTCCTAAACCTTGGATTAGATTGGGAATTCCAGAAACTTAGTATCGCCGTGATTTTCAAATCCGGAATTGCAGCCTTGGTAGAAGGGTTTGCAACTACCGTCCGTCATCTACAGCAGAGTTAGCATCAAAGATTAACAGTGTGCAGTGGCGTTATGGTGCAGCAGGGGTGATCGTCCAAGCACTCTCGCGGCATAATAATTACGGGGCGCGTGAACCACTCGTCGCAGTTTATAGGCCGGCTCGGCCGCACAGCCTGCCTCCTTCCGCCCCCCCCCCCTTCGGTCCCTGCCCGCCGGACCGCATTCCGCTCCCATGCGACTGCATCCTCCTGACTCCAGGACCTCTCCAAAATGTCATGTTTTTATTAATTTCGCTGATAGTAACTGAGCTCGCGATTCTTAATCTTTTGAGCTCATTACTGACACCAACCCCGTCTCGGGTTTGCTAGTTCAATTGCATGGTATCCGTTTTCGTAAGGATGTTTTTTGGCAAGATGTCCGTCCGTGAACCCGTTACTTTCGAAATAAAATTCAAAATACATATCTAAAGCTGAATAAATATTGCATTTAGTCATTTCAGAGAATGTATTTTATTTTATTTGTTAAAATTTTATCTCTCAAGGCTTTCGTCACACAGAAAAAAAACCTGATTTCATTTCTCTTGAATTGAAATGTAGGTAGATGTTATATGTAATTTAATTAGACAGACAATCGAAAACCGTCAAGGAGGGCAGCTTTTTTTTTCTCCAAGCTCGAAGGTGTCTATTATCAACATCTATTACAAAGTCGGGTGTCCATCACAATGTAAAGTCATTTCGGCCGTTTCACACGCTTATTGCCTATTCCATTAACTAAATCAGACGATGACGAATCGACCACTAAATCGAGATTATAATCATTATACGATCTCGCGGGCTCACATTCTTAACGAAGAATCCGTGAAGCGTCGGAATGCACGAATCGATTCTAACTCGTTTTGTTTTCGCCACGTCATAACTCGAAGTTCGATCTCGACCTGCACGAACCCGGTCGTGTTCGAATATTGAATCGATATAATTTTCCAATTTGGTTTAACGGGGGACAATGAAACGCTGTTGATATACTCGTAATACAATGCACCTTGCACTGGCTTTTCACGTTATTTTCAAATAGGGGTGCGAGTGTGCGAATCGGATTAACGCCAATGTTTACAATATTCGTTAGCTATAACTGGTTCAGTCAGTGTTAGGCGAATAAAAATAGGAACATACCAATTTTTAATGACTTGTTGTTTCAACATTACCCTTTTAGCCATGGTTGTTTTACTTCACGCCTTTATAAACGATGCCGCTCATCCAGGCAATCAAACCAAGCTTTCATGAAAATTAAAAATCAATTTCATTTTTATTTGCGGTACTTGTGCGTGTACACCACAAAAGGAAATGTTATATGCTTCGACTCATAAAAATTGGGTTTTCGTCAACACAAGTGTCTGAAGTCGCTCCACTTTCCCATTTTTTACGATAACAGCATTAACGTATGTGACAAAATGTAAGATTCCGATTCAACAAAAAAGGAGATCAACAGGCCAATTACTACAGAAAATTAATTCCAACAGTCTCAAAAAACATAATATATATTTAAATGCATAGAATTTATTCTTATTCAAAGGAAACTAAAAGTTAAACTGAGACATAAAACGGTGAATAAATACTGATATCAACATGGCTGAATGTAATTGAGACTTGTGCATTGCTCATAAATGGACATAGGGTGACGTCCAGCGACCGTACGGTCCGTGTGTTTTCAATGGTCAAAGTGTCGCGAAAAGGTCGCGAAAGTTGTTAAGACGGAACCACACTTACGTGGCGTGGCGTGTCGCGGCGCCTTTCGACGCAGTTGATTGGCTACAAAACTCGTTGCGTTATGACGTAGGCTGGAATAGTATCGTTTGATTGGTGGATACCGCGCCACGCCACGCCACGACACGTAAGTGTGGTTCCGACTTTACTCTGATGTTTGTTCATTCGACAGGTAAGATAATGTTTACTATTTTGGGTACTTTCAAGTTCTGGATCCACCCAAAGATATAAACTTCATCAAAACTCAGAAGTAAAACAATACCAAATTGTTCTCTCGAGGTCTTCATTGAAATACCTGGCGGCTTTTGTGAATATTTTACGAACAGGTACTGAGTATTCTAAATTATTTTATTACAAAGTATTTTATTATTTTTATAAGGCGGAATGGCTGGTATTTGAATTGCTGAATCCGACCTTTGCAAATCAGATGTTGAACGTAACTGAATTTTATTTCAATCAATCTAAGAAAATTTAAGAATTACTTTCTTTAATTTTCTTGATCTTGAATTTATTTATTACTTTATATTGCAAAATAAAATGTCTGCTAGCTTCCGAGATTAGCTTGCTGATGCCATATCATGGCATCAGCATATTAACTAGACCTATGTAGTTTAATACCGACACAATTTCATTACAGCCGCCTGGAATAAAATGTTACCATAAAACTGCTAGAGGTTGTTATTTAAAAAAAACACTCATGCAATTGAGAAATGCCGCCAAAGAGTATTATATTATGTTATCTACGATACATTTAACGCGAAGTGCCTCGGTAGTACAATTAAGATAAAATCTCAATAACTTATTCGGCAAATCGGTTTGTGGCTTGTGCATAATTTATCTGTGGTTGCTGGTAGCAACGGAATAAAATGTAACATTTATGGTCGCGGAAACGTGGAAAATAAAATATTGTTTACTTTACTGTAATTATATCTATAAGTTATACATAATAGCTTCCTAGTGCAGAAAACCAACAACACGGTTTCATAGACAAGCTTCTGTTTCAAATCTGATAAAGAATTTACGGACTGTGAAGTATTTCGCGCCAGTCTGGCGACACATATATACGCATATATACGTATATCCACACATATCAGGGCCGTGCCCGGGACGTGAACGGACCGTGCACCTTCACGGGCTCAAAAAAATATCGGTGTGTACATTTTAAATGAACTCGTCACACACTTCCGTGCAAGGGCCGGTGACGGAGCTTCGATGCCTGGGCCGACGCCGTGACGTGCGCGGGTGTGTCGATATTTTCCCTGCATACTGTCGATTTTTATTTAAAAAATATGAATGACGAGTTGTTAATAGAGGCAGTACGCATATATTATAGCGTTTTGTACCACTTCCATTTACTCTTCATCTAAAGCAAATGCAATCGCAATGAACTACTCTGTATTAAACAAAGACATGACGTTTATTGCGTATTGTAATTTCTATTTCACTACACTACACTGAAGCGATACTCTGATACGAAAACAAAATGTTGACTGAGGGGTACATATGGAAGCTCGCGGCCTTACCATGGTCCGCAGCCTTATTACGTAATGAATTCGGAAAGAGCAATGGGCAAAGAGTATGAAAAATCGACCAATCACATGCGAGATGAAAGACGCGATGTGGCTTTCCGTCTATCTGATTGGTCGATTTTTCATACTCTTTGCCCTTTGCTCTTTCCGAAATCATTATGCATTAGGACTGCCGTTCACATCCCTGACGTGTGTGAACAGAAAGTCCCTGACGGGACTCGGATGCACGGTCTTAGCACGGCCACGGCCCTGTCACGTCCCGGGCACGGCCCTGATATGTGTGTATCTTTATTTGCAAAACTGACTGTGTTATTCTAGCAGTATCTAGAAAATCGATTTGTCTGTTGTCTAAAAAATAACACACATTTTAATATGGTTATGACTAGTTAAGACTTTGTTACGAAATTATTAATTAGGAAGTTAAACAAAAATAAAACCTGCGTGAAAAAAATAAGTCAGGGCCGCATAAAATAAAAGCAAAACAATTTGCAATCTATTAAATTAAATTACAGGTTTAAATTAAAAGCAACATTCCTTAAAAAACATGCTCTTGAACATAATTCTTTCGGAATCATCAAATATTTAATTCAATTTAAATAAACGATTGGTACCATTGGTTTTAAATATCGAATGCACATTTTTTGCGCGTAGTTGGCAGGCCAGTGCCACGACTGGCGCGCCGCAGACCGGTCCGGTGGCACGGCGACAGGTCGGCACCTGCCTCGCGCGTGGAATGTCCGGTCGCGAATTAAAAACCTTTGAGATACTCTTATTTAGTCGTGGACAATGACGATTTTCCGGATTACAGCTAATTACCGAGAGTTTTTATCTTTTCCATAAACGTGTATTGCATTTTAATGAGCTCGGTGACCAATTAAAGAAATGAAACCTTCCTTTACTTTGTCTTTGTTTAATAGGGTGATTAAGTCACTTCTTCTATAAAACCGCTCTGCCTACTAGACGCTTTTCTTTGCCTTCCCAGTTGTTGTAAATCCTATTCTGTATTCTGTTAACCATTCAAGAAAAAACATAACTTTCCGACTGCTATAAAAATGCCTTCTATTTAGTGAAACACTGAATCAAGCTGAATAAGCAATGATGATAGGTATATCAATTGAATAAAATTTAGTTCAATGACATATAGTTCCGAAACTATTGAACTGTTTATATTCGCAAATAGCATTCGGAACGCAAATTGCTTGCCAAGGTCGATTTAGACAGCAAATACCTACTTAATTTAGTCACGATAGAATCAGGAATCTGCGATCAATGGAGTCAATTCATCCTACGTTGTTGATTTATTCTACCCCAAGAAGAAGATTTAAAACTACATGAAAAATTGTGTTTAATTTTCACGAGATGAATGGGCTTTCATTGTGAAAGTTTATCAATATTGTGGGTAGAATCACCACATTAACTGATGCTTATCTATATATAGATAAGCCTATTACATTTTTGTAGCAAAATCAGCCTATTATGTTCCCACAGCTGGGATACAAACCTGCTGTGAGAGGGAATCGGTCATAATCTACCACGCGGGGCTAGTGCGGGTTGGTAGACATCACATCATGCCTTCGATTTGTTGGTTCTAGGACATTCCGATTTCCTCACGATGTTTTGAGAGCAGTGAGCATATTTGAAGCTTTCTTTAAAGGAGATAGGTTTAGTTTTAAAAGATGTTTATTTTCAAAACAGAAACAAAGTCACTTACATGAGAACAGTGCTTAAATTAAATTATATAAAGTTCTTCACAAACTTCGCGGTAGCAATTATGATGCACCCATCCAACGCATTCAGCTTTAAGGAAGGGTGATATTTGTGATTAAATATGCGAATAATTGATTTTTGATTGCATTGAATGAGTGCAACCTTTGTATACATGAGGGTATTTTGTTATATAATTGTGCTCCTTCAAAATTTAACATTTTTTTGCCAAACCTTGTTCTCATCTTCGGTAAAATCAGTATTCGAAATTATATTTTCCGCTAGCAAAGTTTCTTACACTGACCGCAGTGTAGGTACTATTTTCGTAGGCGTAGCAACATCAAACTAGTAACCTATGGAATGATGACGAAATCGTGTAACATTTTATATTTTTGCACAACAAAGCAAAACCTATCCGAATGTAAGAATACACCGAAAAAATTTTGTGGTTTCTTATCTTACTGACACTCGACTGTTACTCATACCTTTGCATAATTTAATGCAGTTTGCAGTCAACTTGACCGATTAGGGAGTTGCTATATCCAATAGCAGTAAAGCCCATGACATAGACATATACAGCTGTTATACATCACAGCAGATGAAAATAAAACTAGAACACGAGCGGATTCGCGAACAAATACTATTAAATAAATAAAATACCACGTGGTCACGATGTTCCAACATGCACTGCGCTTACGTCATATTCGACCTCCATAACTCCATATTTTCGGCATGCTTTGGTCATATACGTATTCAACGATCTGTAATCTGCTATTTGTGTCTTTCCGATTTTCTGGGATGGTTCGGATTGTTCAGTCGTACTTTGTTTTATGGCCTTTGTTCATTTCTGATATGGAATTGCGTGATCCTCTTTGACATCCAACGCAACCCTAAGTATTTTTATCTTCTGAATGCGAAGATCCAGCAAATAATAAGTAAGCTAAACTGCTAAAGTCTTTATACGTCTGCACAAGAGGCGATTATCAAACTAGATGCCTCACCCACAAAGGATCGCAAAGGAGATCAATCAAATATCCGATATCATTAGACGTATAGACGTAAACTCAACAATCGAATCGTACAAATAATAAATATCTGCAAAAACTTAATACGCGGCATCCTGTTTCCCCTATCCGAGCCTAATTACAGAATAAGAGGTTATGGAACGCGACATAAAAGGTCTGACGTTCCCTGTGACTGATGTAGCACCATTCAACCAGTTTGATTGAAAGGGTACACTGTGAAAGCCCGAATAATGTCGGCATAATGGGATTTCTTCTTCAGGTATGTGCTAATTCGCCAACGGGGTAGGATTTTTATTTTTTATTTTACCTTTTAAACAGGCACTCTGTACTTGTGCATTGGATTTTTTCGAGAACATGCTCGTATGTAGTAAAAATGCCAGGTCTACAAAATCTTCTGTCGGGAACTCTAAAGACTTGGCGGAAACAGCAATACCTTCATAATTTGAACTTTACCAAACAAAAGTTTCGTAACGAATTTGACAAGTTATCTTTACACATTTTAGGTACCGAAGTTTCCCGGTGAGGTAACTGATAAATTAGTAATAACTTGGACTTTAATCAATGAGGCTGAAAGCATGCCGTGGGTTGTCGACCTTAGGCCCGTGTTTACTCAATGCTCAGACGGCTTGTCAACCAGTCCTCCCACTGGGCGATTTTGTATGTCATTCCAAACATTCAGATAGGTGAGAGTTCCTCGGTAGCTTTCCAACTAAACTCGCTGGAATTTAATGCGTTAAAAAAGACACCACAAGGCTCTCACAAGTGTTTTGATTCCTTCCGCCAACTTTTTAGTCTTTAATTAATTTTATTGTGGGTTAAGTAAATACTGTTCAAGTTTATTGCTAACTTTCACTGTTTTTCAGTGTAATATAGAATATTTTTAGCAGTTAAATAAAGCATGGTATACGTAAACGTAGTGTAAGTAACTAAATAAAATCAAGTGACATTTAAAAATGTTTTACGTATGTTTACCTATATTTTTAAATGTTACTTTATTTTATTATTTATTTCTGTTTCCGTAGACTATACAAAGACTTTATTGATAACTTAATGTCGACTTAAACATTCAGTTTAATTCAGTCATAAATAATAAATATTTATATCATCCTGCTTAATTGGTCGTAAATTCTCAAGAAATAATTATGAAAAGATAAATAATTGTTTTTATAATTAAGGTACGTAATAAATAAGGCTTATAAGTTACGATTTGTTTGACGGATCAATTGAATGCCAAGTGAATCCAGTTCGTAAGACTTTCCCGCAGTCGATGCTCGTTATCTTCTACTCCTATGACAGCTTATGATAGATAGGTTAGTTTAGAAAATAAGTACCTAACCAAACAGGATACCCCGACCCATGATAACGATGTCCATCCTTATGACATTCTACAGTGCGACGAAGGTAAATTTATTTAAGGAAATCTGAGGCTACTGACCTTAATCTTACCGAGATTCCTGTGTACCCAGAATATTTTATGCGTTTTTTTATTCATCATGAAATGTAGTAACGTTGCCTGACGTCAGCTTCGTATTTCTGGTAATGCAGTTTATTATTTTTCGACACGTTGATTTATGATCCTGTGTTCAATATCATACAGGATTTATTTGGCGTGCTGTAGTTTATGCCCGCCAACTACGAGATTGAAGCTATGTTTTGTCGAAAACGGATGGTTACCATAAAAGACCACAGTCATTGTTATGTTTGCTGCATGCCATACATCATCGATTCTTCTCAGCTATTCAAATTGGCATTATTCAAATTTCGTTTGTGTCTTAAATATCTATATTGAAACGTTGGTCGTGTACAGATGCCGGTAGTTGTCGCGACTAGTCTCCGTTAGAAGTCCCGGCCATCGAGTATTGCATGCTAAACAACCGGCGAGCTATGCAAAATACTTTGTATAACCTGAAGTGTGGCGATGCCGGGCGATCTATCAGACAGTAAGCCTTATTGGGAAACGTGGTGTCGACCCGCGCTCTTAAAACATAGTCTATCTTAATAGCAAGAACTCGTATCGCCTGATCTTGCCGCTTCAATTCAATTACCATTGGCGACGAATAAAATTTGCGTATAAATTATTACGCCGTGGCGAATTATGATTATCTTTAATAAGTTTGCACAGACCACAGTTGTTAAGACCTATTCCTGGATCAATTATGACTGCACAAACACCAATTAGCGTTATTAGGTCGATATAAGGCTTTAGTAGTTTCACAGATATTGCGTTGGGTGTGGCGCAGTGGTTCATTAATAATGTATCAGTTTACAGCAACGAATGGGATGGGTCCAACTTCAAAGGGTTTGGCGCAAAATGCTTTCGCCGGTAAGAGGTGTGCGTGGTGGAAACTCATTATAGTAAACAATGTCTTATTATTCGCGCTCACTGAGTATTTACTGGTTCGAGTCGTTACAATAATTATAATGATTTGGATGTTCAAATCGGTAGCATTTCGTGTTAACGACATTCGTGGGAAGGCACCAAAGAAATGCTCGTGCCAAATACCGTGTCCGTGACTGTAAATTTTCACGGAATAATTCGTCGGCGATTATTCCAAAGAGTGCGGGCGATGAACATGCTTTCGAATGCCAAAAAAGGAGGATGTAATGACTGAATGGTGCCGCCGAGTCGGTCCAAGCATAAAACATTTTTGGAAATGTAATCGATGTCTCGATATCTTGCGCCCTCATCTTGAAATGTTATTTCTTAAATTCGAAGCCATATTTTCCTCAATCTCGACAATCAAGTTGTCTCGAAATTAATTTGATTAAGGCGGCTTCTTCAGAGGCTTGACGAGGTTCATTAAGATACAGTAAGTATACACACCTAAATCAATTGACAACACTTATCAGCAAAACAAACATGAGCATGCGATATCTACAAAGAAGCTTTGTGTAAGTATGCTAAGCTTTCATAAATCCGTATAAACGTCTGAAAACCATGTCAAATCGCGTTTGAACCTTCCGCAGCCGAGTCGCCCACGCTTATTCCGCGAGCCATTACCTGCCTACTTGCAGCCAGGCTTTTAACTTAAATGTTTTCTGCCATTGACATCGCTATTCGTTCGAATTTGAACTCTATAAATGTCAGTTTAGATGCGGTTTTATCGACCAGATGTTGATATTTTAAGCTGAAGTACCTATGTTTCGCAGAAAGGTTCATTTTATATCATTATGTTGCAATGTAGCCATTTCACAACTCCGCCTACTGTATCAACTACACCTACACGCTACAAATTGTTTTTGGCCATGTTTACTCTGCTGGACATTACGATTTATTCAAGGATGAATTAAAATGAATTAATAAAGTCTTTTCATTAGCTAAGTAATAACGTTATATACACCTACAGTCACGATTTTAGCTTGCGATGATCCTGATGATTATACATTTACTTGCAATAATTATGTTACGAAATGTCTAGTCAGGTATTACATATTAACCCCTACCACACCACCACCACGCAATGCAACAATGAACACAAAGTTAAATTAATCGACGGCAGAAGTTCCTTGGATTATTTTTTTGTAAAAAAATTTGTGATCTTGTCTTGACTTGTTCCTGATCAGGTAAAAATGAGTTCGACGCAAAGGATTTTAAGTCTTTATTCAAAATAACAATAGCTTCTGTTCCTTTTTCCTTTTATTATGGCTAGTTTACAAAAAGGTTTAGGATGCACCTAAATTCGTGTAAAAATTTGCGTATTCTTGCCTCTAATCTCTTCAAACGGTTTGAATAGTTATCATTGTTTCAGGTAGATTGTAGATGCTAAATTGTATTCTCTTTCGCTTTTGTATTTATATTTACAATAGTATCGCAGGTGGGCGAATCTTACCTGTGGCTTTGTCGGCATTTCGCGTCGTTGGAAGGTAGGTATAATTTTGTTTATCAGTTCGTTGTTATGATAACGTACTGATAGATTACACATGTTTTGCTTTGTCAGTTTATTTCTGATTTTGAGGACTTTGAAGAAATGTAAATATGATTAAGCAATTAGCCTACTAAGGTAATTATTTTTTCTAAGAAATTATCTATTCTACTGCTGCTAAGCCGTCTGTTCTACTTTTATAATGCTAGGTTTTCAAATGCATTTGGAGCAATAAAATAGGTATTAAAGGTAATAGCATAACTACCACTACTCCGCGAAGCGGCAGCTACCGCTTCACGGAGCCAGCCAGTGCTGTAATTTCTAGTTTGTTATGACATAAAGCAATATATTTGATCATCGCATCTTGCATTATCGCTAATCATTATCACATTCAGCTGTGGAATAGCGCGTGATTCTCACCTGAGTTCGGTTGTGCTTGTAGGTCTACCGCCGTCAACATCCCATTCTTCTCAAAGATGGTTTTCACATTTGCACAAGTTCCTTCAGTCTCAGCCGCTGTAGCCACGGCTAAGAAACAAGAAGCCAACAGTAAATACAGAATTTGCCTCCGCATTCTCATTCCGAAAATCGATTTTTTGTTAAGCGACAGTTTATCACAACAACACTCTTTCACAGCCATGTTCGCGACGATTGAATTTATAAGTGTGAAACGAGATACACTTTTATAAACGGTTCATATAAAGAGTGCAAGAAAATGATTTTTGATTTAATCTTAAATTGCGGTACTATACACGCCGTACGCACAACCCGCGACAATTCAACTGCGAACCATGATGGTCGCAGCTCGACTGCTGGAGTGCTGGCCGACTGAGGCGACTGAAGTGAGCCGAAAGCGACTTACTAGTCGCGAGGCGCGGCATTGCCATTTTTTTCTTTTTTTTTGTGTTTGTTGTTTTTGACAAACCAAAAATTTAAAGGTTAAAATAGAGCTTGAAATATTAGAGCTTTTGATTTTTTAAGCTTTTTTACTTTGTCCTGCTTTTAGGAAGCCTTTTTCAAACCTTCTTTGACAATCCAAAAAATATTACAGGGCAACACAGACATATCATATGGCGCTTATTTTACTGTAGCAACAGTTTGACTAAAAGCAATCATTGGTTAGAGGATTGGACTATGAAATGATATTATCCAATGGAACACTAATTTTTACATGATGTCTTTGCTATGATTGGATCAAGCATTGACATTTTTAATGGCAAGTTTGACGTTAGACTTACGAGTAAAAGTCAATGTTAAATGTCAATCAAACAAAATAGACGAAATGTTATTCAATCAATGAACGCACGTTTTGTGTTTTTTATTGTATAGAAAATAGAATCATCTTTAAAATAAGTGGAACCTAAATAAATTAGTGTATCATACTGTTTATTTATAAGGGATACAAACACCAGTAAATAATCAGTTTACAGTTTATTATTGTAAATATTTTACATAACCGGTCACCATGAGGATATATTTGTTAAAAAGTGTGTCGCGGGTAATAGGCGCGAGATGTTACTCTACGCCAAATTATAAGAAAGTTACGCACTGTATTTTCGACCTGGACGGACTTATTCTTGGTAAGCTAACAGTGCGACCTTCGCAGATATTGTCAATGTTATTGGATCGCAAGGTTATAAACGCGGTCATACTTTTACATAATTAATAACATACAGAGGCATGTATTCTATTATGCAGACCGTACCAAATTTGGCTGAAAAGGTTTCTCAAACTCCAAACAGGTTTTAAAAAAAAGTCTCACCTTATAAAGATAATTTTCGCAACTTTGAACCTGCTGGATAATTTATACATGAGTATTAAATTTTTCAGTTTTAAAACCCGCAATTTTATTTTACATATTATTTCATTGTGATTTATTTAATTTAAAAGCTGCATAGATAACATGCGAATCAGGGTTATTGTCTAACATATTATAGTTGCTTAATTAGTATTCCACTGACACATATATTTATTTCTTGTTTGGCATTCTTGTCTAGCCTAATCTGGTCTGGTCTGAATATTTAATATTTTTTGTTAAACTTGATTTGTTTGTCCTGGAAACTTGATTACCTCTGAGTTTCAGCCAAATAAATATTTTCTTTCATTAATAAAAATAATCAGAACAAGAATTCGCAAATAACAGTGCCCCTAATATTGTAAGTCTTCAACAAAATCTAATGATAATACAAAGGAAAGTATCTAGAAGGTTGTAACAACTTAACCATTTTCTTTTTCCAGATACGGAATTAGTCTACAAGAAAATGATAACACAGTTATGTGCAAACTATGGTCACAAATATACAGACGAGTTGATGATGAAAGTGCTTGGCGGGACAGAGCAACGTCTGTCGGAGATCCTGTGCAAAGAACTGAAGTTACCGTGTACTCCTACGGAGTTTAGAGACCAGTTGCTAGTGCTTGGAGACACTATGTTAGCTGGAGCTCCTTTTCTAGATGGTTTGTAAATTTAATTAATTAAACAGGTGTTTATTTTAACCCTATTCTTTAACATGATATCAAAAAAGTTATTTCAAAAAATCATAAAACCAGACTTCTTTAAAAGAGAACTAATAAGACGTAAACAAGAAGAAAATCATGCTGTGCAGTCGGAGGATACATACTTATTCGTGAGCTGACTGATCAAAACCAGATGTATCCTCCTTGATTTTCTTCTTGTATACGTCTTTTTAGTTCGCTTTTAAAGCAGTCGGGTTTTTTGATTTTTTTTATTTATAACTTTTTTGTCAACCTTATTTTCGAATAAGGTACATTTAAATATATATATGTTTTACATTTTTGAAATCAAATATTCAAACCTTTTATTTTGATACCCCACACGATGGGTTCCGAAGAAAAAAAAAATTTGCGACCCCAAAATATGGCGCCCAAAATCCACCATTTTTACGCCGCGCAAGGTTAAGACGAATCGATTGACGTAAGAATCATCAAAATCGGCCAACGCGTTTGGTCCCTGGAACGCCACTCAACAATAGGAATAAACATACATACATACATAGACTGATAAACACATTAACTTCCTTCGGTAGTCGGGTAAAAATAAACGCCTGTCTTGAAAATTTCAAACTACAGATGTTTCAAAACTCAGCTTTCAAACTTTCTTTGTTCATAAATTTCAGCCTTTATATTATTCAGCATGAAATCTAAATAAATATACTGTGAATGCAATGAATTTGCAATAGCTTCTTTAGAAAACTTGAAATTGTTTTATGGATGTTTAAAATGACAGTTAACATACATTTAGTATTCAAATCATACCCCTATTTAATCCTTGGTCTTTTCGGAATTTTTCTACGACAAATAGGTACTCTTGTATAAATATAGTGCGTGGCACGCAGGTTGAACAAAAATGCACTAAAATTTTATTAGAACTCAGCTATTTAAACTGCCTTTTATTATTTTTATGCAACCTAATCAGTGACAATTTGTAAATTGTCAACGGTAAGGTCATACATAAGGGATGCATTTTGGTTTAAATTGTTTAATTTCAATAAAAGGTGAGTAATGTTTTTTTAACTATGTTATCTCTACTAATAATAAGTCATTATTAACATTCAAAATAATTATAAACTGCCATAATTGGGAAAAAAAATGTTACTGGGTTACGGAGGTCAGATAGCCAGTCTTTCCATGTGGAATACTGGTATTCAGCCAGTTAGACTAAAAGTCAATCCCAACAAAGATGTGAAAAGGCTAGGCAAATTGATTGCCTTTTCAAATGATCTCCCCTCTGGCAAAGATCGTATAATACTAGCATACAGATGCCTTATCTCATTCAAAGAAATCGTGCCGAACGTAACTAGCGTTTTTCGTCTGACTAAACTGATTAGTTTTTCTAAGTACATCGATCACGTTCGGTTTCTTTTGGTGGTTGCAGCGACTTGCAAGTAAATAGTTTACTCGGTTCGTGTTTTTTTTATTAATACAGTTTTATCGTATTTTTTGCACGTTTTAACAGTTTCATTGTACGAAAATGTGTTTCAATACAAATTTTAAATAATCGAGTGGAATGCCTTAGAAATTTAAAAACGCGCCATCTATTGGAATCGATTTTAAATGATCTATTCTAATAACCTTTGAATTGTAAATTAGCAATCCAATATTTCATAATTTTGTGCTTAGGATAGTTGTTTAAACAAGAACATTAATTTTTCATAATGGTCTCTAGAAAATGTTAATTTTACACACAATTTAATAAGAAATCTATGCATATTGCACCATGTAGTTATATGTAGGTATATGAACCAAATTTTCTTTCTTAGCATTGAGACCCCGTGCCTCTGGTATACCTACCATAGTTTCAAAGTAGTAATTAATGCTAAAAACAAGCATAGTAACACAAAACGATAATTAATTATCAGTAGGTACAAACTATACACAATTGTGTTTCGTAATTTACGATGCTTGGCATAAATCCATGTTTATTGAGGCAGATAGTTCATGTCCAAGGTAAGGATATGCTATATTAAAACTTGTATCAATGCCTTTCATCATACTTTTATAGTATTCCTGCACATATAATAATAATAATAAAGCCATTTATTTCCGATAACTGGGAACGAATCTGGGAAGAAATGTTTAGATCTACATGTCTAAACCTATAAGATGACCCGCAGTTCGGCTTGCCTTTTGGCATAAGCCTCCTCCAACTCTCTCCTTCAAGCTCTATACTCTACAAATCTAATTCTGTAAGGCTCTAAAGCTGTTATGGAGATATTATTTTCCTATCATATTTTTGTACTTCCATGTTTTCTAATCCATTCTCTTGGATACTTTATGGTCACTTGTTTGCTCCATTTGTTTATTTTATGTCAAAGTAGGTGTCCTGTCCATCTAGGGTTACCATTTTGTAAAAAATCTGCGCTAGTCTTGCGAAAGGGAAAAAATTACTAGATGGTTTGTATCAGGTTGTATGCTACATGTTAAATACTGGTACTGAGCTGAATCCGGTTAGACTGCAAGCCGACCCCAACATTATTGGGAATAGGCGAGGAGACTTTGGAGTTAATTATGACATTTTTGCTAGGCAGTGTGACTCTTGAAGCAGGTGGATGCCCTATACCCCTAAAATATTGAAAATACAAAGTGTAAATAATCAGACCACTTTCATGTGTTATCTGCAGGTAACAATGATAAAATATCTCTCGATTATTTACAATGCATTCAAAAGGAGTCAGATAATGATTTATGTAGCTCCTGTTGAATGCACTATTTATACGAAAATAATATTCTTATATTACTAACTAACTTCTGACCGCAGCTTCGCGCGCCTAAAAAGTGTTTTATTATATCCCTAGGAACTACATGACCCGATAAAAAAGTTTCACCATTTCAGCCGAAAAACGTCCACTGCTGAACATAGGCCTCCGCCAAGCGTCGCTACATTGACCGATCCCGTGCGCCACGTTTCAGCGGTTGATAAAAAGTATCCTATGTTCTAATCAAGGACTTGATTGTTCAGCCGTGAAAAGGTTACAGATAGACAGAGCTACTTTCGCATTAATAAGCCTCCCTTCCCTCTTTCTTTTCTTCTTTCCACTTTTCGCGTATCTTCTGCCGTTTTCGGCCAGCTGCCTTATTGCGTAAGTGAATACGGCAACGCAAAGGGTTTGACTGCTATCAATCGGACCAATCACACAGACGGAAACCCACATCTCGTCATTCATCTCGCATGTGATTGGTTTTTATTTGATAGCGGTCAAACTCTTCGCTTTGCCGAATTCAATTGCGCAATTTCGGCTGCAGTTCTTTAGACCCGCAGCCTTGTTGCGTAATGAATTCGGCAAGGCAAGGGCAAACAGGGTAAAAAATCGACCAATCACATAGACGTAAATTTACATCGAGTCTTCATTCATTTTCATTTTCACCTCGCATGTAATTGGTCGATTTTTCATACTCTTTGCCCTTTGCCTTGCCTTTTTTATTCATTACGCAATAAGGTTGCTGGAATCTAGAACATCCCGCCATATGTTTACGAGCCTGCCGCGTTGTCGTTTTATAACGTTATCTGTTTAATGTATTTATCGTCTTATTGTTGTGTATAAAAAAATGTAAGTAATTCAAAATAACAAATTGACGTGACCTATAAAACGTAGGCCATGTGTAATTCTTATCACTGACAGTTTATCAAATGCGATTGTATATAAATGCAGAAAAAATCCTGTCACTACAGATTACCCTTCAATGGTCAATATTTATTATTTTGCCTACCGGTGGAATGTTATCCCATCTTTTTTTGAACTTGAAGGGCTGGTTGATTTTCCACACCATTTTACTGCACAATTCGTATTTTTTTTAAGGCAAAGCTTTGATAACTAATTTTTAAACAGAATTAAAACTAGAAATCGCTTGTGTCCCTACAGCTCTAATGTCTGGTCAACACTAAAGAGATTATACCGTGCACTGAGTTATATCAGCCTAAATAGACTGATGTGTGGTGCGCGTAAGTTGTCTTCTACGCGGAATCTATTGGGAGGTAATCTGTGCCTGTCACTATCCAGTTAATCCACCATTTTAAACTAGAGGTAGGCACTTGGGCAGACTATATACTTTTGACTTAATTACAAACTAGTTTGATAGCACGCACTATTCTTGTCATGTTTTTTTTTATTTCCTGTTTCTCTGTAGCTCATAAAGTGCTGACAAATTGACGTCATTTTGCCAACAAAAATTGTGACGCAGCCTTATTGCGTAATTAATTCGGCAAGGCAAATGGCAAAGAGTATGAAAAATCGATCAATCACATAGACGGAAATCTACATCGCGTCTTTCATCTCGCATGTGATTGGTGAATTTTTCATACTCTTTGCCTTGGTGAATTTTTCATACTCTTTGCCTTGCTGAATTCATTACGCAATAAGGCTGCAAATAGTTTGCTTGCCCGCTACTCGGTCCATCTCTCTATTAAAACCACTTATTCGACCCGTTTTCAAGCTTTTTCAGCTATACATCACTGTTTTTTTCTAGCCATTTTTCTAGGCATACGAAAAACATTGTCCCACACTAGGAATTTCTTCCTGTATCGTGGGTGCTTTTACAAACATTTAAGCTCACATACACAAGAAACCTATCTGTAGGCCATACAAATATTTGTTTCGTGCGGGAATCGAACCTGCTGCACGCAGCGCAGCAGCCGATCGCTCAACCACTACGTCAACCGAGTCGTTAGATTGAACCATTTCCAAGCATCGCAGTCCATAAAGGCTTCTTAAAAGACCAAGCACTAAACCTCCTAATCTTTCCTTCCAGGTGCTGAAAGATTAATACGTCATCTACACAAAACGAAAGTACCCTTCGCGCTAGCAACTTCTTCAAGTGCCCGATCAGTCGAGACCAAGTTAGCACATAACAAAGAACTGTTCTCGTACTTCCATCATATGGTCATGGGCAGTACAGACCCGGATGTCAAATTTGGAAAACCACATCCTGACATCTTCTTGGTAGCAGCTGCCAGGTTTCCTGATAAGCCGGACCCTTCTAAGGTATGCTTGCATTTGGGTTCAGTTATTTAGGCTGGCATTTGCACTTTCTAAATAAATTTAGAAGGCTATAAGTGGAGGGGCAGACCAGAGAAATGGCAGCTGGACTGTGTGAAAGATGATATGGCTAATAAACACATTACCCTCCTTTGCGTCGCACAGTCGGGTAAAAAGAGGGCCATTATTGAGATGACACTAATAGCACAGTATAAATATGCAAACAGTATGGAAACTATGCCTAGTTGATGAAATATTTACCTACGCTCCACTGAAGCAATAGGGTTGTATATTTTAATGTTTTTGATATTGTTTTTTTTTTTTAATTACATTTTTGTTCTGTAGTGATCAATCAATCGAATTGAAATAACTAGCTTACAAATACAATTTAAATAGATAATCTCATGGCTTCGGTTAATCTCAGCAAAAAACGACAGCACCGCGAACGCTGCTTAGCGGTCTCGTCGGTGCGCATTTTTGAGTGAGTGTGCCGTTTCGAGCGTTTGTAGGTAGTTTCGATACTGTTTGTATATTTATACTGTGCTAATAGAGAAGAGTATGATTATGAAAGAAGATACAACACGCTCACTCAATGGTATTTTGTTTCTTATATATTATATTTTGTCTTTATTTTTATATATTTTGTATTATTTATTATTGCACAATTTTAATTCAATTTCAAATTTAACCAATAGATTATTATTATTTGACAAATTTTATAACATAATAACGCGAACACATGACTGTGAGCGATGTGCACGCCTGTAACCAGCCTGTAACTGACCTGTTTGCACAGGACCATTTTTAAATTTAATTTTAACTCTGTAAAAGAAATTGAAAATATGTTGTTGGTGTGCCTTAATTAAATAAACACGGTCAAAATATCTGTGCACCTCACCAAAATGCGACCCCACCCCCGCCTACCCGCGTTTGCCTCGTGCGCGAATAGCAAGAGTTGAACGTCAGTGACTCGGTGCCGTGACAGCGTCAGGTGCACAGTTATTTATTTAATTTAGTATTAGGCTTGCGCCGACCCCACACAATTAGAGAGTGGTAGTAAGCTAAGGCGTACTCCATAACACGCAAGTTCCAGTGCGAAAACGTGGGCTCATTCTTTCATTTCTATTCAGAAGCCATTGCTTTGCACAGTTTCAAACTGATAGCTGTTTCATACATACAACATTCAGCGCTAATTGAGAGGTTTAATTGAAGTTAGTGAAACAATAACGTTCATCATGCTTCTTTGAGGTTTCGAAGTAGATAATCAGCATCGATGCTGGAATACTATTTCGTAATCGGTACTTTACGTTTTGGGAATACTTTAATTGTGGGTATAGACTACAACGTAGGGTCTTTATCTCAAGAGTGAATAGGTTACTTCTTTCTAGGCAAGCGTGCTATACCGTCGATCACATCATCGCTTACCATCAGGTCTGGTCAAACGCGAGACATTAGCTAATAAATAAAAATGATATTATATTCCCTATAATTTCTAATTCCGTTTGAAGTCCGTAATCGTGGTTCTTTCATAACCGTGTGACGTGTCTGTTTACTGAAGCTACTGCCCACGAGACCAAAATATCCCATATATCCGCAATTGAACTACTTTTAGCGTGTGAACTGCAACCAGCGTGGGTGGGACGCCGCTAGACTAGTGCATGATTTTTTCGGTTAACATCGACATTGAAAATAATGTTTTATATCTAGCGATAAGGAGGGCGGACCCCAAGTAAATGTGATAAGTTCATGGTCAATGACAGAACAAAAAGAAGATTTTGTAATTAACAATGACTGAGGTTGACTGGTAGAGAATGCCTTGCTGCATTAAGTCCGCCTATGTATCACCATTGTACATGAAGTTTAAATAAATAAATAAATAAATAAACAATGTTATGGATTTTGAACTGCACTTGCCAGCTATTTTATTTAGACTGCACTTAATAAAATTCTAGGCAGTACTGGCTTTTATCGACCATAACAAAAATTCGGTTCATTTACACTGGATGGTCTGCCAACTTCGGTTTGGCCGAAGTGTTGCTTACCAAGAGGCGACAGCGACCGTTGACCTGCAAGAGCCTGTGTAGCTCGATTCTACATCTTGATAAAATTCGTTTACCAACTGAGTCGTCAGACGACTAGAGGAGTAGTATGCATCCCATCCGTCTGCTTTTGTCGTCATTCTATTAAAAACCATAATATTTTTGTGGATGACGTCACGAACTGACGACTGATATAGTGACTATTATTTCCATGGTTAGCTAGAATGTAATGTAAAATCTGAAATCTATTATTCCTACAAAACCCCAAAGCTAATCTTAGCTATGCTTAGCACATCATCGTGAGAACGTGCGATGCGAATTAGCACCATTAATCACTCAAACTTTTTTGAGTTCAAGGCGAAATTGCAACAGCCAGACATCTCTTTTATAAATGTATGCTGGCTGAAGTTTCAAAATTGAAGATATTATTTTAGCCGACTGTGCGTTCATTGAATAAATTCAGTGGTATTTAATTTCTACTTAATATCAAAGACTGCTAGATTGATTTTTGTTTGGCAATGCAAACCGCGATGGTCTACATTTCGCCAGTTCTACTGCAGCCTATTGTTGCCTGTGAAATGGCACATGTCACTTTAACCACTGTCTGTTGTTGACAGATGCAATGAGATAATTATTTTTATCATTTCAGTTTATTTTTTTGAATTTGAAAAGTGCCTTTAAATGGTCAATTTTGCAATAAATGATTTGCTTTTATCATACACATGCGCGCCTCATAGACCACACTGACTTGATTTTGTATTGCTAAATGCAGTGTTGGGCACAATTGAATTAGTTTTTTAATTGTAGTAGCAAACAATTTATATTATTCTAACTAAATTAATTGTAATTAAATTAATTTAATTACTTTTTAATTGTGCAATGCAATTAAAATCAATTGCAATTAAATCTGTTAATTGTGATATACAATTAATTTAATTGCAATTAAAATTGTATTCGAAGTTAAATTAATTGTTTTAGACAGATAATTTAACTATGTATTTGATAAATGCAAATATGGCAGGAGTCCGTAGCGTAGTCCCTCAACTCTTTTTGTCTTGTGCGCCTCACTTGCTATGGTTATCCTTGTTTCTTTTAAACATCCAATCCTGAATTATTCTAGTTAGGTACCTACCTGTACTACATTTTACGTAATGTACTGGCTTTACATATCTTTGAGAATATTACCTAAGAAGAATGCTCGTGTATGCATTATGTTTTTCAGTTACTGACATTTAATAATTGTTATTTGTAAACGTGCATCAAACAATTAATCAATTGTTATTGCAAAATTTTACAATCACAATTAATTTAATTGTAATTGCAAAGTTTTACACGCACATTTAATTAATAATTAATTGCGTTATATTACAATTAATTATTTTAGTTCTTAGTTGCAACTAAATTTGGAAATTTAATTGTTACTTGTTTTCACAATTATTTTTTGCCCTACTCTGGCTAAATGATTCATATGCATGTAAACCGTACTCTTATGGTTTTAAACTTCATATTCGTCAGTCACTTAGCAAATCTATGAAATGTGCCCTTAGTTGTAAGATGTCACTTCTAATAAACACAACTAAATCTTACCAAACCTTTTTTCTTACGCTTCCAGTGCCTAGTATTCGAAGACTCTCCTCACGGCGTGACAGCAGGCTTGAAGGCAGGCATGCAAACAGTCATGGTGCCGGACCCACACACGGACAAGAAGCTGACGACCCACGCCACCATAGTACTACCCACCTTAGCCAAGTTTAAACCGGAATTGTTCGGACTTCCCGCGTTTTAGTGACGGTAGTCTGAAACTTTTTTGAAGAAGTATCTGTGTGCTGTAATTGTATGTGTGTATCATAAAATGTAGAATTCTTATTTTGAATCAAAAGTTAGACCTGGTTAGTCCAACTTTGTCCGGGGTGTTGACAAGAGTTTGTCAAGTTCTTTTGCCCTTAAAAATAGTGTTTTGGTCAAGCCCAGTTTTTTTTAAGGGACTTATTAAATATTGTTTTTGGTGTACAATAAACAATTAAGAATACCTTTTAACTCACTAACTGTTAGCTCATGTGCCTTTTACCACAGCAAAAATATTTGCTCTTTTTAATTTCTCAAATGTTGGGTTTGTCAGCCTGTACGAGATTAGGATGGCTCTGAAACAGCTTAAAAACAACAAGGCGCCGGGTGATGACGGAATCACGGCTGAACTCCTGAAGGCGGGTGGAAAACCGGTCCTTAAGGCCCTTCAGAAGCTGTTTGATTCCGTCATACTCGAGGGCAAAACGCCACAGGCATGGTGCAGGGGTGTGGTGGTACTTTTCTTCAAGAAGGGCGACAATGCCCGGCTGAAGAACTATAGGCCCATCTCACTTCTTAGCCATGTCTACAAGTTGTTTTCAAGAGTCATCACGAATCGTCTCGCGCGCAGGTTTGATGATTTCCAGCCTCCCGAACAAGCCGGATTCCGAAAAGGCTTTAGCACCGTAGACCACATACATACGCTGCGGCAGGTTATACAGAAGACCGAAGAGTATAACCTGCCTCTCTGTTTAGCGTTTGTGGACTACGAGAAAGCCTTCGATTCGATCGAGACTTGGGCTGTACTGCAGTCTCTCCAACGGTGCCAGATCGACTACCGGTACATTGAGGTGTTGAAGTGTTTGTACAAAAACGCCACAATGTCAGTCCGTCTTCAGGATCAGACCTCGAAACCAATCCTTCTCCAGCGTGGCGTGAGACAGGGAGACGTCATTTCTCCGAAACTGTTCACTGCTGCGCTGGAGGATGTATTCAAGGTTCTGGACTGGAGGGGCCTAGGCATCAACGTTAATGGCGAGTACATCACTCACCTTCGGTTTGCCGACGACATAGTGGTCATGGCTGAGACCATGGAAAGCCTCAGTAAAATGCTGGATGACCTCAGTAAAGCTTCCGAAAGAGTGGGTCTTAAAATGAACATGGACAAAACCAAGATCATGGTGAACGCCCATGTAGCACCCACTCCTATCAAGATCGGAGACTCTACACTCGAAGTTGTAGACGATTATGTCTACCTGGGACAAACGATCCAGTTGGGTAGGTCCAACTTCGAGAAAGAGGTCAACCGTCGAATCCGACTCGGCTGGGCGGCGTTCGGGAAGTTGCGTGGTATCTTCTCGTCCAATTTACCGCAGTGTCTCAAGACAAAAGTCTTTGACCAGTGTGTGTTGCCAGTGATCACCTATGGGACCGAGACATGGTCGCTCACAATGGGCCTTATCAGAAAGCTTAAAGTCACCCAAAGGGCAATGGAGAGGGCTATGCTCGGCATTTCCTTGCGTGATCACGTCAGAAATGATGATATCCGCAGGCGAACTAAAGTTACCGACATAGCCCGGAGAATTGCTAAACTTAAGTGGCAGTGGGCAGGGCACATTGCTCGCAGAACGGATGGCCGATGGGGCCGAAAGGTTCTGGAATGGCGACCGCGAACCGGAAGACGATACGTTGGAAGGCCTCCCACTAGGTGGACCGATGACCTGGTTAAGGTTGCGGGAAGGCGCTGGATGCGAGACGCACGGGATCGGTCAATGTGGCGACGCCTGGGGGAGGCCTATGTCCAGCAGTGGACGTCTTTCGGCTGAAATGATGATGATGGGTTTGTAAACAGCCAGTCTTATAGGTTACCTACTCGGCTTTTAAAATTATTTTCCACAATAAAAAAAAACGTCTATTTTCTAACATTAATGTATATGAATGCATATATTTTTATATAAATCAATTACACGTCTTTACTCGGTGTTTACAAATATAAGGTACGCAATATTCTTATAAAAGTACAAAAATATAACCCAAGCAATAGGAAATCAACTCTCTTGAATGGGTTAATAGCTGTGTAACAATTTTGGTGTACAATAAAGTACATTCTATTTTATCAATAGTCAATTACCACAATTATTATGTAAGTAGTACTTATTAAAATTGTTAGCGAAAAATAATTAAATTTTGTTTAGTAAAATATACATGAATCCTTGTAATTATACTTATATATTGATTGTTAAGTATAATTTTACCAGTGTGTTGTAATCGCAGCCATAATTCTAACTAGATAACGCAAGTCCCTCCATTTGTATGAAAACCAAGCGTGCCACTTTTCCACACACAAGTTTAAAACAAATTTACTTACCAATGAAAGAAAACATTTCCAATGCCTCGGCCAATTTTTCTATACAGTATTTACTGCTCAATATGACATAATTAGGCATTTTTCTAGATTTCGGTGGTATCCGGTGCCGATAATGCTAATTGAAAATCTTAAAAGTACGATTATTGATCGTACATACAATCGCGTCATCTAGTTAGATTTATATCTGTAGTTGTAATCACAGACATAAATCTGTTGTAATTCTTTCAGTACAAGTATTAAAAATTAAGAATCAGATTAGACTACAAACAGGATCTTGCCTTAAATAGTTGTAAGTAATCAATGTAGTAGTCGACCAGGCAATGCGATGAGAGAAAAAAAAAATAACCGACTTCTAAAGCAACAATTTAATTAGTGCCAATTGAGTAGTAATTATCTACCAAATATAGAAGCGATTGGCGTTGGTGGTCACAGACATCACTCATACGAATTGATAGCCTCCTTTTTTTGAAGTCAGTAAAAATATATTGTAGTGATTAAATGAAAATAACGAATGCACCGGATTTGGATCAACATGCATACCAAGGTAGCCAGTCGGCTACCATGCAAATACGGCATTTAACTGCTTCATGGTCGCTTCCTTTGACTTATACTTCATAAAAATTGTCCAGCCGTTTCTTTGATGTATGCAGTGCTACAAGATACTATTCTCCATTTATAAGAAATTATTTTTACAACCCCTGTTACACTCCTTTCAATCAATTTTGATTACTATTCTGTAAACATAAGGATGACATATATAGCATAAATCTGTTACCAAAACCAACTGTTTAACTGTGCTATCATATTTCATATCACGTAAAAAGGATTATTTATATGTCTAATGTTATTCCTACTGGAGTAGGTATAATTTTAAAGTTTTGGTAGCCATAAACACTGACCCATCTTAAAATAATTAAGTCACAGTTATTGCATAAATATTAGCTCACTGCCTTCTGCCAGCGGCGTTAATGTCGAAACTTATCCCGAGAGAGCATATTCCCGGGATAAAAATGATCCTATGTAAAATCCCTGACTGTAATCTATCTCTGTGCCAAATTTCATCCAGATCCGTCCAGCCGTTTGAGCGTGAAGAAGTAAAAAACTCAAACTTTCGCCTTTATATTATTAGTGTGATTGATTATGCAATTCTTGTAACAAACGACGCCATTTACCTTTTGAATTGTTATTATTTACATAGTCTGGTAATTGTAGATGATTTTAAGCAATAAATTATTTGTTTAAATATTATTTCTTTCATTTATGTTCAAGTAGGGGAGATCTTTGTCTGGGAAAATATGGGCAGATTTCGAACATACAGGTTAAATAAGTAAAATAATGTTGTATTTGTTTCATTTCCGAAGGAGTTTTGTAGTTTCTTTCGTAAAAAGGCGAGAGTTTATAATCTAGGTATGTTTTATATTACAGGAAGAGATTGCAAGCATACACGATACTCTAGCAAAGCAACAACTGTTTTTCGGTATAAAAATAGAGCTGTAATTATTCAATTATTTTTCCTGATAGACATAACCTGGGCTCTTTAAGTCAAAATTAAATAGATTAATTGTTTGCCCACATTATGTCTTGTCTTGTCGAGATAGTGGATACCAATAATGAATTATTAAATATTTGGGTTATTTTTGAATGTTTGTCCTGTATGTTTTTTGTGGTGTACAATAAAGTATATAATAATAATAAGACATAACAACATCGTTTTCGAAAGACATTAGAATGGATTTTGGACTAGACAAATGCAGAAAGCTTAACATAGAAAAGGGTAAGATAGTGGGCGGAAATTACACAACAGATTCGGAAGAAGTAATAGAAGCAATGAAAAATGAAGAACTTTATAAATACTTAGGATACAACCAAGCGCGACTATTAGAGCACAAAGCTATTAAAGATAAACTAAAACAGGAATATTATAAAAGAATCCATTCATTATGTAAAATGTACCTAGCTAGTAAAAATTTGTTCAAATCTATAAACACTTATGCTATACCTATACTAACCTATTCTTTTGGCGTTATAAAATGGTCTAAAACAGAATTATATGCACTTGAACCTAAAACTAGAACAATTCTTACACAACATAGATATCACCACCCTAAATCAGCAATCGAAAGAGTGATTATGTCCAGAAAAGAGGGGGGCAGAGGGTTAATTGAAATATCATATTTACACAAAAGGCAAATAATAAACCTAAAACAATTCTTTTATAGGAAGAAGAATACTAGTCAATTACATAAAACAATAGTAGAGATAGATAACAAATATACACCACTGAATCTTAGCGAAGGTAATATTGAAACAATAGACAAAGCAAGACACATAGAAGAAATACATAAAAAATGGAGACAGAAAGAGCTACACGGAAGACATCCTAATGATCTATACCAAACACACATTGATAGGGAAGCTTCCAACAAATGGCTTGAATTGAGTGGGCTGTTTCCAGAAACAGAAGGATTTATGCTAGCCATTCAAGACCAAGTCATTAATACCAAAAATTATAGAAAATATATTATAAAAGATAGTACAGTTAGAAATGATTTATGCAGAAAATGTCACAGCAAACCTGAAACAATACAACATATTACGGGAGCTTGTATGACATTGACTCAGAACGACTATACTCACCGGCATAATCAACTTGTTAATATCATACACCAAAAACTTGCAATCAAACTTAAACTCATGCAGGATCCGTACACTCCATATTACAAATATTCACCTAGAGCTGTTTTAGAAAATCAACTATACAAAATATATTATGACCGCACAATAATTACAGATCACACTATTTATAACAACAGACCAGATATAACACTTGTTGATAAAGAAAACAAACACACATACATAATAGATATAGCGGTCCCAAACACTAATAATATACAAAAAACGATCACGGAAAAAATTAGGAAGTACACAGAGTTACAAGAAGAAATTACCAGAGTTTGGAAAATGAATAGAGTTACAATAGTCCCAATAGTAATATCAACAACAGGTGTTATTCCGAAACAAATATACAATAGTTTTAATGTTCTCAATCTATCAAAATACACATACCTAACACTACAAAAAGCTGCCATATTAAACACTTGCCGAATAGTAAGAAAATTTTTACAGTTTGATTTAGATTACAATTTCACTGCAGTACAAAACAATTTACCAGTTCAAATAGAAAATTAGGAATTCACCTTGGTTCACACCCGTGATATCCTATAAAAACACCAGGTTCTTACCTGAGAAACTAAAATTTAAAAAACATAATAATAATAAAACCACTTTTGCTATTGACTACCTTTTTTTTTAATTTTTACATAAAATAAGTATTAATTATAAATTAACATAATTTACTTTATAAGTTGCTTGATGGCCGAGAAGACATTGTCAGCAGATTGGTCAGTAAGTGACACGCTGCGTTCTGCTCCCTTTTCTGAAAATATTAAAAACAAAAAATGCTTTTAGTTAATTAATGAAACTCTCTCTTCATACCTTAACCATATCTTCGGATTAAGACTGAGATAGATTCATTTTATCAGTAGTTTTTTAAATTATTTAATATTTTATGCAAACATACAGAGACGGACATTGTTTGGAGAGTTAACATTGCAAATTGCATCAAATGCAAGTTTTATAATCTGGGATCCCAACTGTTACTACTGCCTTACTACTACCTATAACATAAATATAATGAATTCAATACCAAATAAAAATAAAATACGAAATCAAATTAAAGAAAATAAATATTGATTAATGTACTATCAAACTCCTTTCCTATTATACAAAATACTTTTAATCATATATCTTTCAACACAAGTTCAAAGCTACACTGGATTTTAAGATCAATACATTATTCTAATGGAAATAACTATTTTACAGTCCACAAGTATATTAAGTTATTTATACAGTGCAAGTACTTCATCGTGCTAAGCCCTGGATGATTGTCATGATTTGCTCAGCAGACAGATCAGCAAGGGACGTACATGCTTCATGCCCTTTTGCTGGAAATATAACATTTAATATTTAACATATTAGAATGTTGTGGTGGCCCAGTGGCTAAGATCTCACTTCTTGTGCTTGTGGTTGTGGATTCAAATCTGGGTAAGTACCAATGTGACTATATCAAATTCATATGTATGTACATTCTCTTAAAATTTTATCTTGGACATCGCTGACAATGGTGAAGGAAAGCATTGTGAGGAAGCCTGGACTTAAGTTTGAAATGGCCAACCGCATTGAGCAAGCTTGGTGATCATTGCTTCTGCCTTCTCAGAATAAGAGACCTTTGCCCTGCAGTGGGACCGTTTACAGAATGGTATTATTCATAATGTTAAGCCTGATTATTAGTTCTGGGTATCATATATTATGCAAATTTTTGACAGTCTTTACACTAAGTCAGACAAAAGACCTAAAATTTTACAATCAAGAGGTAGCATGTAGGGCAATTACGCACTACACGTCTATGAAATTTTGGTTCCTAAGTAGCCATAGTACTTCTTGTAGGGAAGCTTACATACTACATCTGAACTCCATCCGTCATAATCTGTTATAATTCAGAACATTTTGAACTCTGAACTCAAATAACGTACACGGTTATGTTGTGCGTAACCACTCTAACAATGTTATGGAGGTCAGTTAGGTAATTGTTTCGTGTAAAATACTAGTATTCAGCTACATCTGATTAGACTAGAACTCCACCCCAAAATAGTTATGTTGCAAGTCTTTTATTGGTTATATTTTACAATATTTGGCAAGTATCTAACATCATGTAAATCAGGCTTTTCATGAACTTAAATTAAAAAAGTCTGATCTGTAAACCGACTGTCTGTTAGGTGTGTGCTGGTACACTAAACAGCAATTTGGGCCAAGATAAAAAAAAAACCACCGTGGTTTTTTTGGACTTCTGGCAGTCTAACATTACATAATTGGGGCAGTACCTTCCTTCTATGTTTTTTTTTGCTTCAACTTTTTTTTATGGAATGCGTCATGCCAGGCGCAAATAAAATCATATTCTTTCTTTCATTACTAGTCTGAACAGCAAACTGTCACTGGCCGGCTACAGGTCAGGACAGAACTGTTTTAAAGCCTATCTAAGCATTGCCATCTAGCTGTGGATTGTCACTAAAATCCCTAGCACATCCGAAGAGCAGAAGGCTCTATTCAATTGGATTGGTCAAATATATGGTGGTTTAGTAAAGGTACACTATCAGACCAATCATATCATTAAAAGCAGGAATACGTACCATAGCGAGCCCAGACGCGCGGTTGTACACCAGCGCACTCACGAATCAAAATCGGGAATCCAGGGTTCTCCTTCTTAATAGACACATAGTGCTTTTGAATGAAGTTCCTGAAAAGCGACGACATTTTCACTTACAAGATTGAGGTTATGAAACTGTTTATGTAATCAAAATTCTTACCTCACGCCCTCAGATTGCTTGCCCGTCTGGCACAAATGAATCCTCAATTCCCTGAGAGTACCACCCAAGCGGACAGACATTTTTTAATAAATTATATATTAAAAACTACGATTCACACGAAATTCGACTTTTATAAAGTTCAAAGTGACAAGCTGACAGCTGATTTGACAGTTTGGCATAACGAAGAACAATTCATACCAGGCCATAAGGCCTCACTGGGTTTTAAGTACTGGGTATTTAGCCATACCCATATACCCAGTATCAAAATATCTATGGGTATGGGACAATACCTGGCCTTAGCAGTCGCCTTTTGGAGACTTGATCGAACGATCATTGGAACATTTAGATGACTTTTTTTTTAATGAACGTGAACCTTCCGAAGTTTATAATATGCAGAAAAGCAGAATCAAACTTGTAGACTCTTAAACCTTTTTCTGGAAAAAAGTAATTCAAAATAAATAATACTCTTTAACAT
This sequence comes from Orthosia gracilis, assembly GCA_947562075.1. NCBI lineage: Eukaryota > Metazoa > Arthropoda > Insecta > Lepidoptera > Noctuidae > Orthosia > Orthosia gracilis. Next base: position 38,044,322 of record OX387268.1, on the reverse strand, counting down.
TAATACGCAATTAACTTCCTAATTCAAATTGGAATAAAGAACAAATTTGCGTCAACGAATTAATTGGTAATCTATACATATAAAATGCATTGTCCTGAATGACTGACTGACGGATCAACGCACAGCCTAAACCGCTGATCGTAGAGACCTGAAACTTAGAGGGTATGTTCTATTTAGTTTTCTATGACGTAAGCATCCGATAAGAAAGGATTTTTGTCAATTCCACCCCTAAGGGGGTAAAAAGGGGGTTGGAAGTTTGTATGAAAAATCTAATTCCTTCGGCCAAAATTTTTGATACTTGGTACAAATAGTAAACTAAGTAAATGATAAAGGTTGTCATTATGAAATTTTCGAAACTACGAAAGAACTATTTCGTTTTGAAGTTTGTATGTAAGAATCTGATTTATTGGGTCAATGAACTTGAAACTTGACATAAATACCAACCTAAATAAACATTATAGGTTTTCATTATTAGTTTTTCAAAACTACCCCCACAATATTATTTAGGGGTTGTTATTTTTTTGTTGAAAAATCTTATTTCTTGGGTTAATAAACATGAAACTTGACATAAATGCCAACTTCAATAAACAATGAAGGTTATCAATATTAGTCTTTTGAAACAGCCCCAAAAGACGATTTAGAGGGTATAAAAGTGTTTTTGATGAATCTTATTTCTTGGGTTAATAAATTTGAAAGTAGACATAAATACCAACCTAAGCAAACAATAAAGGTTGTCATTATTAGCTTTTTGAATCTGCCCCCAAAAAGGAATATAGGGGGTGTCAATGTTTTTTTGGAGAATCATATTTGTTCGGATAAAAACTTGAAGCTTGACATAAGTACCAACCTATGTAAACAATAAAGTTTGTCATTATATGTTTTTCGAAAAGCTTGGGAGAAGCTTAGCTTCGAAAAGCTTAAGAATTTTACTGCACAGGTTTTCGTTTTTGACGTAGGGTTCTAGGGTAGCACTTAGCAGGAATTTTCGGAAATTCAACCTGAAAGACCTGGAAGGAGGGTGAGAAGGGGCAGAATTTGTTTGTATGAAAAAAAATAATTCCTTGGGGATAAAGTAAATAATTGAAATTTACATTAAAAGTTTTTAAAAGTACTCCCCAGATAGGGTTAAGGGGTGTTAAAGATTTTTTGAGGAATCTTGCTAAGAACGAACTACGCAAAATTGAAAGAGAAGAAAAGAGTGAATTACATAATTGGGTTTTCAAAACTCTAGCTTTAACTTGGTAAAATGGGGTTATTAAGTATTTAGAGGAGGATTTTACTTTGTGGCGGTAACCTAAAATTTATTCTCATTAAAGTCAAATAACGAATCGTCCCAAACCAATAAACCCTATATATCTGCGATACCCCATTTTTTTATCGATTTAATAGTAACTTATTTTTAATCACCTTCACTAACTGCACATAAAGAGTCATTTATAGGATAAACGAAATCACGCTAACGAACTCGCGGGCGAAGTGCTAGTATAAACTAAAATCTTATGTTTCAGTAATTATGGGCTCGATCGGGAGTATTCGGGAAGCGCCGTAACCTTCGGATAACTTCGTATTCTTTAACGAAACGTATTCTATAAGAAGTTCCGTAGACGCGGCGCTAGTTTCTATGCGACTGTACGCTATCCTCTAACAAATCTTGTTAGTTCCATGTATTTCCGCGGGACTTTTTTCGTTGGACGGACTCTATGAACTACTGCGCCGCCGCACTGGGTATGACGTCATACCCAATGCGACATATTGTGTTGTTGTCGGTGAGTGGTGTAGATAATAAAAAGTACGTAGGGCCGTACCGTCATACGATTTAGCTCGGCGCGTTGCTCGACATTCTACCTATCGGGTACGGACTGGGTCCGCGTACTGGTAAACTCATACTGGGTTTTTATACCTGTACCAATATATACGCACCATCCCTTTATCAAATCAGATACAAAGAGTTCCTGACATGCGTGGTACAAATTAAATTGATCATATTTTATTATTGGAAATACGAAAGGGGAGCCCTTGTCCTGTAGTGGCACACAGCAGGCTCACAATAATAAATAATTATTTGTTACCTGCATAACTTTGCCCACCATTAGTATCGATCGAGTGTGTAGCAAAAAATAAATACCTCCAGTTATTCCCCTCCTCATCATCAGCCTTCTAATGTTCCCACTGCGGGACACTGGCCTCCTCTCTGTGATAATCCAGCACGCAGGCCCAGTGCGGGTTGGTGGATGTCACTTATCTTCGAATGGTATTTACACCTATTTCACTGGTAATCAGCCATCCTCCAGTTGGTACATGTCTTCCACTTCCCTTCATTACAAAACGAGTTCATATTTTAGCCGAAACTTACACCCGAGTCGGTTTTTTGCATTTTAAACTTTATTCTGAGTCATTAACTTCAAATAGAAACTAACTTAGGGTATATCCTAGTAAAGAGACAATATTCATAGATCGTGCTTTGACTGCTGTACCGAGTTAGGGATTCACCTCTTTGTCTGCCCTTCGTGCCCATCTGCTTGCACCTTTCGGGATATTAACGTAGCGAATGCCAGAGCTGTCCAGGCAACTACATAATGGTCGGACAAAATTTGATACCTGGGTGAGACAAAATTTGAGTTAATCGATTCGAAAAGAAGAAGAAATTTGGACATATCCCGAACACCGGATCAGCTCATACATGATAAATCTAAAAGAAAACATAAATTATTTATTTAACAATTTAATGTAATACTCAATACATCAATTTTATCTTTTGTACATTAAAAACTAAGTACCAAACACTTTAATTATGATTTTTTAAATATTGTAATGTTATGCTAGAAGCAACAGCACTTTTCTAGTAACTTCTGAGAATTAATGATCTATTAGACTGAAGAAGGCGTCAAATCAAGTTAATTATTATTTATTCAATGAAGTAGGGTAGTTGACTGTTTCGGAGATCGGTGAAGAGATTGTTTTAAATATCCTCAAGAAATCGAGTTAAACAATTCATACCAATTTTTTTTTATTGCCCAAACATGTATCAAAGGTGTTTTCGGAAAAATAGCAATAAAATACCCACATATAGTTCAGTTTGTCATTTTGAAATTAAGTTAATTTCCTCCAACATAAAGTTCACATTTCTTTCCAGAGGAAATGACATCAAATTGGAATCTGGCAATTAAGTATAGAACTTTAGAACAGAAAGATGTTGAAGAAGGTTGTCCAAAGCTGCCTCAAGAACGCGATTTTAAGTACTTTAGATTTTTCATTCATTTATTTTCAACTACCCTACAACAAGATTAAAAGACATTACCCTCTTGCGATCCAGTGCAGCATATATTATTGTATTCTTACATTGAAAGCGTTTTGTTCGATTACAATAGCTAAGAAATACTGCATTATTGTTTGTATTTAAATCGCTTGAACAGCATTACAGTAATAAAAGTGCCTGAAATTCAATAATCACAGATCACGCTTATAGTGTCATATTAAGTTTCTACGCACATCAACTTGTACCTTATTAAATTAGATATAAAGATTAAAATTCTTCATCAAATAGTTAAGAGGACAGTTTAGGGCTGGCTATCAACAAATGCAGTTGGAATTTGTGTGCTTGTGCTACAGTGGCGTTTAAAATAGTATGAGATCCCACTGCAAAAATCTGCTGGTATTTTGTTTTTGATAAAACTTCATTTTATAAATGATTCTTGATAGATGACTGCAGGGTTGCCTGGCTGTGTGATTTAGAGCCAGTTTCTCAATTAAGATTTGAAATTAATAAACTTGAGGTTTCGGCAAACAAAATGAACTTAGCAATTTCTACATAATTACCAAAGTATAATAAGTTTTCAGGCTTAAGTAAGAGTCTGTCAAATATTCAACCTCAAATTCTTCAACCCTAAATGTTATAAAAGTAATGACAGAATTTACACCATCCCGCAATTGACGATAGCCAAACGCTCTTTGCTGCATTTGATATGACCAAATTCTGACAGAGTGAAATTAGAGTAGCCACCCACTACAATGTAATAGAGACAATATTTTTTCGATTCCAGCATTGACTGCAACATTTATTAGTCTGTTTAATATGTACATTACTGACACAAGTTACTACGTAGTTAAATGTTTTAAATAATGCATTAACTTCTTGATCCTTTCAATTCATAAGTATATATATACTTGTTGTTGCATTTTGCGTTTATTCTTTAACTGCTCGAATTCTCGCAAACATGCAGTCTAACAAACGTGTGCTATATATTATTGGGGTTGTTTCTAAGCTTACTACGTTTTCGACCGTGCTGTACACGGTAAGTCCTTGCCATAAGCTGCAGCTTTTGCCTTCTAAGACATAACATATTATGCATCATCTTTCCTCATGTAACACTCCAGTGAGTCAATTCCTTTAAGGGTGATACACACCAGTGATATTAATTTCTCGATTAGCACGATTCTAAGTGATATTAATTTTAAAGTGAACTAGATCTTAATTACATTATCTAGAAGTGATAACTTGGAATCTGCCGTTCAACTTTTATAGAATGCTTTATTTACGTTCTTACGTGAAATTACTTGATTAACGTTACTTCGCGAACACAGAACACTCCAGAACAATGACACCAAAACACGAAACATTTATTGCACATTTATTCATGTCAAAATTGCACTTACTCCCAAAGTAAATGAAAAGTAAAATCGTTTACAGGTTTAAAAACATTAGTGGCAATTCCAACACTTAATAAATGAGCAAAAAATAATTAGTTTAATTAGAACTATGCTGATTTCATTACTCCAGCATTACATTGCTTGCCAAAGCTGAGAAGCTAAAAAAAAACTAAAACCGAAAAATCTAAGCTTGTTATAATTAAAAAAAATGTAATATCATTAAGGTGTATATACATATTTACATCTTAAATTTTAAACGGCATACTATTATAACATAAGAGAACCATGTTGAGAAATTTAAAAAGACAATTTTAGAATAACTCTTATCATAAATATCATTCAATTATTGGAAAACTCATCCTATTGTTTCATAATAGGATTCAGGTTGACAAGATTTTTATCTAACGGACGAATAGTATGAGAGCTATATACAGTTGAGTGAAAATAAAGTTACAAATGGAAATTTCAATTGGCAAGAATAAAGTAATTTTCTATATTGACAATACTTTCCACTCTTGATAACAAGTAAATTTACTAACTATTGAAACTAAACAAAAAAAATATGTAATCCCAGCGAGCATTGGAGACTAGAGTCACAAACGAATGTCAAATGAAATTTCCAGCAGCATCATCACTCTTGCGTCACATCACGATTTAGTCAGCTACACAACTCGAAGACTATGAGGATAGCGAGCCACTCCACTGTACAGAGCTCGAGGCCGTAGAGCACGAAGCGGGAGAGCAGCAACACGGCGTACGTGACCCACGCCGCAAGCTTGTTGCGGCGGGGGGGTGGCTCAACGTACGTTGGGCGCGTCGCCTCGCGCTTGTGCAAGCTCAGCTAGCCGGACGCTGGCTCTAATGCTTTGACCGCGTCGGCGGTGAGTCCCTGCTTCTGACACCACTCCACGAAGTCGTCGATGAGGACGGGCCACGCACCCTCCGCGTCATAGTTGCTCATGCCGTCATCGATCTGTGTCGCAAAGTCTAGAAGGAGGTTCCATGTGTCCTTCGGTATGGATCTTTTGTGATGCTCCTGGAATTGTTTATGGTTTTATGTTAGTTAAGTTGGCATTCTTAATTTGAAATTGAAAATGGAATTTTTCATAAACATGTGAACATTATGTTCTGATTAGATATGGTGTTAAAAATTAATCACAGTAATTATAAATTGAAGTATTTGATAGTGGATTCTAGAGACGCTAAGTATTTAAGCCAATCAAATATTTATTTAAACAGTTGCAATAAGAGTTGGCCTCAATTTACAAAGGCCTAGATTCATGCCAATATTACTAAGCTTTTAAATACACTAGATGTTGACCCAGAAACAAGAATGATGAGTAAGAGTTTATTGCACCTAAATATTTATATTATTTACTGCATCCTACTAGTGGTGGGACAGACAGAATTCTACTGAATAAATCAGTTGTGGTGTGCTGCATAAATGTGGATGGATGGAGAGATAAGGGAAGACCAAGGAAAAGATGGATGGGTTGTGTGAAAAGTGATATGAAAAAAAAGAGAGTCAGAGATAGTATGACCTTTATCTGGACAGAACGGAAGATGAAAATGTGTTGGGCCGACCGCAAGTAATATGGGCCATGGACAAGTAGATGTTCATTGTGTACTCAATAAATATCCACTTCCTATATTTTTTTTATTTATCAATGGGCTCGCATTTGACAACTATCTCGCCTGATAGTAAGCGACAGCGACCTCACAGCCCCTAGACGCCTAATAACAGGCGAGCGATGTCTGTTAACACATATGACTCAAAAATCTCATACAAGTCGCCACTCGACAATTTCGAATTAGTAGCGACCTTTTCTGTGAGCTGTAAACACTTCCGCGTCAGTCAATAAAAAATTGATAAAATAAGTACCTAATATAATGGCCCCTTGTACAATCCGTTGGTGTGGTAACAACAGCCAGACTTTGAGATTCCGGGAAAATGGCATAACATTTCATTGATAAGTTAATAGTTACATACACATAATTAGATTTATTTTCTGATAATATTATTTATTGGAGTTCATATTATACTGGTCATGTTTGTAGGTGAAAACGCTCACTGTATGTTTGCGTCTCTTTCTTTTTAAAGTAATTTTTTCGTTATCTCTCCTCCTGTATAATTTCGTTAACAAGACAAGTGATGCACCATATCCTTTGCACAAATCTGTTACCGATAGAACTTAAGAGCCTACATGCGCTTTAGTGCCGTAAAACGGTAACTTTCTAAAGCATACTCCTTAGTAACGGCTAGGTTAAAAGGTTTGAAAAAAATATATATTTATAATTGTTTCATGTACATTATTTTTCAAACATGATTTTTTCGTATAACAAATACTTTTACTTTAAAAAAATAATTAGCAACACGATATTTTTCGCAACTTTTGGATACTCCTCCAAAGCAACTTGGATGTTTAAAAATAATTATGTTTAGACAGAAAAATTGATGGCTGGAATTTCATCATAACTGACATAGCATATATAAATCAAATAATATTTTGTAACTGTTCAAAAGGAGGTTCAATATTGATATTTTGGCATCGAGCGGGCGCAAGGCCAGTACTGCGTTTACATTGGTTCGTATATATCGCCTTAAAACCTACATACTACTTATAGAAATAAAAACATTTAATTAAATAGTTTATTTATTTGTGAAACGATTTATTGATTACGTTTTTTATTAATCTTTAATATTACTGTTTAAGTACGAACCTCCGAAAAAAGTACGTTAACTTTAGAATTTCCATATTTTGTTTTTTGCTGTATCATTTTATTTTATTACTTTAAGTATAATTAATGAAAAAATTAAATACAATGTATTATAAAAAATTAATACAATTACTACACAGCCCGCTGTGCAGAGTATGCATGGAGGAGGACGAGACAACAGCGCACCTGCTTCTAAGCTGCCCAGTAATCGCCGGTTACAGGGCCAAATACCTTGGTGTACCAGGTACTGTACAGGAGGTAGTCAGCAACACTAAGGCGCTGCTGGCCTTCCTCGAGGAGTTGGGATGGATCGAGAGAGGAAGTTAGTAGAAGGTTAATTCCCACCCGTACGCAAAATACGCGCTTGGTCGTGGAGTTGCTGAAACCAGCCCGTTTTAACCTAACCTAACTACAATTACTATTTTAAAAAATATCGATACATTCCTGGTTTTATTTAAACCTGTCCCATCATTAATGAGGCATAATGACGTTGGTAAGGGACCAATCAGAGCGCCCTGTTCCTCATAACTCAGCTAGTTGACAGAATTGTTTGGGTGTATTAGATCAAGCATAAGGCATCTAGTGGCTGTGTGGTTGTTGGTAAGTGATGATGTGGTTGAATATTATATTATATAAAATAATATGTATTACATATTATAGATTACTGAGTATTCTTGTAGAATACAATAACATGCATGAAGAAAAAAATTGCTGTGAAATTGGGTCACTGGCTCATAAACTTCAGTATTATAATATTATTTTAAGTGCAATGATAACATTTATCTGTACCTTAATATACAAAATGCTACAGGGGACAAAGGTAAGTTAAACTGTATAGTAGACCCACAAATTGCAAGTTATGTCTCATGCATGTAATATTAAGTCATGTCATACTAGATTTTATCAGCAACTAAATCACATTTTGATAGTATGACTCTTCCTTTTAATAAGTACCAAGATAATAATATCAAGTATCATTCATAACAAGATAAAATTGTTTGTTGTACTATTATGATACTACTTTTATGGTCTGGGAAAATCAGCTATATTTATTTACATTACGAAGTGTTTCTAGGTTTAGACAATGGGTTTGACTAGATCTCTGTATGAGTATACTTATGATGTTTGTGATTTAATATAGATGCCAACTTGGCATGTATGTGAGAAATTCAGGCCAAGTAAAATAATGACTGTGATTGTTTGAGCATGCCATGTTTTCTGAATGGTTTTGTATATACAGATATTTGCTGAGGGTCATTTGATCATACATTCTTTTAATTATTTTCTTATGAAATTAAGGATGGATTATAACAGGACTGTACACTGCTAAGCTACGAATCTTGTTTATCTTATTTTGATTTTTTATGATAATAAAATCATACATACCGTGAGAAACTTGCACCAAGCATCTAGGAACTTAAATCTCCCACGGAGCACGATATTCCAATAGGCTATCGCCATATCCAATTCCAGGCCTTTCTGGCCAGGGTTCTTGGCATAATTGAATGTGAAATGATAAAAATCTTTAAACTTATTTTGATCCTTTATCTCTGTTTCCAAAGTTGGTAATTTTGATTTTAATTTGTCTATGCTATCTGCTCCAAGCTCCATAAGACCAGTTGTAAACTCTTCTTTAGTAAACTCACACTGTACAGCAGCTTTACATTTCCATGCTATAATAAGAACTAAAATTGACTCAGGGCTTAAATTAAGGTCTTCTAAAAACTTCATTACACCATCTACAGTGATTTTATCGTTCTCCTGTTGATCTTTGTACTTAGTAAACAGTTGGTCGAGCTTTTTTCTATCCACAGACGCCTTAACGGGGTCCTTGTAATAGGCTTCGGGGTTCTGAAAGTAATTGTCGCTCGCGAGGTCCAGTTTCCAGTCATTTTGAGACAAACAATAAATCGCCGTGTTCTCGCTCGTCTGCGTAAACGCGACGAACTTTTTAACTTTGTCTCTCTGTGACGATTTTAATTTATTCTGTAAGAGAATCGTACGAACGTCATATTTATAACCTTATTAGTGCTTACCTGTCATCTAATTTACGTATCAAAAACAATTTGGGCATTATGTGTGATGTTGTATTTGTTATTTTGGTTGAATTTGATGCATATTTAACACGATTACTCACCATTTTCGTGAATTTTTTATTGTTTCTAATGACTTTCACTGTTATTTCGACATCGGAACCAAAGTGAAATAACAATCATAGACAACTTTCTAATGTTGTTGGCGAATAAAATTCAATTTCCCATTGTGCATTATTATAACGGTTAAAATAAAGTGAAATAATAAATACACATAAATTTATTTATTGTATCACTGTACATATAAAAGTTTGAGCCGCTTTAAATAATATTTTAATAAATAATTACTATACAAGTTTTAGGAACATTTTCTTTAGTTTTCAAAACTATTTTAAACCTTTAAACGAGTAATTCTTGTATGTATCCATATTTATGTATATATATAATCTGAATCTCGGAAACGGCTCCAACGATTTTCATGAAATTAAGTATGCAGGTTTTGGGGGCGATAAATCGATTTAGCTAGGTTTCAGTTTTAGAAAACGTCGTTTTCTCTATTTTCACCGGAGTAGAGCTCGGTCGCCCACTTTCTTACTCTTAAATCAAAGGTTTGTTGGGCAAATGTAATGGCAACACCTTTTTGTAAAATAATCATAGACAATTATTTCTTCGTTACAAAACGATAAAAAAAAAATCTAAACATATACATTTTGTATTTCATTCATTTTATTCATTAAAACACCTTTTTGACGAAAACGAAGGCAATAAGTGTGACCCTGAATAAATATAATATAATTACTGTTAACCATTCATTTTTATTATATTTCAGAACGAAGTTGACGGAAACGTCATTAACTCCAAAACAGCTGATCGCATAACATAACCTAATTTGTGAGTTGTGACGATAAATAAAAAAGTGTAATTAACGGTAAAATCATTATGCTACATAATAGAACCTTATAAAAATGCGGTCTTTATTAGTAAAGCGGTTAAGTTGTACTCCACATCGATATTTATTTAAGTCAATTAGTACGCAAAGCCCAAGAGTGAGATTTGCGCCCAGTCCAACTGGATATTTACATTTAGGTGGCTTACGGACAGCTTTGTACAATTATTTATTCGCGAAATCTCGAGGAGGTTCTTTAATATTGCGAATAGAAGATACGGATCAAACAAGAAAAGTTGAAGGCTCTGTTGAAGCGCTTGTGAATGACTTGGAATGGGCAGGTATAGAGTGTAACGAAGGACCAGGAATAAAGGGCGACTATGGACCTTATATACAGAGCGAAAGGTTGAATATCTATCAGTAAGTATTGTATCTCATTTCGGACTGTAAATACTATGTTTATATTGATTTTAAAATAGTACAGTCCAAAATGATTCTCTTTATTTTGTGAGCTCATTATTTTTTAGCAACTATGTCACCTACCATAAGATTGTAATAAATTTTCAGAGAACACATAACAACACTCCTTGAGAATGGCTCAGCTTACAAATGTTTCTGCACAGAGAGAAGGCTGAACATTCTACGCCGAGATGCAGTAAAATCACAACGCATACCCAAGTATGACAACCGGTGCAGAAGTCTGACTCCTGAAGAGATTAAGGAGAAGATGGATGCTGGTGTCCCTTATTGTATTAGATTTAAGGTTTGTCATTTGTAGTTGCACATTACTTGGGTATTTAGGAAAAATTCTATTCTATACTTCCACTAATAAATGTATAAGTCTGTATTTGGATGTTTGTTAAAACTTTGCTTTTTGGTTTAGTTTTCCTGGCAGTGTTTGTGGTTGTGAGCTTTGTGTACTTATAGCATTTTTCAAATTATAAGTGTAAAAATAAATCAAATTCCATTTCATTTTCTCCAGCTTACATCAGACTGCCAATTCTTTGAAGACTTGATCTTCGGCGGCATAGCATACGACGTCTCTCTGAACGAAGGCGATCCAGTGCTTATGAAGAGTGATGGCTTCCCAACATACCATTTCGCAAATGTGGTAGATGACCATCTGATGAAGATCAGTCATGTGCTAAGAGGAGTGGAGTGGCAGATCTCTACTACTAAGCATTTGTTGATTTATAGGTAAGCCGCGTCTAGCTATCTTGAATGATGATGTCTTCAGGCTCAGTGCAGACCATGAGAAGATCAGAACATACCAGAAATAATTTATTGAATATTTTAACTAATCTTTAACTTCTTAAAGTGCATATAAGGTTACACGAGCGTATTCGTGTACGGCTGGGAAATGTTTGTTCAATTTTGCACTTTATACCACAGAAAATAAAGAAAATAATTTGCTATAGTCTCTCGCCGCTTTAGTCTAAGTCTTCTTAAGATGGCGATTTAAAGCAATCCCACTAATACAAGAATTTTGTGTTTTGGTTCGCAGAGCATTTAATTGGACTCCACCAAAGTTCGGTCACATGCCACTGATCGTGAATGCTGATGGTACAAAGCTGAGCAAGAGACAGAGTGACGTCAAAGTTGAAGATTATAGGAGAAACGGTAAATCATCTAGTTATTTTATTGGACCATTTTTGTTCTGGTTTTGCAAATAATTTATTCATTATTATTTATTATATTCTTTATTGTAGTTTTGTGTGTATTTATCTAACTATCTGCTACTTGCCAAGTTCATTGCCTTTTTTCACTGAGGCTCTAAAGAGACTATCATATATATTATACCTACTATTTAGACTTACTTTGCAAAAACATGTCTCCCTCAATGTCTATTTTTACTAGACTATTTTCTATATTTTAATGGAAATCGCATTATATTTCTTTGTGTTATTTTCCAGGAGTATACCCTCTGGCTCTGGTGAACTATATAACGTTGTCTGGTGGAGGGTTCGACCATGTTTCAGGCGCGGGGGTCAGACTGAAGAGTATGAATGATTTAGCTGAAGAGGTAATTATGCAACATTCATTTTATGACTTGTATTTGTTTCTTCTCCTTGGCGTATAGTGTAGGGCTTTAAGGCAGTTTACCCAGGTCCCGATATGTGGCTACACCAGTGGCGGACTAAGCCTGTTGGGGGCCCGGGGCGGAAAAACAAAACGGAGGCCCAAGCCCCGTCACGCAAAATTTTTGAGAGACCGCAAAATGGAATGACAAAGGTAGACACACGGCAGTGTGTCAGTCAAGTTCATGAAGCAAAATTTAAAAAATTCCGGCCCACTTTCGACCCAACCATAAATTCAAATCTTTTAGACCTTACCTTTTTACCACTTCCAATTATGTGTGTCTAGTAAAACCTAGTTACCAAATCTCAAATTTCAATAAAAAATCTTTTAAATTTCATGGGATAATGACCTTCGAGAGAACTTGGTTTACAGTGATTTCACTTTTATCAGCGAAGCCTTTATCAAGAACTTGACTTTCTTTCACATTTATGTTTTGGGTGCGATTACCTTTTGCAGCAAGCAAAGCGACCACAGATCACGTAAATCTTTGCATCCCCGTCATTTTTGAATTGTTCAATATCCACTATGTCGACATAATTATGCAGCAGCCTTATTGCGTTATGAATTCGGCAAGGTAAAGTGTATGAAAGAGTACGAAAAATCGAACAATCACATAGACGGAAATCCACATTGCGTCTATCATCTCACCAAAAGAATGAGCGAGGCGAGCTCGAACATTTTACCCACCACCTAGGATAAGTTGACCATTCATGCAGAAATAACAGTTCCTTTGCCGTCTTATGCAAAATAGATTTAGTAAGAACAGACTATATGATGCAAGAGCGAGCGAAGCGGGCTCGAAAATATTTTCGTTTTTTATCTGTCTATGGGGCCTCCAACTCCAAACTACCTCTTAGCATTGCTTAGAATTTGATTAGCTTATTGAGATTTGGAGGCCTCTAGGACCAGAGGCCCGGGGCGGACCGCCCCACCCGCCCCTCTTAGTCCGCCAGTGGGCTAAACTCTTAAGTTAAACGGTAGGATAGAGCTACCGTCACAAGAACAAGATAAACGGGTTACTGGTTTATTTATCACTATTAGTTATTTTATGGTAGCTTTTTACGTAATCTCGCCTAACTGATTTCAATAACAGTTCCAGATAGACAAAATATCATCACACCCGAGCCGTCTCAACCCCGATCTTCTAGAAGAATGTAACAGACTTGAAATCAAAAGAAGACTACAGGACGAAGACCTTTCCAAAACGTTAATAGCTACCCTACAAGATCTAATTTCCAAAACATACCCAGAGCACAAACTAAATTTGACAGAAGAACACGTAAAAAGCGTTCTGAATTGGTCTGCATCACGGATATCAAGGATAGAAGAATTAACATCGAAAAAGTACGGATTTCTTTGGATATTACCTAAAAACACCTCAAAAGTCGACCAGAAACTGTTCAAAAAGCTGGTCGAAAACTTAGAAGGTCTAGAAAAGTTCGACCAAGGTTCTCTAAAGGAGAATTTAAGGAGTTTCTCAGTCAATAACAATGTGAAGTTTCCGGCGTTGATGAAGATGCTCCGGTCAGTCATCAGCGGGCTGGATGAGGGTCCAGGAGTGGCTGAGATGATGGACTTGTTAGGCAAGAGTCAGTCGTTAGAAAGAATTAAAGCTGTTGTACGATATTTCGTTGTTTTATTTCAGGAAAGGGAACTGAGATTCCTGTGCTATTGTTTTGGCATATTCCTTTGTCAATTGTTATGTACTTAGGGCCACTGCCCTAGTGCTGAACGTGGCGAATTGATTCGAACTCCAGGTCGGATGAGTGTTATTGTGTTTTTCATTAGAACTTTCTCATTGGCAGCCCAGAAATTTGGAAGTTGCTGGTGTGATACGCCCGTGCCTGGGAAAGCACGTAAATCCGCTGGTCCTGTGCTTGATCTCTCTCCTGTCGTGGCTGATTGCAGACCCTTGTATTTGCGCACGTACTAATGCAGCATATGCGTACTTGTGTTAGTAGTCAAGTAGATATTTTAGTCAACATTTTATCGAGCGAATTATTATTATATCTACTTAAAAGTTAGCGTAGATGGAGTTTACCAAAATTATCAAAAGCAAAGCTGTTATGGACTTAAAAGACCTATAAAAATATGGTCAAAGTTCGCATAAAAAAAAGCATTAAAGTCGTAATCTGATAATTTATTTTCTTTAATCTCTCTGTGGATCGTGGACACTTTATGGTCCATTATGAGTCAATCCAGTCGTAAAAGGCGTCTGTATTTTTTCATAGCTCAAGAATAACTCCATATTTCTGAGAGGACTGTAAAACGTGACTATTGAAGCATTGAGTGATGGGTCTCGGTTTTATGAGGACACAGCTAGGTCATTGAGGGTATGTCCCTTTTCAGTTTTTACTTGGTAACACTGTAGAATGGGTAAACTAGTTAAAATAAATGAGACTCAATTCATTATGCAGCATAGTCTTATGCTTCCACATCTAGTTACAGCTCTGTTTATCATCATCTCCTCTGGATCTGGATGAAGGGCCTATGTGCCTACAGTCAATCTTCGGTAAATCTACATCATCATCATAAAATTAAAATCCTTACTAATATTATAAATGTGAATGTAAGTTTGTTTGTTACGCTTTCACGCAAAAACTACTGAACCGATCATCATGGAACTTTGTACATATATTCTTGGAGGTATTAGAAGTAACAAAGGATACATTATATTAAAAAATATAATGGCTTCACTGCGAGCGAAGCCGCGGGTGAAAGCTAGAATATATATAAAACTACAAATAAACAATTACTACCTATATATACACTTAAATAAAAATAAAATCAAACTACGAACGCGTATAAAAGGGCAGGGATCATTGGGCGTCAAAAAATTCGTCCACATCGCTGTCAACGTGAAAAGTGCCCAGAACGCTAGCAGCATTGCCAGGTTGGATGGCAATGTTCAGTTTTGTGAGATTGGCCGATTTGGTCGGTTGGATCGAGTTTGCTCTCGGTCACGTTAAGAGCCGAATAACCGTTTGCTTACATCTCTAAATACTCGATGAGCACTCGGACCCCATGGACCTGTTTCAACTACAAATTACGAAAATTGCCCGTATTGCTAAAGTCGCTGTCAATATCAAATTGTTACCACTGATGTACCTACGGTGCAATAAAATCATCCTTTGCCTTCTACCTTCATGCCAGATGTCAGGTCGTCACGTATTTAGATGTACAAAATGGCATTGAAGGCTCTTTTTTTCATGGTGAATTTTTGAAGTGTGCGTGAACTTCCAAATCCGTAACTATCGGGAGTAGCGGAAAACACTCAAAGGAGTCACAGGGCCGATTTGATGAACTAAAACTGCATCATTGGATTTTCGAAAAAATAATTTTCCGTGCCAGGTAATCGAACCCTTTGATTTTGGAATTACTGTATTATTTTACCATCCGATTGTGACGTTATTAAGTACCAATTATTGGCGTAAATATATATATATATAATAACTTACTGCAAACATAAGGCAAGGCCTAATTTTATAAGTAATCTTTTTTTACCACGAAATCTACAAATGAGTACATGATACAGGCTATTGATGACATGAAACAATTTACCCTATCCTACCCTGGCGTAGGCCTGACGGCAGTATTATAGTTAATATGTAAAAGTCTAGGTCCGCTTGGATGTACGAGCGAGTGCTATCCCTAGCTCTAGCTCTGGATTTGGCCATCCACGTCCACTTGAAAAGCTCATCTGTACACCGGCTCAAATTAAATTAGCTAGCAGAATTTCGCACATGTGATGGATTTACATAACTTTTCTTCTTCTTCCTACCCCCTTCCCAGTTTATTTTGGGTCGGGCCTTTTTTGAGCATTGTCTTCACGGAGCATCTATCTTCACGTCTCATAATGTGCCCATACCATCTAAGTCTGCTCTCTCTGATTTTGTCGGCGATTGGTGCTACCTTGAATGATCCTCTTACGTATTCGTCACGCCCCCTACCCAGCGGAGCATTTTCATCTCTGCTGTGTGTAGCTGTTGTTCGTGCTTCTTCAAGGCTGTCCAACATTCAGCGCCGTACAGCAACGTAGGTCTAACGGCTGTTTAATAGTTTTTCGCTTTGGTTTTGATCGGAATTTTAGAGTCACATAGAACGCGCGATAGAGATCTCCATTTCATCTATGCCGCATTAGATCGATGGATCACTCTTCATCTATACGAGCGTCAGTAATCGTAGTAGTAGTAGCGTCAACATAGAGCCAAGGCATATATTAAATGGGGACACTTTTGGTAGGTTGGTGTCGCATACTTTCAGGTCACAGCCGCACCGCCAAAATCGTGTGCCAGTAATCGGTTTTAGTGCGGCTGATCCGAAGTCCGTGCCTTTCAATCTCAGACAGCCACAAATCGAATGCGTTCTGGAGCTCCGAGGCTTCATCTCCACAAGTATGATGTCGTCAGCATATAGCATACGCTAAGGGGTTTCTTCTTTTTGAACATGCAGTGTTATGTGGTCAAATTAAACAGCTGCGGGCTGAGGGCTGATCCCTAGTGCACTCCAACCTTGACCAAAAATGGGTGACTCATACACGCAGGTCCATGGACCTGTGTGCTGACGTCATCATGCATGTCTCGAACCAGATTAATGTAAACTTGCGGTACTTTTTGCGCTCTCAGTGACTGCCATACAAGCTTTCTTGGGACTCGGTCGAAAGTTTTTTCGAGATTGATGAAGACCATATATAAGTTTTCTTTATTTAACCTGTACTTTTCTAATAATAATCTGAGGTTGTATATGGCTTCTGTTGTGGACCTGAAAGGCGAAAAAGTTACCTGAGTGAAACCGAACTGGTTCTTAGTTGTTCTGGTCATCGCTGCCTGTTAACCGAGCATCCAGTACCTACTCTTGCCCATAATTTGAGCGTGTGGGACGTTAACTTTATTCCTCTGTAATTGTTACAATGGGGAACGTCGCCCTTGTTCTTGTATATTTGACACAGGTAACTTTTTCGGCAAAACGTTGGTATTTTATTGTCCTTGAGACGGCTATTGGCACAGTCATTTTTCAAGGAAAGTTAACTTACCTACTACTCAAATTATATTAACTTGTGTGTACTTTCTTTTTATCGACTTTTTTTTATTAACTATATGTGGAGGCTTGTTATTAGCATTTTTTTTTTATATTACATTATTTATTTCATTGGTTTGTGAGTCTGTAAGCCTTCTTTAAAATAAAATAAATAAATAAACAAATAGATCTGTGAGCCATGGGAGCGCATCTTCACCCAGGTTTTTCCAGATGTCAGCTGGAACTTCATCTGGCCCAAGGGATTTATGGTACCTCATGTGATGCAGGGCTTGCTTAACTTCTGTTGGAGCTATACGGTCTATTAGTCCTTCGCGTAGAGATAAGTTAGGCAACGGCTCACTCTATTTTTCCTCGTTCTTTAAAATCCGTCTGGCGCTTTCCTGGC
Source organism: Orthosia gracilis (assembly GCA_947562075.1). Classification (NCBI taxonomy): domain Eukaryota; kingdom Metazoa; phylum Arthropoda; class Insecta; order Lepidoptera; family Noctuidae; genus Orthosia; species Orthosia gracilis. The sequence goes on along the minus strand of OX387268.1, from coordinate 38,026,537 downwards.
AGAATGTTTCGAAATCTGTCCACATTTGATGAGCCGGTTTGTCTTTAGCCATATCCAAACTGAGATAGGTTTTTATTTCGTCAACAAATTTATGACATTTGCTGTTGTGTAATTCCTTCCATTTGATACGTTCAGTCCTGCTGACGTGGACTTTAATAGGTTTTGGTAAATCCATAACTGCAACCAAGAGTCTGTGCTGGGATGTCATGTCAGTGCCTCTCCTGGGATAACTTTACAGTCCTTGTACCTATGTGACATTGCTCTGGAAGCAATTATGTACCTATAATAGTCTATTTGTGTTGACGAATGCCCGTTTTTGTAGGTTATCAAATGCTCTGGGTTTTTCTTAAAACAGGTATTAATTATTTTAAAATTATATTTTCTTGCGAAGTTCAAAACATTTAATCCCGATTGATTTTCAGTTGCATATCCATGTACGTCACTGAACGTATTGCTTTTGTCACCCACGTGTCCATTCTGATACCCGGCAATATGCACAAGCTCGCTAGGTAGTATTTCAAGCAGCACTTCATCGAAGTCTTCCCACAAGTTTTCCTTTTCCTCAGATCCGCATCCAGTGTGGGGGGCATAAACCGAGATTATGTTAAGGACTGGTTGGTTTTTTTCGCTCTATGCTGACTATTCTTTGCTTCAGGTCTTTATCCAATCCTATAGCAACTCCATTACGTTTCGTATCGTGATTTGGTTTCCTGGATGCAGTTTATGTTTATGCCTCTATCATTGTTATTGTATATTGTTTGTGTTTTGCTTATCTCGTGTCTCCTGTGCGGGTCACAAATAAATATTTATTCTTTCTTTCTATATTGCTTAGTTTTGTACTGCGATGGGTAAAGATAACTAATGATGATTAAACAAAACATATTTTAAAATTCAAATAAACATATTTTACTATACTGTAGGAGCTCGCGGCTAAATAATAACAGCCGCACGGGTCGAACTTCTTTTAAGGGTTTCGTACCCAAAGGGTAAAAACGGAACCCTATTACTAAGACTCCGCGGTCCGTCTGTCTGTCACCAGGCTGTATCTAATGAACCATGATAGCTAAACACTTTAAATTTTCACAGATGATGTATTTCTTTTGCCGCTATAACAACAAATACTAAAAACAGAATAAAATAAATATTTAAGTGGGACTCACATACAACAAACGTGTTTTTTTTGCCGTTTATTGCGATAATGGTACTACGGAACCCTTCGTGCGCGAGGTCCGCGAGGTTTCCTCCGTGCCTCGGAAAGCACGTTAAGCTTTGGTTCCGGCTGTCATTTGAAGAACTTTGACTGTCCTTACGGGCCTGTACTAATCTGACAGAGATCTGGCCAAGGCGTGTCGTGTTACCCAGTTAGAAACCGGGTTGTGGTCAGGTCAGATAGGCAGTCGCTCCGTCTAAAATACTGGTACTCAGCTGAATCCGGTTAGACTGACGGCCGACCCCAACATATGAGAAAAGGCTAGGCAGATTTGACGCTGAGTTTAGACTTTTATTGATATATTAAGCTACATCTAGGTACATTAGGCGAGCCGAGAACGAGCGGAACAAGTATTCATGTAGATGCCTCGAACAACTACGCTCGCCATATTCCCCTTATGCCTTTTGCTCGGCTCACATAGTGTAGACTTAGCTTCAGATCATACTTATTATTTTTATCAATACCTACCCATTGATCATTTCTGCGGAGTTTTGCCAGCGAATTTAACTTGACCCTGCAGAGATGGCAGCCTAATGGCGACTCATAATATGACCTGTGACGTCTTTATATCGTCTTAAGATAAGCTATTATGATAAAAGACCGTAAGATATTATGTGAAGAAAAATAAAACCACCAAATTATGAGTAACAGTATAATTTATTGAATTCCCAAATATAAATATTGAGAGAAAATATCCAAAAACTCAGAAGAGTTACAATAATTTCACAAACGAATTTCAGACCCACACTATCCTAAACGTTTGTTACAAAAACGTCGAGGTTACACATCAAATAAAAAAAACAATAGGTGTAAAACTTGAACATATAATAAATAAGACTTTTCTGAAATGATATGCTCCAGGTGGCAGCACTGACTTTAGTTTTAGGTCCAGCATCATCATCTTTGATTATGTTTTCCGACATTATAGTTTGTCGTCAACGTTAATTTGATGTCTTATGTTACATTTTCCAATTGGAGGACCTCTCGCCAAAGTGGTGCCTATTGGTGCTGGGATTTTTCTGAATACCCTCAATAGTTACAGGGGTCAGCAAATTGCAGAATCAAGCCAATAGAGAGATTGAAAAGTATAAATTCCTACCAAGTACCTGATATTCAAACTAGAAGGCATTACAAGTAAGGTAATTTAAATATGAACTCTATTGCCTTCTGATGGGATTAAAAATTCTTAAATGAAAATCATGTCTAGTGACAGTTTGGTGAGTAGGTACTCTGTTCCTTTTTGGATTCCTTTGCAGTTTGTCGAAGACGAAACTACAATAACTACCCTACTGAAACTATCAATCTAATTAACTTAGTCGATTAATATTGCTCATGTAACGTGTTTTAAACTTAAACCCAGTTTTTTTTTTTATAAGGATTCTAGCAGAAGGCTAGTATAAAGTAGGAAAAAAAAATAGACATAACACTGATGTGCAACCTTTTTCATAAAACAAACCACAATAATTGTGATCAATGACTGTTTAATAAATTAACTTAAAATACATTGAGCAAAATTTTATAAAACTAAAGTAAAATACAAAAATAAGCAAACGTCACACAAAATCACATAGCTATTACAAGATTAATGCAAGATTTGAGTATTTTTTTCTATAAGAAAAATATTTTAATGTTACTTTTGACATCTGCTAATAAAATCTGTTACAAACATAATCCTCTGAACAGTCTTAAAAAAAGTTACAACAATAAAGTAATTTAAAATAAAACAATCATAGTTATAGACATAAAAATTGGTATTGCTTTATACCATTCCGTTCATATACAATCCATTATTATGCAAATAATAACTATGAGTATTTTGGAACGATTTGATGATAAACTTTATAATTAGTTACATGACGGTAATTACAGTTGGCGATAGCGACAGGAAATATTAATTTAATCTGGAGTTTTGCTTTAAACATTGTTTAAGGAACACGGATCAAAAACCTGTCTTTTTTTAATGAAGGCTTTCTGAAATGATGTGCATTGGGACAGCACTGAGATTACGCATTTGTTTTTGGATGTTGCCATCTTTATAATTGATCATCAAACGTTGATAAGTATAGCACAAAAAATCACACATTAGCAATAACAATTCAAATAATTTTAGACAACACAGTGTACATTTTTCTCACAACTTACATCAGGAACATACCGATATTACAGTGACTAGATAACTTAAACATAAATAATTGTTTTAATTTTGGCTGGCAAACCTTTTTGATTCAATTCATAAAATCAAAAGCTTCCAAGATTCATTGCTTCTTCATCTTTACCGTTTCCAAATAACACACATAATTCTTGCTTAGGTACATCTCACAAGTTGTAGCTTGCGGTATTGCTTTTTCTATTGGAAGCCCCGAATCGGAAGACATGGCCAAACGCCACACGGTAGGACAAAAAATAAATAAAAATACCGATTGAACGCAAGATCGGCAGGCTTATTACGTATCTTGCAAGAGCAAAACGACAGCGATTTTTGCGCAATAATTGCTCTTTAATACAGAAGTTTTAGAGATTTTTGCGGTTTTACAGAAGTTTTAGAAAATAATGCATTTGACAAAAAGCGAGCAAGCGATTAGCAAACAATCGTGGAGGACCTACCATACCTAACCTGTAGCACGGGGTCCCAGCGCTAAGAAAGAAAATTTGGTTCAAATAAATCTCACTAGATGGCTCGACATGCACCGCGGTGTTATTGAATTGTGTGTAAAATTAACATTTTTTGGAATTGAACATTACAAAATACGTTCTTGTTTAATCAACTCTCCTAAGTACAAAATTATGGAATTTTGGGCTCTTAATTCAGATTTCATAAATTATTTATACGGATCATTTAATATTGATGCCCGAGTGTCTGAGGCATTCCACTCGATTGTTTAAATTTATATTGTAACACATTTTGGTGCAATGAAACTGTAAAAACGTGCAAAAAATGCTATACATCTTATCTTCACTGTATTTAAAGAAATAAATATGCTTGCACTGAGTAAACCCTTTTACTTGCAAGTCGCTGCTAACACCATTTATCTATCGCGATGGAACGAAACCGAACGCAAACGAAGTACAACAAAAATAATTGGTTTAATCAGACGAAAAACGCTAGTTACGTCGGCGCGGTTTCTTTGTATGGGATGAGGCATCTGTATGCTAGTGTTATATTGTCTGTGACTGTAGTTAGTTTCGACTTTTATGACGTAATGCGTTTGATCGCGCGACGATTGCTGATTGCTGTTTCTTACGTAATAGTTATGCCGATCAGATTGTGCAGTTACTGCCAAATATCGCCGAGTAACTGTGCCCAACTTCTATGAAGAGAAAAGGAAGAAAAGTATTGCTAAGCCTTGTCTTTTTATGACAGTGTCTCCAATTTTCCCTTATAATTTTATTATTGCCGCCAAAATCAAAACATAATAATTACAACATCTAAGTAGAAATATCGAAGCGAAAAATCGATGCTTATTGCTTAATTGAAATCGTAAACTAGTTTACAAATAATTGTTATAATAATTATAACGACAGCAATATTAAAACAGACTTAAACATATTGATATGATTACATTTTTAGGGAAAGTTTTAGAATTATTTATCGCTTTGCCGTTTTCTGAGGACAGAAGTTATATGGTACAGGTAATATGACAGATATCGGCGACCGTATTTGGTTTTTGTAGTCAGTTCTCATTTGCTACACGCAAAATACAAAGGTTAGAGCAAATTTCGCGATTCACCCTTTTTTTTTTATTTTTACCAAAATTTTTTAAGAGCGGGTAATAAGTATCTAAACCTGGTCCTCAGGCCCCAGAAAACGACAACTTTATATAATCACTGAAATGTGCCAAGTTAACAACTATAATAATTATTTAAAAATTTACAGCAATTGAAATATGTAATGTAAAAATTAAATATCATCAAACATCAATTCTCACACCAGATGTAAAACTCCACATATATTTTATTTGAAATATAAAACACTTAGAAATAATGAAAGTTCAACGATTATTTTTCAATTACATTTTATTAATAACTTCGAATAATATAATTTCGTTAGAATTTACAGAATAATTACGATTTGGGATTTCATTGAAGAAAATATTGTGAACGTATTTTATAGATGAAATCATTGATACAACAATAGGTAGGTATAATATCTACATTTTGGATAATTATTTTGAATAAGTAATATGGATGCATTTTTATGCGATGCTTAGCTCGAGCTGTTCTACTGGAGCCGATAAAACGACATTCAGTCAAGATGTTATAGTTTTAATGCCCAATGTTACATGTTTTCCGGTTGTAAATGTTACATGTTTTCCGGGTGCCAAAGTTTCATGTTTACCGGGTGTCAATGTTACATGTTTTCCGGATGCCAAAGTTAGATGTTTACCGGGTGACAATGTTGCATGTTTTCCGGTTGTAAATGTTACAAGTTTTACGGGTGTCAATTTTACATGTTTTATGGGTGCCAAAGTCACATGTTTACAGCAGCCTGATTGCGTAATGAATTCGGAAAGAGCAAAGGGTAAAGAGTATGAAAAATCGACTAATCACATAGACTGAAAGCCACATCGCGTCATTCATCTCGCAAGTGATTGGATGATTTGTCATACTCTTTGCCCTTTGCTCTTTCCGAATTCATTACGCAATAAGGCTGCGGGTGTCAATGTTACATGTTTTCCAGGTGCCAAAGTTACATGTTTACTGGTTGTTAATGTTACATGTCCCGTCTTTTTTGTCTTAAACTTCGCATAAAAACACATAATCTGTTTTTAAAAGTAGGTATATTTATTATTTAGAATACTCCTAAATCATCTAAGGCATTAAACGATCCGTTTAGTCCACGGCAGAAATATTTACTAGTTTAGTATTAAGTTCGAGTTTACAAAACTATTATAAATATTCAATATAAATACAAGTATGTATAGACAACACACGTCCATGTACACTAGTACATAGACTGGATACTCTGTAGAGATACATTTTATAAAAAACATTTATAAGGCAGATCATTTAAGGAGAGGCGATCGCGTGGAACGAATGATTACTGATATAAAGCTAAATTAAATCTTAGGCCTCATTACTTACAAATAAAAAAAAAAACAGTAAATTGTTGTTTAAAAAAAATGTTTGCTGAAACGTTTATTTTAGTGTCTCATTGGATCCTAATAATTGTATACTATAATAAATTTGTAACAAAATGAAAAAGAGTGTTAACGGCCTATTTCTTATTTCCAAACCATCTGTTGTCGTCGATATACAGGAAAAATACATTCATCCCACGCGATCGTAGCATTTATCTAAGAGATATAAATAAAATTATAAGAGATCACATTTTATAGAATAGTCTTATAACAGTTATATAAAAGTAGGTTGTCTGTCATAGTTCACACAGACGTGATGAGATTGCTTCGTATATTTTAGAATTTTGAATTAAGAATTAAGACACCTATAATGTAGCGACTCCCTACTCTACTCCACCACCGTTGAGGTCCACCATCTTACCCACATGTATTCTAATACGCACCTACTCTAAACAGTCACAATAAAGTGGCTTTTTTAATATTTTATAGGTACAGCTATTAACCGTCTCATCTTCGAAACTGAACGTATCTATCATATTATATCCCAGGTTTAAGTGTGTTATTTCTAAAAACTGTTCTAGAAAAGAAGCTTGAATCGTATCATTGGACTAAATAGGTCTAATGCGCGACCGATTCAGTTTTACTCAGAATACTTTTGGTATACATTTCAATCAAGGCTTGTACTTGAATGGCGTACCGATAAAATTATTCTATGCTATATTTTTTACGTCTAACTGCTACGCGAACACTTACTATTTTGTGCATAATATTGGTATTTATTTGGTGCTGATTAAATGCTGAAAATTGGACTTGCAATGTTTAATATTGGCATCGATTTTTTTTTAAATAAAATGTGTTAAATCTCTTGATCTTATAATGAAAGAAAATGATTCGGTATTTGGCTTGCCATAAAGAAATCATGTCTATGTACTCGCACTATTGAGAAAATGCAATTTTGATGTCAAAATAATTATAAAATCTATTTAACTGCAAGTCCTCTATACGATTGATCGACTGCTATTATTATTATAATATGGTAAATATTGACTGGCTATGCTATGTTTTTTTTATTTTTATTTAAGGAATAAAAGTCTTGACCGACTGCCGTATTTTTTCCATAGGAAAAGATGGCAACGTGCGTTCTTTTTACTTTTGTATTCGTGATGTTACTTGCTCCTGGCAGTCAGTAAGAAACATTTTATTATTTTCTCAAAAATTTTATAGAAAGGGCTGGGGTATAGATATTGTAGTCAGGACGTCAACTGCCTGTATGCCATTGCCAAAAATATATTTAGGTACAAAAAAATATTTGTTTATTCGACATTGATATCTAGCAGTCTTTTCCCGATAAACACGGGTAAAGTATTTTAGCCAAAGAATGTATCTAATAATTCGTTGTTCCAATAAACAATCGTAAACAATTTAAACAATAATTTAAGTAAAAAAATTGTCATGGAAGGCAATTTTGGCAGCTTTTAGAGGTAAATTATTTTTAGGGACTAAATATTCATATGGGACGAAATTATATTTTAATAAAAATTGTATGTTCAACATGGTTTAGAAAATAATTTTGTCGTAAATATTCAATAGGAAATTTAAAATCGGATAATTCGTAAATATTGACCATTTGCTAATAAATTCGCGCAGTCTGTTCCCAATTCTTATTATTCGTTTTATTTTCAGTGTATATTGATTCTGTAAAGAGCAATAATTTTTGTATATATATGTCTTTGCCCTAGATAATATCCATTTTCATTCATTTCCATGGCTCGTACTTTTACCAACAATTTCGTTCCTACCATATAATATTCTTGCCTTACTTTAAACGACTTTAAACTTGTCATAATCGTAATATACGATATGACATAAATATCAATAATTTTGACTGAAATGGTTCGAATTTTATCCATTAAGTGTATAAGTAAGTATATATTTTACAATATTCCATATCCGATAAATATATTAACCAGAGCGGCATATTTGGTTTAGTAAAAAGTAGATATTTTTACAGAAAGTGCATTTTATAGATGAATTCGTTCGATAGCTCACATCTGCAGAGCTAAGAAGGAAAGTATGAAGAAACAGAGGTAGGATTATTCGATGATTAAAACTTGAAATGTTGAAGTAAATATAAATATTGATGTTGGTTTCAAATGATTTCTTGATTAATGCTTTTTGTCATACAATAGGGATGTTAACTGAAAATTAGATTTTTTTCCGTCAGGTAGATTAATAAAAAACATTGGACACGTCTTTTTCTTATGACACGTATACATAAAGTGACGACGATATAATGCGTTGAAATATTGTGTGGTGTCACGCCATTAGTACACTTTATACTAACATAGTGACGTCATAAGGATTCCTGTAATATGATGCGCTTTATCTTTGTAAATTTTATGGATTTGTCAAAGCAAAAAAAAACGTGTCCAATATTATTTGTTAATCTCACTGACGGACTAAATATCATTATTTATTTATTTATTTATTTATTCTTGGAAAACCAACAGCTATACAAAAGAGCGTTATTCATGGAATAAGAGACAGAAAGCCAATTACAGGTTTCATTATCTTCCCAGAAAACATCCCTATTATTGCCCACTAAATATATTTAAAATTAATGCAACGAAAACAATCTTAAAGACACCTACTTATATTTTTTTTTTATATTTCAGCTTGCCACTCTTAGTTTTCTCGACGTCAAAGAAGTAGATTCCAATTTTACAATCGATTCCTTTAATCGCATTTTGGAAATACTTAATTACAAATAGGTACATAGGTATTTTGAACAATGCTCAGTTCAGCTTAAAAGCTGTCACATACATCAAAACCGATTTGATTTCGATTGCTTTTCGAGTGTATTCGAGGTAATTACAGCCACAGACATAGAGGAATGGACTGATCAATACCGTAACAAAATTGACTATATTCTGCAAAAAAAGTCAAAGCGACTGTGCTTCTTCTACCTGCTTCTCAGGTTCTAGTGACGAAGGTGGCACTACAAGTCTGTGACGTGAAGCAGAATCAGAATTCTAGATAAGAGCAACTATGGGCTCCACGATCACTTTTTCTCCCTGACACTTTTCTGACCGTATTAACTTCACAGCCGGATAGGGAACACTCAGTCAGTCCATTCCTCTATGTCTATGGTGTCATCGTCTATGAGTGATATTTATATCAATCACATAGTGTTCTTATAAAGGGGTCAAAGCTCCACCTTCCCAAAAGATGTTCTGATTTTTCTTTCATTTTCAGAAGTTTTTTTAGTTTTTTTTTATATTATTTCGCTATACCTAATAGGGATCGTATAATATATTTTTGGGACATTGAATACATAATATTAGAAAATTTTCTTATCATTATCGATTATTTTACTATAGACGAAAAATATAATGCGTAAAATGCTGTTTATATAAGTCATAAGTAATAGTTATTTAGAATAAGAGTTATATAATCTAGAAAAAAAGTTATATATGGAAGAAAAATCAGATTCAATTTTCGCATAGTTAAGCAAGGCCATCCCCTTCGGAGCGGCCACGCCTTCGTCACTGGAGTTCTTTGACAGCCTGGAGGATCCTCTTGACGTGTCCTACCTTAGTGACACCAAGGTCTTTGAGGTCCCTCCTTGCTAGAGACAGGAGCTCGCGTCCTGTGATGTCGTGTTTGGCAAACGCTTCGGAATACTCGCTAAGCTGCAGTGTCTCCAACCAGTTCTGTACCTCCTTGACTCCCCAGCTACGGACTTGCGCGGGGGTGTATGTAGTAGTTGTTGGTCCTTCGGAGACGCTTCGGCGTCCCCTCAGCCAGCGACTGCCCTTCTTTTGGACCTAAGGACCAGGTGAAAGGGACTAATGAAATGGCAGGGTTACAGTTGTGTTTGCGTGAGTTTTTGGATGGCATGCGGTTTTAGAGCTAAGAGGCAGAGAAAAATGATTGTTAACTAATCATTTAGATAGTATACTAATTATTTTACTGCTCATTTAGCAGTTCGAGTGTTAGTTCTCTTAAGACTATTATAATTATATATAGCAAATACAATATCGAAGTCGTCGAATGAAACTGTCACTTATAAACTTTGGACCTCGTTGGTCTTAAAGTATTTTTTCAGCCTTTTATGGTATAGCTGCTGAATATGTCTGGGCTGCTGAAGTAATAATACTTATTACAAATTAGAGATAAGAATATAATCGGATCCCATCTAATGAAAGTCTACGATAGGATTTGGGGATTCTAACGGGCGATTCGAACTGGGGGATATGGGTGTGAAATAAAGTACCGTTAGTTAATACGGCTAAATTATATTTATGTTTAAAACTATGTGCAAAGATTCATATATTATTCATGCTATACAAGGTGGCGATAAGGTTATCACATTATTTAAATCAAACCGAGTTCATTTTTATAATTTGGTAATGTATGGATAACACTAAATAATACTAGAAGGTCAAAGAACTGTGGCCAGTGAAGATAGTTTTTAGGGTTCCGTACCCAAAAGTTAAAAACGGGATCCTATTGCTAAGACTCCACGGTCCGTCTGTCCGTCCGTCGGTCTGTCTGTCTCTTGTCACCAAGCTGTATTTCATGAACCGTGATAGCTAGACAGTTTAAATTTTCACAGATAATATATTTCTGTTGCCGCTATAACAACAAATACTAAAAACAGAATAAAATAAATATTTAATTGGGGCTCCCATACAACAAACGTGATATTTTTGCCGTTTTTTTGCGATAATGGTACTGAACCATTCGTGCGCGAGTACGACTCGCACTTGGCCGTTTTTTTTAGTGATGTTAATTAATATGTAAAAAAAATTTTTCTACCAGAAATTATCGTTGTATAGTTTAATGTGATAACATAATCGCCATTCTGCGTAAAAATAAAAAAATTAACACAATTTTTTTTTTGTTTAAATAAGAACTGATTCAAAATATTGTGACTGACTGCTGAAAGCACGATGTCTAATAAAAGTTCATGTAATGAATGTAGTAACTTTCAAAATATACCTCGTCTGTGTGCAAGAACGCGTATCCATCGTGCAGTGTGGCTCTTGAGAGATGCGCGCGTAGCGATGCGGCCGCACCTGCTCCTGCGCCGGTAATACCGCCGCTTTCTACCAGCTCGTGACAGCTCTCCACCTTACACATGGTAGAGAGTTAACCACCAAATTATTTACCAAATAGCTATGCAACAGACTTCGATAATATGTTCCATGGGAAGTGGGAACAGCGATGCTTCCAGGTGATAACAAAATTCTCATAATTCTTAACTTCTTTTTAATGAAACTTTTGCGGTAATCAAGGGTACTGAGGCGGACTTAATGCTTTAACAAGGTTCTACCAGTCAACCTAGGGTGTTTATTTTTACCTATAACGTGATGTGACCCTTCGTTGAGTGACGGCTTCCCTTTTCTCTTATTTGCCCCAAAAATATGATCGGATCGACCTGTGTGCTTATGCCACGTTTTTACTCTTGCTTGTTCGAGTTAACGTTAACGATCTCTAGGTGCATTAGGTGGCACTTGGAGCATTCGCCTGTAATGTAACGTTACAGTGTCGAGCATTACATCAGTGAGGGAGGAGAACCGAGCATTACAGTGCGCAACCTGTAATTTTACAGATTCGAGCATTACATTGGTGAGAGAAGAGAACCGAGCATTACAGTGCGCAACTTGCTGAAACAATATGTAATATTTTGATACAACTTGTAACACCAATGCGCACCACTTGTAATTGAGCGAATTGAGGCATCAAATAAATGCACAATATCGAAACAAATGTTACATTACAGGCAAATGTTCCAGGTGAGGGAGCACCTTATGTCAATTTCTATACAAAAGAAAAGGTTTCTCTTTACTGTCACCAGACGTCCCTTAATCAGTTTCAATAAAAATTGACGTTTACGTTAAGGCAATCCAGACTTGCAATAAGCTCACAGGACGGCGACGTCTACCCTCAGGCGTCCAGTAATTGATGATCTTTGGTCATCACGCCGTTTACATTGATGCGATGTGACTAACCCGCTCCCACTTCAGCTTTTACTCCCAATTTAGAATATTATGCATAAAGGGTAAATAAATAAAGTTACCAGTGTAGCCAGCAGTCTTCGCAGCTGTGGCGCGGGCAGCAGCTTGCCATCAGCGTCTTGCAGTGCATCAGCGTGAGCAGCGACGCGACGTGCCAGCGACACGCCTTGAGAAACACCGCCGCAAGCTGATGTCTCGCTTATGCATGATAGTTTTACCTGTGACAGAAGATTTGAACTATGGATTCTATTTTTTAAATGGGTTTGAAATAATATGACAAACAATTTCTGAAAGTATTGATTGGAAAGGATCCGAATCGATGAAATAAAACGTCTAATCAATTACTTTCTGGCCCATCGAGCCTGATCGGGTATGAAGTAAATTGTAATACCTTTGCGATCCTTGTACACAGTCAAGGAGAAATGGGACAAAGATCTTAGGGTAGGAAAGATAGATCCATGAGAACATACAAGAGAGTTTCCAAACGCAATCGAGGCACAAGGGAGGCAATACAGAGGCGAACATTTAAGTAACCACTTACTAACTAACTCTGTTCACGACGCGACACACGGCACGATAAAATGTGGTCACAATTCAGAGATCCATATATTTGTATGGGCCGTTTGTTCATTGCGCTACACCGCACTACACGCAACACGATTTACAAATGTTTTACGGCTATGTCGTTGATGTCGCTATGTCGTTGCGATTTTCTGCAGTGACTTTTTAACGGCTGTACCAAACAAGTATTTGCTTGTTGACGACACGACACACCGCACCTGACGGCTCACGCGTGGTTCGTCACTCACACGCTTATAGAACAATACACTGCAGTGTCGTTGCAGAATCGTGTCTAATGAACACACGAATGGACGATAGATCGTCTGCCAATGCAGATTGCTACACTTGTCATGTGTAAAAGATCGTAACCGCAAATAGTATCGTGCGGTGCCTCTTGAACAACAACCTTATGAGAGGCGTACCTAAAGGCGTAGTTTATGCTTCGAAATGTCATTGAATTTAAGCGTGATTTTGACAGATCGAAGCATAAACTACGCCTTTAGGTACGCCTCTGTTTCCAATACCCTGAAACCATGAAACCATCATTATCATACAGAATACTTACATGTTTAACCAGCGTATTGACGTCATCCAACAAAGCTAGCAATTGAGAGCTCTCCGTAGGAGACAGAGCGACCCGAGGACTGCAGGGACCACCTCCAGCCCCGGAACCGGCGAGCGCATGTGCTTTGAGTTGCTGCTTCTCGTCCCAAGTTCTGCATGAGTCAACGGTTAATGAAATGCGCGAGATATCGAAATCATTTTGCTTAAAATAAAAGTAGGTTAGCTAGAGTCGAAAATGATGTCGCCAATCTCGTAATGAAGATCGGCAGCCCAATTGCTTATGTGAAGCCGGCAAGGCAAAGGGTTTGATCCCATGAAAGAGTACGGCAAATTCTCTTTAAATAATAAGTTACTGCCAAAAATATTGGGCTCTTTTGAAAAGAGTATCTTCACCAAATGAAAGCGTCCAATAATTTTTAACAATACCGAATTACTTAAAGAGAATTTATCATGCTCTTTCATGGGGTCAAACTCTTTGCCTGGCCAAATTCACTTTAGCAATTAGGCTGCTTGGCCACTGAAGATATATTTGCCATCAATACGTTAAAAGAAAAAAGTATATGAGGGCTTGTTCCACTACTTCTAGTTAGGTATATTTATACAAAAATAGGACAGAATTTGCATAAGTTCATACGAGTTCTATTCCATTTTTGAATTGCCTTGTTGCGGGCGTAATTCAATAGAAACTTATCGGGGAGTGAAACAGGCCCTAAGCGCTATTTTAGGCAATTGAAAGAGGTATTAAATCATTACTGATTTTGTATTGGCATTTCTGACCACATGCCAAAAAGCAACGAAAATTTATTTAATGCTAGCTGTGCCCGCGGATTCGCTCCCATCAACTGCTTACCCTAACATTTTTTTTCTGGGGTCAATTGCCGCGGAGAATCTGAACACCGTCATTCAGAAAATACCGTCAAATGCACAACGCCATCTATCAAACACGCAGGCTATGTTTTTATAATATTTTCGATGTAAAAAAACGACTTTTCTACAGTTTTATTATATATATTGATATTGATTAAAATACCATCATTTCAGTTTAAAGAAAACCGATTGAATCTTGTAAAGGGTGAATTGACTCACTACTTTGCACTACTCAATATTAAAAATAAAAACATTCACCACTGACCTAAACTTCACTAACCTAAGACTAGTTTCAAGAGCTCTGGAGCGACACAGCATCTGTGCCCTGTTCTTGTGTATGATCCTGACGCATCCAGGGGGTTGCAGCCAGGCTTCTCCGTCCACTTGTACTGGTACGCACTCTTCGCCGAGGATGTTGATCTGCACTGCACGGCATTGGGCGATCCTGTGCTTCTGAAGGTTGATGAGCCGAGAAGCCGCCATTTGAGCTGATCCGAACACCGCTACGACCTGTGTGAAAGATTGGGTTAGTGAACCTTCGGTCTTGAATTTGGTCTTTTTTGTTGATTGGCCTGAAGATGCACTTGTCAAACTTTACAAATTCTCATGTAATTTTTTTTATTTCTTAACTTCGAATTCACAAGAGAGAAATTAGGGGTAGGTATAAATTGTTGCTAATGAGAGTACCTTCGGTCTAGAATTTGGTCTTTGTTGTTGATTGGCCTGAAGATGAACTTGTCAAACTTTACAAATTGTCATGTTAATTTTTTATTTCTTGATTTCTAATTCACAAGAGAGATTTTAGGGGTAGGTATAAATTGTTGCTAATGAGAGTAATATTTATACCTTTGAGCCCAATTTATTAGATACAATATAAAAACAACTGTTTTAATTACATATTATGTCCCTTTTAGCGCTCAAGCGCATAGAACTACACAAACATTGTACTCGTTGCAGTACCTTTGTGCTCTTCTAACTGTATTCTTTCTTTTCTCTGGTAAGTGTTTTGAGCCGTGTACATAAATAAACATAAAATGTTTGGCAAGCTAACGAAAAATGAAATCAATGAAAATATATATATGTCGTAGGATGATTTGATAATTCGAATCTTCGCGAAAATCCTAGGGGTTTTGCGAAAACGCGGATAATTAGACATAGGCGAAAAATTATCCAAGTACGATTAGTACTTTGGCAACATAGTCTAGGGTCTAAAGTAACCTAACACGAACGAGATGACGGGAGCTGAGTTCGCTCGCTTTGCTCGCTCACTTCAGCTCCCGTCATCTCGTTCGAACCTAATCTGTCCGTGTCGGGGTGCCCTAAGCTTCGCCTATGTCTAATTATCCGCGTTTTCGCAAAACCCCTAGGATTTTCGCGAAGATTCGAAGTATCAAATTACCCTACGACATATACACACCGTTGGTGGTCGAAGCGTGAGTTATAACTCGTATATATGATCATGTTGTTTTAATCTATTCAACAAAAAGGACCACAATATTAAATTATCAATTATTAATTATTGTGCCATTATCACTCATTAAAGCACTTTAAAAAATAAAATAAAATAAAGTGAGTCTGTGGCTTCGTATGCTTGAAGCATTTAATAAGTAACTAACATCTATGATATGATTAATAAGTTTATATTTAATACCAGGTAAGGAAGAGACTGCGCGAGCTACCTTCGCGCACTTGAGCTCTGTTTGGCAATCGCGGCAACCGACCCGAAGGGTTAAACTCAAAATCTTCGGGTCCAATGTCAAATCCGTGCTGCTCTACGGGTACCAAATGTGGAAGATAACAAATGACATCTTAAGCCAAATCCAGGTTTTCGTTAACCGATGTCTTCGTCGCATCCTCCCCGAGATCATATTTAATGTAGAGAATTTAAAGTTGGAGAGATACCACGAGAACCCGATCGACCGCTGGATCAAGCGGCGTAAATGGGTTGGATTGGTCAAACGCATCGGAGGGAATCCGATCACATTTCTAAACAGGCCTTGGATTGGATTCCTCAAGGAAAAAGAAAGCAACGATGTCCCCGTTAAACCTGGCGACGCACCGTATTGGCTGAAGCGTCGAGTATCGGAATGACGTGGAGCAAGGTGAAGCGCGAAGCTCAAGACCGGTTTCGATGGAGGACTATTGTGAAAGCCCTCCGCCCCAGCTAGGAGTCATAAGATCGTAAGCCAAGGAAGAAACTCAGAAGAATTTTCCAGAACACTTACTTGGACGCGTTGAGCAGAGAAATTAATACACGCAATATATTACGATTGTCTTGATAACATAATTTAAGTCGGTATATAATCGAGAATACACTCTCTCCCAATCATTACGTTATAGTTCACTTTCTTTTCTTGCCTTGCGATTAAAGACCTGTTATAACTTTTTTAGTTAACTTAGTATATGACCTTAACACCAACCTCAAGTATCCGATCATCGAAGGAGGGAGCTAGGAACAGGTCATCTCCTCTCGTTCCTCCCCAGAAGTTGGTCCCTCCCATGAATGAGGGTATGTTCAGCACGACGATACCCTGCAACTCTGGCAGGGGAATCCTTTGGCCGTCGCATTCTAGCTGTACCCTTTGACCAAGATGCCTGTAAAGTAGGTTCGTTTGTAATAAAAGTCTACAACTACAAAACTTTACATAGGATGTAGCGGATTTTTTTTATCTCCCATAGAAATTTTGGTCAGGTGAAGACAAATTTTACAAATATTTTTGCGAATAAACTATGGATTCATTGGAGAAAGTTTTCCATATACAAGAGCATAAGCAGTTTCTAAAATATGACCTCGCCTTTCGGCTACATCCTGTATGATTAGATATGCCTGATAATATAAATACCTACTAGGTATTACAGTTCTACTACAATGGAAATGATTTATGTCAGAAGAGGCAGGATATTGTGGGGTTTAGGAACGTATATAAAAAGATAAGTTGCTATTTCACTTAAGAGTTGAGTGCAATTCTGTGAGAGATCTGTAATGGAATGTAATAGTGAAGAAGAATAAAGGATTCAAAGGGTTCAAAATATTGATTGTAGTCGAGTCTTCAAATTACATATTAACTTCTGGAGCCTAGTTTCTACCAGTAGATCATACTTCTGGGGACATTTTTTGCATTGTTACTGAGGCCTTTAATTTAAATCACATCCTTTAAGCAAAAGCTTGGTTTTGCATTACAATGCAAAGTATAATGCAGCTTCGCTGAGTTAATCATTATTATAATAAAATTCTCAGCTCCACTTTACCGAAATCGAGACTGTTTTAATGATGCCAAATATTGTTCAGTTGCATAAATACTTGAGATACAAACGAAATCAATATTAAATCACAATATCTACTAAGAATCAATACACGACGTGAATAATTAAAATAGCCGCTGACATTCACTCCAAAAAAAATCCCACCGGAAAATCTTTTTGTGGGTGGTACTAAAAGAAAATTAAAGTGATATGCACATATGCACTAAACAGAAAATTACCTGTAAGTCCTGTTCACCCACTCCTTAGACCCCAGAACTCCATACCACATGTAATTCCTTGCCCTAGACCTACATTTTTCTGGATGCTCCTCCCTCTTATTATGGAAGTCCAGAGTAATCTTCGCATCAATCCCGATGCCAAAATAATTGTTCATCACAGCTCTTTCATAGAACCCTTCTAGCAAAGTCTCATCAGGGTCCATTAGAGGACTTACTGCGGCGCATAAGGCATCAGCGTTGGCCAAAAGACATTGGCTGATGAAGCCTTGGGTGACGTGAGGCCAGGCTGGTAGCTGGACCAATGGGTTTATTATGGGCAGTTTCTTGGCTTTCTCATTGGCCTCTTTAGATCCTAGGCCACTAGATGCGCCACTTTCTCCCCAAATTGATGACACAGATGTTGATAGTCTAAAAAGGAACAGAAATTAAAAAAAAACAGTACTGTAAATTCGAAAAAACGAGAATGGCGAACTTGTAAGTTCGCGGGGACATTATTTGCGACTGTCATTATATATATATTCTATATATTGATCATGAAAATGTTTACATAAATGCAATATAATTTCAATAAACGACATAAATTTAAAAATAACTAGTCATTTTATTAAATAAAGAAATGAAAACGAATCTATATATTGCCTTTATGAACATAAATGTATGCACAGGATCGTATAATTTCTCGTTACCCTAGAGGACTTACGAAAATATCAGAATACATTTTATTAGGAAAACGGTGTTTTCTTTGTAAAGAGTCTTGGCTCGAGCCTCTCGGCTTTACGTACATTTTCTAGTTGAATACACAACAAAAATAACGATTGTCCCTGAGAATGTTCAGTACAATATTCAGATTCGTTTGAAAAAAGAACCCAATAAATGTGACAGCCAACTTCTTTGTACAGATGATAAAAATATTGGGTACGATCAATGATATTCTAGTAAAAATCATCAATGATATTTTACTAGAGTATCATTGGGTACGATCAATGTTTTATTTAAATGACTTGAGTGACTCGTTAGTAAAAAATATACCGTCCAAGTATTTTTACGACTTCATATTAATTGTACTTATTGTGAGTGAGTCATGAAGAAATGTTTTACATTGAGGTATCTCTTTGCCAAACCGAAGGTTCATTGAGGTATAACATTATTCGTATAAATATTGGCTATTTAGCTTCATATTTCATAAAAATTCATACAGCATTCGTAATTGATGGCTTTGCAATTAATGCATTGAAGATAAAATAACCTCTTTGAAAAGTGCGGAACCTGTAACTATATATTAACAATTAAATACCTAATAAATTTTAGGTACACTTACTTATCGGGTTCTCCCGGCTTGAATAGGCTTCCACAAGATATCCTCCTAGTAGCAGCAGGAGAGCAGCTCAGGAACTTTCCATATTCGGGATCTGACTGTCCTAAAAGCCTTGGGTTATCAGACTGTCTTCTTTCCCTAGTACTACCTATACTTGGCTCTGGAGAATTCACACTTAGAGTATCTGTACCCTGGTCGAAGATATCACTAAGAACTGATGCCATTCGGCTTGGGCAAGTTTTCAAGCTTTTCTTATCCTCACTATGCGAAGGAGATGGCGGTTCCACTACAACGCTTACTTGTGGAAAACCGCTTCCATCTGGAGCAGGCATCTGGTCATCGCAAATCAGTCTAGGAGGTTCCATATAGTTAGGAGTCTCAGCACTTTTCTGACTGAGCGTTTCTTCAGCCGTTTTCGGAAGCAGATGAATTAGACTTACGTCTTCACCAGCACGTTTCTTTAAACTCTTTCTCAGCTGCTTTTTAAACGACTTCCTTGCTATATCGTTACCTTCCTCGAAATGTGCTAAACTGCAGTATTTGATCTGGTCCTCTACTTTCCCTGCATGTTCGAGGATAAATACTCTGTTCTCGAAACCAAACTTTTCTGCTTCAGTTTCTTTGGGTTTCTTCATTTTCGATATGTGTTTAAGTTTAGACTCGTTGTTCTTCTCGAGGCTTGGGTTCCGACTATCCATTCCAATGTCTGACACAGTATCGGAACTAAATAGAGTTGTGTCATCGTCGTTTTCATAATTTTTTCCCATCATTCGCAACAACACCTCCTGTCCAAGCATTGAACTGATATCGTCCATGATAGATTCTCCATGTAACGTTTCGGAGTTGACGTAAGTCGTTTCTGACATTTCGGGAGAGTCGATGTGCCCGATACCCATCTCTCCGTCTTCTTCCATATCTTCTGGTTTAGAATCGATTATTTCCGATATTAAACTAAAGTCGTCGCTAATGTTGGACCCTTCCGAGCTGCTGGCTTCGATCTCCAGGTCTACACTTGAGAGACGTCGGTCCGGTGAACACTCTCCACTCGCCGGGGTCACTCTTGCGCTAACCTCGTAGTGTTCATCATCCGTATACGGTTTGTCAGTGTCTATTATAGTAATTTGGTCCGATTCATAAGTATCTCCCTGTAATATCGATCTCTTATCGCTATCGTCAGAGACAACTAGGTTAGGTATAGTAAGACTACTGCTATTATACGTGCGCTCTAGTTCTGGCCTCAGGAGGTTCTTGCACGAGCTAGTATCACAGGAGGAGAGGTTTGACAGCGAGAGCCGGTCCTGAGGCGAAGCTAAGCTGGTCTTGTTGCGTTCCGCTTTGTTCTCCACGTCTAAGTTGAAGTTACCCGTTGGGTTCGAACTTATTAGTTTAACTATGTCTTCATCTACGTCTGGAATGCTGTAGACAAAACCACCAATATTATAATATTTACTTAGATTTTCAAAGACTACTTACTTTGTTTTGGCTTTGATTTTGTATTTAGATCTTAGAATTATTGAGTTAGGAGCTGATTTTTCAAAAGACAGAAACATTTTGTGTAAAGAATAAACACGGCCGTTTGCCATAAATAATATAATATTATCTTCTATACAAAATCTGTGAAACCGTCATTTCTATTCGTCAGATTTTTTATTATATATATTGATATTTTTATACTTTGACAGTTGATAATCGGTTTTTAACCGACTTAACAAAAAGGAGGAGGTTCTATGTTCGACTTCATGTATGTTTTTTTATGTTCACCACATTTTTGATCTAAGCAATGTATGCACTCGACACTTCGTTTCAGTATGTCACTTACTTGTCTGGTTGCAGCGAGGCAGCAGAGATGGCGCTAGCAGCAGATGAGCGCCGGCTGTCAGCGAATGCTCTTGGCACTGGCAGCGCAGCCATATCTGGTGCACTGCTAGGCGCGGGTACCTCAAGCCCTGCCTCTACTGCCTGTCCCCCGTTGCTGGAGCCTTCGCATGTGTCACAGGGGTCTGCTTCTTGTGTCACACCCTGCGTGGAATATTGTAAGGTTGCAATTTAATTACCTTACTGACATCACGATGAATATTTCCTTTTTTGTCTTTTAGTTTAAACTTGGAATCTGAATACAGGCAATTTAATGTTGTGTATTTTTGGCTCAGTTCGATATTTATTTAATGCTTAATTATTATGAATACTTTGTGCATTTAAAACGGAAGTTCTATTACGCCGCAGTCCCGCGGCCTGATTTATCACAGGCTAGATCGCGCCAGGACAGGCTAACAGGTCGTGGAATCCAACGCGTCCGATGAAGCCCGCGCTGGCCTGTCGTCGCTCGTCCTGTTATCGCTTACCATCAGGCGAGATAGTGGTCAAACGCGAGCCTATCGTTAAATAAAAAAGAAAACCTACTTACTTATCTTGACTGAGGAAGTAAAGGTGTTAGTAATATTTTTGAAGTTGCTGTAGATTTGAGAATATCCTAGAAACTAGCGTATGTTAAGGTAGGTATTAGACCCCTTAAGGGCCGGCGCTCACTGACGGCATGGCAAGGCAAAGGATTTCTCGTGGACATATGATTTTCAAACTTATTTCAATCACGTTAGCGTTAAAATTCCTTTATGAAATAATAAATGATTTTATTTCTGAAATTTGGTTTGTACAAACACTTTTACATGTCGATCATATTTTTTAAAACTAAATGAGGTCGGATTTCTTTACGAATGCCGTGCGGTGCCGCGGCAAGGTCGAAATCAATTATTCACGAAAAAATCCTTTGCCATGCCATGCCGTAAGTGAGCGCCGGCCATATGCCGGAAACACACTTAAGTCGGAACCACACTTACGTGTCGTGGCGTGGCGTGGCGCGAAATTCACCAATCAAACGACTCTGTTCCAGCCTCATAACGCAACAAGTTTTGTAGCCAAGCAACTGCGTCGGAAGGCGCCACGACACGCCACGCCACGCAAATGTGTATCCGCCTATACGTGTCGCGGCGCGGCGTGCCGCGTGTATCCCGCGCCACACCACGCCACGATACGTAAGTGTGCTTCCGCCATAACAATTCGGTGCATAAAACCGGAGAGCACTTGTTTTATAACGCTTACGCGATCTAATCTGCGTCTCAGTTTGTCAAAAAAAAAATTAGTTTACCTTTATTTTCGTCAAACTTATCGTCGATGAGAGGAGAACGTGATGTAAATTTGAACGATTTTGTAAATACGATAATTGACCTTTATCATTTACAAAGTGTTGATCTTAGCACTGACCTGTGGGTACACCTGCGTTAGCGTACGTAACAGAGAGCGGAGCGCGCGTCGCACGCTGTCAGCTCGCCCGGCCAGCGCGCATCCGCGCACTGCCCAGTTTAGTTGCTCCTGCGCACACAACAATATCACTATAGCATCATCGTAATCATCATTGCAGCCGAAAGACGTCCACTGCTGAACATAGTCTCCCCAAGAAAATAGTCATTAGTAAGAAAGTCATTAGTATTACGTAAGAAACAGCAATCAGCAATCATTGCGCGATCAAAAACGCTCAATCAAACGCTTTATATCATAAAAGTCGGAATTGCCTACAGTGTAGGCATTGTAGGTCCTATTTGGCTTTCATTTGATATCAATATTGTTAAGATAACGAAAAAAAATTTGTATCACCCCCGTTTTTTTAGGGGGGAGCTATTTTTTGAAATTATATATTATAGTTTTATTATTATTATTATATATATTATAGTATTATTATAGTTTATGTTACTCTCACAAATGAGACGAATCCAACAACATCTCATATGTCATAATCCGTCAAGCCGTTTGTGCTGTACTGCGTGCTATAGAAATGGGCATATGGTCGATGGGATACTTACATACATACGCTCGAAAAACATTACCCTCCCGTAGTCGGGTAAAAAGAGAAAGATTATGACATTTTTGACGAAATGTCCAAGTTCACGGAACACGGAAAGCGTACCTTTTCAGTCTTTTCGATGCTGCCTTTCTCGGCAACTGTTTGTGCTTCTGGCTCACTATCACTCGTCGTCTCCACTGGCTCCCATGACCTGAACACATTTCGTAAACATTGCAAACAGCTCATAATATATGGACATATAATACAATATTATTAGGTTCTTAATAGATAATAGTCTATTAAAACACTTACGAAAATAATGTTTTGGGAACTACATACAGCTATAGAGCACCACAGCTGTCACATCATCATCGTAGCTCTGTGGTCTTGTGCTCAACGAATGTTTTAATATAATATCAAGATATTATAACGTGTGACCATTCGGGAAGTAAAATAAATAGGAATCTTTAGGAGACCTCTCTTTTTTATGAGTTTCATTGCAGATTTTAGATAAATGGAAGAGAACAAAACTTGTAAAATTATAGAAAAAGCAAAAAAAAAGTAGCAGTGTTGAAGTAAGCTTGTTTTAAGGACGTCACGATACGAAAAGGCGCTGTATGTTCTAAATAGTACTGCTTTAAGAGGTGGTGGTAGGTTCCCTGTTCTGCAAACGCAAGAAGAGAAGAAGAACTTTACTATCGAGTCAGTATACTCACTTGCACCTCGCATGGTCATGCGCAAGATGTGCCCTCGCATGCAGCAGCAGCGACACAGCACGACGCAGTCGGTGTGCTGCGCGCGCCGCCCCGCCCCCCGCGCGCTCTCCTGCTAGCGCTAGCCGAGTGCAGCCCTCGCGGAGAGATGTGCTGGCTATGCTGCTTACTTCACCAGCCTGTGTGCGTGGAATAAAAGGGTTTGTACGACGATGGTCTATAAATCTGTGGTACATAGATAGAAAACCCGGGGATGAAGATTAAAATCGCCCGTGCGGTTTCACCGTACAGGTTTATCATTATAACCAAAATTTTTTATTGTTCTTCTCAAGATCTTTCTTTGGTATGTATACTAAATCGTTGGCTGAAAAAAAATAACGTCAGAAAGCAATCAATCAGTTTTTTCAGTTCAGTAAAGATGTGGGTTCAAAATGAGGCATGCCAGGACGCATTTGTGACTAAAACATACAAAATAGTCGATCTTGTATTGCAATGTTATAAATCTGAGAGAATACAGGGCAGTGTTTGCTTCTGATACTTACAGAGTAATTCTTCTAAGATATTTTAGTTACACAGCTTCAAAAACCAGTGCATGTTATTCTACCTACAATCTACCTAAAGATACTACCACAACAGTAACTATTAAAGTTCACAAGGAGTTCCCTTACCTGCATGATATCCTGCAAGTTCCGCAGTAGCGAGTTCTCATCCATTAAATCTGGAGGCACGGGAGGGGGTGGCGGGGCTGTCAGAGAGCGCTCGAACGTCATTATTGACCACCTGGTGACCAAAGAAAAATAACACTTATTACAGGGATCAAAGATATGATTGGAAAGACAAATTCGCTAACCACCAAACAAATAAAATATTATAAAGGTTCTATTTATTCAACTAAGTTGGGGTCTCCTTCTAGTCTAACCGGTTCAGTTTAATGCCAGTATTTTATATGTAGCGACTTCCTATCTGATCTTCACACCGCAATAAACGGCTAAAACGATTAATTGACTTGACTTAGAATCATTTGACACCCCCCCGGTGGGTTATCGCATTGTCAAGGCGGGGGCTCAGTAGCCACTCACGGTGAAGCGAAGAGGAATCCGAGGAGGGGACTCCCGACGTAGTGGCCAACAAGTAGATTGCGGTGCCGGTTGGCAACAGAGGTGACATCGCAACCGGGCAGGAGGCTGCGGCGAAAGAGGAGTGTCGGTATTGTGGTGCGTCGCTCTCCCTATCTTCCGCGGCCTGGACGGGATCGCCACCGTCTGATGGCGGACGCGGTGGGGCCGCAGGGGAAGGAGGAGTGTCGGTAAAGCGTTGGCCGCTCTCCCTATCCCCTGCGGCCGAAAAATGGTAGGTGGCTTGGCCACTGATCTGGGCCACCAAGGGTGCCATACGTAGTATCTTTTGGCGCCCATGTGCTGATTTGATCCCTAGGGTGGTCACGGCGTACAATGTGTGCTGGTGCGCCGGTGCAGGGGTGCTCCCCAGAGTAGGGTCCAGTGACGGACAGCTGCGGTGGATTCGCGGTGAGTGCTAACACTTTAACCCTTCGGGTTACTGTTATACTAAAAAAAATATTACGACTGCCAAAAGGGTCACAGCACTCACAGCTGCGCGGAGGTAGCTCACGCTTTGGCGATCCTTGAAGTGATGTCCTCTTTAGTTCCTCCAGTCTCTGACCTTGAACTTGTGGACATGGTCCACAACCTCTGTGCCGATTAGCATCGGTGTAGAATTTTTCACCCTACGCATCGCCCGGGTCTACCGGATGTTATCTTTTTGCCCTGTAGTCACCGCCTACTGCCACAGGACGTTCAATTTCGCTTGCATGTCGGCATGTGTTCGACTCAGCAGGATCATCGGCATAGTCCAAGTCTTCAAAGACGTTCGGCAATCCCCATTCTACGCCGCGGTACCTGCTTTCGTATATGCGAAGCATGATTCCGTCGAGAACGACTATATGATGATGATGATAGTAGACTGGTTGCCAAAATTCGGTGAAGGCGTTCTCTAGACTTCACCGAATTTTGGCAACCAATCTACTATCATCATCATCATATCAGCCGAAAGACGTCCACTGCTGGACATAGGTAAAAAAAACCATCTACTATAAACAGAAAGATTTAAACTTGAAGAAAACAGAAAACCAAGCTTAAAATAAAACTGGTGAAAAAGTTTTAGTAGGTACTAGAGTAAGCCCAATTTATTAAATTATTGGCGTATGAACGGAAATGTGGCTTAAGAAGATTTGGCACGAAGCCAAGATGACTCAAAAATTGGCTCATTCATTATGTAAGAGCAAGTTGAAATACAATTTTTGGTGGGATATTTTATCAGCTACTTATATTTCTTATTTTAGAGGCCATATTCCTTGAATCCCCAGCACTTATTGGTTATCATTTAGTAGTTGGAAAGCTAGAAGCAATGAAACAAATTGTTTTGGCTTGCCGTTTACGTGCCTATATATTTTATAAACATCAATAATTTCGTTTCTTATGTACCTATCGTGATCTTCCACATGAATACACCTCGGGTCTTGTAACGACAGTCTGACTTAAAACAAGGATTTCCCTTACAAATATTGTGACCGAGAATGTACGAGTATCACATCTATAAAAACCGATAAACTCGAAAAGTCGAAACAGGAGTCGACGATGAGGAAATGATTCAACGTTACCTGTCCAGCATCTTAGTGGAAGCCCTCTCGTATCGTTCTATGAGAATCTGGAGGTTAGTTGCGTCATCACAGGAAGCTCCCCAGCCCAGCACTCGAGCCAGGTCGTTGCCGGTGCCTAGGGGAAGCACTGCGGTCTGGACTTGACGCTGTAAAGAGGTGGAGCTGTTAGTTTGGAAGTAATTTCAGTTTACGATGATAAATGGTCTTGGTGAAGTTAAAGTGTAATGAGGAATGGTGTAGGTTGGCCTAAGACAAACTAGGCTTTGTTTTGAGGCTTTACTCTTCACATTATTCCCATATATAAAAGTACTGCAAAGCCTGAATTTACAAGAGTTGTCTAAAAATCATCACCAACACCATCAATAAGCCTTTTTTAATGTTCCCACTACTGCAACTCCGGTCTCCTCTCTATGAGAGGGAATAGGTCTTAATCCATCACGCGCGCCCAGTGCGGGTTGGTGGATTTTGGGTTGGTGGGTCTAGGCAATGCCGGTTTCCTCACAATGTTGGCCTTCACCGTTTTGAAAGCAATGGTGATGAAATTATTTAATGCCACCAGTAGTAATGCCACCGACTTACGTGTTTGTAGGTTGCGACTTACTACTCTGTCTTGAAATAGTTCGCTAAAAATATCCATCCACTTTGACCTTAAATTTCACATTACTACTCACATGCATATCCAGTTTATCGACCTCCTGCAGCACCCAACCGACGGACCCATCCCCCGAGCAGACCAGCACCCTCAAAGGGGCGAAGTGCCGGAACAGCCGGAGCCCTAGCCGAGGCCCCGCTCCACTCAGCTCAAACACTTGTGCTGGGTTCAGAAGCTGCTTAAAGCGGCGGAGGAACTTCACGCCTTGGTTGTCGCCTGGTGAAGTGGAGATGGTATTAATTTGAGAAAATGTCATCATCATTTTTATCATTAGGAGCGCTTCGTTTTCTTTCACTAATTTCTAACAGCCGTCACCTCGGTAGCCACCTTCTTTATAGCTATACCTTTCATGCAGTCCTTCTATGTTTTTTTTTTAAACCCCTCCCCTTAATTGAAATAAATAGTGAACGGTAAAGCTTGCCAAGACTCAAAGCCCTGATTCATTCAACTTTTCGGGGTCACCTTCTAGCTGGATCGCATAAAGGTCGATTTCATAATTATACGCAAGTATTTGCACTGCAGATATTTTCAATAACAACTTGGATAGCGCAATTTTAGTTAGCTTATCATTAACTTTAATTTACCGTATTGCTCTTGTCAACCACTGTTCAAATAGGTAAGATACGTAGATAAAACATGTATTTAGACATAAACATATAGGGAAAAACCTTGGATAGGGTACGATGTTGAATGTCGATAGCACCTGGCGGAAAGCTGACCAAGGTCTAAGATGTAATGAGTGTACCCGGACGCTCAGAACAAATAATAAGTCAAAAGCTTTATTATTTGATCTGAGAGCTCGACTGACAAGCTAAGGCGTAGTTTCGTTGTACGTGTGTGATGTAATTGTGTATGTATACGGCAAGGCGTAGTTTTAACCAGCGTCACCTTGTTGTTTGCAAAGTTCCATCTTGACTTTTCGTTTGATCTGAACCCAGAAGATGTGTGATCACTCTTTCTTTAAAGGTTCCCGGGTGAAAGGGAACACAGTTGCGGGCAAAGAGTTCCACTCGTTCACTTAGAATAAACACTAGTGATTTTACCAGAAGCAGCTCTTTTTTCACCACTCACCTGATCTAGAGTTAACGAACACAATAAGCGGGCTAGCATTGGGCGGCCTATCAGGCACCCAGGCGTCATCGGGCCCCACAGAATGGAGGCGCGTGGGTGGCACGACGGAGGCGCGCGCAGGGCCCAGCGAGCACGACGCGCGCCACGTCGGCTTACACGCCGCGTGTACGCAGCGGCGGCACCACACGCATCTGAAGTCTTGTAGTCTGGGGACAATGAATTGTAAACCTGTATTTTTTTTGTGTACTTATTAGCAAAGGCCGATTGCCTGTTTTTTAACTAAAAGGCCGATTCAGAAAGTCAGATAACTTTTACCGGAGGAATAAAAATGGTGGTTATTATAGAAAAAAAATATTTCTCTATTGAAAGATTTGCCTTAAGAGAGAAAAACACAGGTTTTCAATAACTGGTGACGCTTAAATATGATGCCTATTTTTGAACAGCACAGTAAAGTACTATTTCATTTCGACGACTGTTAGTCAAAACAGGCATTAGTCACTGGAAAACTTCTAAAAATCTTCTTTAGTACAATCGTAGGTTACCTAAACATTTGTGAATACAAACATTTATTTTCTAAAAACAATTTATTTCCTACCAATTCTGAAAGATGACTCCAATATGTTCTTATAGACAGGAACAGGAAAATTCTCTTCTATTCATGTAAAGATATTTTAATCTCCTGTTACAACTTTCAACCACACATTTATTTTATTTCATCCCATTGCATTAGAATATGATTTTCACTAAATTCTTTCATATAAAATCACGTGTAAGGGACGAATCACTTCCCTTTCTATCACGAAGTTACATAAACCGATCATTTGCAAACCTTTTCGAGCGAAAAATGGTTGCGCATTGACATTTCGTTGAACTGCCAAAAGCCGATTATCGGCTCTAATGGTTTGCCTTGTATTGTGACGAATCCATGCAGATGTGACTTGCAAAAATGGCTATTTTTTCGCAAAACTTACGTTTGTAGAACTTAGGATTTAAGCAAGAGTTTTGTGTGCTAAAACCGTTTATGAAAGTTATGTATTCATTTGGAACGGAGTTCCTTATTGTACGTTATAGTTCTGATTTGTTTGCAGGCTGAGGGGCTAGACCGAAAAAGTGTAACAATGAAATTAGAAAATTAGTAAAACATTCGTAATAATAAACATTATCATCAAATTTCAAGTTCATAGAACAATGTAGGTTAAAAAATTCTTCGGAACAAAATGTGTGACAAACGATGGACAGACAAACGGATATGTGAGTGACAGCAATAGGTTTCCGTTTGGACGTTTCAGGTACGGAACCCTAAAAACGACACCTTTTGCAGTGATTATTGAGACACTTCCCGGTCACCTAGATAACTAAAACGTTTTTCAATAGATTGCGCTTGCCTCCAATTTTAGAATTTGCAAAAATATTTATAATTTTAAAGTTTAAATAAATACACTTTTTAGGGTTCCGAAGTCAACAAGGAACCCTAATAGTTTCGCTATGTCCGTCTATCCGTCCGCAGCTTAGCTCTGAGACTCTTAGTACTAGAAAGCATTTCGCATGGATATACATATTAATAATTCCGATAAAGTGGTAAAATAAAATCTTGACAAAAATATTCCTATGGACGTAAAATGAGGATGTTTTATTGTTCTCGTCTATCCCATGGTGTGGGTTATCGTTTGGATAGGCCATTCAAAAATATTACGGGTCCGTTAAAATCATTTTTCGATTCAGAGTTCCGTTTGCGTAAAATTGAGCTTTAATCTGCAAATTTTTTGTTAGTCAGGTGTCCGGGAGGGACACTTGACTCTAACAGCGAAATTATTGCTTTTGGCTATGTGAAAAAAATCACGGCAATAGTATATTTAACGAAATTAAAAGAAAAACTACTATAGCTAAGTAGTATTTACAAGTTCACGAGTAATAGTCGACCAACTTATAAAATGTTTTGGTACAGTAAAAATTATGTACAAATGCCATTGAAAAATTACTACTTCCAATCAACCATTTTCTAGTTCGACTATATTATGTCTTGGTTTAAACTGCTTGTCCCGTTGGTTTTGTGGTCGCTAGCGCGGTTGCTGAGCCTGTGGTCCCAGGTTTGATAAAGAGATCGCCTAGTTTTATTAGATATCCAGGTAGGGAATGTATTTTTTTTTTTTTAATTAAGAATTTCTCAGTAGTAGCCCAGACTTGGTTATAAGCTTCTTTGAGTTTAATCGCTATCAATGACAAAAATGCGGTCGGGCAGTTAAGATTTTATATTTTCATTTACATCTGCTTGTTGAGAACAAAATCAAAAAAAAAATGGCATGTCGAAGAGCATGGTAACTATGTATTTCTTTTTAAATAAAATAAAAAACAAATTGACGTATCCATTATGGATGTGCTTCAACTAGGTTTAAAAAGCTGTTTGGAATTCTGCGACAGCCATCTCGGGAAAACGAGTTACCGACTCAATTTTAGATTCACTCCAGCGCTGCTATCAATATCAAATCTATTTATAAAGAAAATCCAAGTAAAATGCACGAGTGCCTTTATAAAATAACATTCGTTTGTGCATTGACATGGGTCAAAATTTTACCAAAGATGTCATTGTAAGTACTTAGAATACATTTTTTTTAAATAGCTTACCGAAAATTGTCATCCAAACCAAACGTGTATGCTGTGTGCTGTTCATTGCAGTTGGGGATAGCTGTTTTAAAATTCAGAAGCAAGATTTGACCTACACTAACAATGCAACAAGGCAAGTCAAATAAAAGCTTCTAAAAATATGTTTAAAAATCAAAGGAAAGTATAATTATTTTAGGGTATGATATTATTGCAGGCTGGATTATCAGCATTACTACTGCCAGTCCTTGGACACCACTCAGTCACTGCCCTACTCCACCTGTCATCACCTCGCCTTGCCATGTGTCTTGCCCAACTCCATTTCAGCTGCATTACCCGTTTACCGATATCAAAGACCTTAGTATGTGTTCGAATTTCAAGGATTGGAATTCGGTCTAACGGCGAGATAGGCAGACGACATTGTTACCATCGCGGGGAAAACCTGGATGTGCTTGGCGCAGAAGCGTGGGGATTGGCACAAGAAAAGAGAGGCCTATGCCCAGCTGTGGGCAAAGTCTGCTGCTGATGATGTCGATAAATTTGGGACTCGTGGCTACATAATAACAAACGCACGAGTCGATCTACAAGGTGGAGCAACGGTTTCTTTTTGGACAATTAAATCGCACTATCCCCAAACCAATGCAACTCCTGAAAACCAGAATCAACAGTGGCGACCACCAGAAAAACGCCGAGGCAATGAAGCTCGAAGAAGTCCCAACGAATGAATTTAACTGTCTTAGATCCCGCAACGAAATTAATCAGAAAATAATAACGGAGGAGTAGGAAAAAAGAAACAATGCAACACTTGCCGAGGGTTGTGGATAGGTGAAACCGTGACCCCTCCGCTGCATGCCTCAGGAAGCACTTTAAACCCCGCGACCCGGCTGACACTCTCAGATCTTTGACACCCGTTATAGACAGTTAGAAATATGAATGTCTTATACCCAGTCGTGCCAAGAAATGTATCGTTTTTCGCAAAACCTGAGTTGTGGAGTTCAGATAAGCGGTTATTGTCAAATACTATTCAGCTGCATCAGGTAAGACTTGAGGACGATCACCACATACTTGGGGAACCAGCTAGGCAAATTGATGCAGGTATAATCCTATTATGGTGCTCTTAAAGCGTCTAATAATAACTCGTTCTTATATTTTTAAGATCAATACTTGGGCTCCTAAATAATTAGAGTGCCACTCCTCTGTAACTCTCTGCTAAAATATATTTTGGAAATGCGCTCCTTTTTTGTAATTTTAAATTAAGATAACAGGTCTTTTTGAGGATTTGCTTTTAAACACCATTTGAGAATTTGTTCTGTGTGTGTGTTTATTATTATCTAAAATAAAGTTAAGTACTTTCATGGTTTACATGACCTTGTTAGAAAGTTATTTTTAACCTGCTTCAGAAAGAAACATATTCGCCACTTCTTGGTTTTCCGATCCGAGCCTAAAAATATCGCACTTTAGGTAAGGACTGAGATAAATAGCTGGCCTATTTCAGACAAACTCCTAAAGACATGTCCAGACCCGTCCCTCCTGAAACTTCAGCAAACTCCGACAAAAGTTAAACTAGATCATATATAAGTTACATTTATTAGATAGGCCCTGTTTCCCCTTGTTTGGGTCCGTCAAAACTTTGGGAACGCACGAATCATTCCCTTCTATAGGCTCAAACTTGTTCTTGATAAATACTTACATGGCTGGTTGAGTAAAAATATGTTGTTGAAGTAAGTGGGGCAGGATTCATGGTGACTGGTTACTCTTAATTTATAAACTCGTTGTCTAATAACTCGTTTTCTATACTACATATTATTATACGAGTAATTACGAATGAACGCTGTCTGTCTCTCTGTTTGTTACTATTTCGCGTTTTAACGGCTGAACGGATTTGAATGGAACTTGGCACACGGGAAGGAGAGGTCCTGGATTAGGACATAGGATACTTTTGATCCCGGGAGTATGCTCCGTTGACATAATTTTGACGCGGGCAAAGCCGCTGGCAGAAGCTTGTGTTACAAATAACAAAGTATATTTTAGGTACCTACACTCTATAGTGCATTGTATAGATTTGCAATGTAATAGTATACTTTGTACTTTTTATTAACCGTGTTTTTACGAACCCTCTTACATTCCTTTACCATTAAACAGTTGAATGTCATTTGAACGACGTAAAACGACAAGATCCTTAATGGATTTTCAATTTACTTGTAAAATATCCAACGTGGTAAAGTAATTGAGGACTATATCTATCACATGGCTTCGCTTAGCTATAATTTATAACAGTCAGATTAATTTAAGACTCTGTTTTAAATAACGCTTCTTTAATTTTATGAAATTTTCTACTAAAAGTTCTTATATTAGCTTTTATATAATTAGCTTTGTTGGTTTGTATGTGTGGGTCAAATTTTATTTTTAAAACAGTTACGCCCAAATGATTGAGCTTATATTTTGCATACAGCTTTGGTTTGGATGACATGCACGGTAAGCCAAGTGACATCTAATATGGCCGATTTCCAAAGATTGCGGACAATAAAATAAAAAGGGTTAGCTGAAAAGAATAGGAAAAATCTTGTTTTTATTAATGTTTTGATCTAAATCAATACTATTTTTTGTTGTATTTAAATTTTGTAGTAAAAGATTATTATTTTTTTACTCTTACTGTGGCACACACACCATTACTCGCACACCGTAATTTCAGAGATTTTCTTTTGTCTATGGTTCCAGCCAGTTTCACGGCAAGTGTCGGTGAGTGTCTCGTATAAGTGTACGTCATTAGTTGCTCTCAGGTGCGAGGGTCCTCGACTGGAGGACTCAGCAGTTGAAACAAATGAGCGTGAAATGTCTTCTCACATTATATGGCACCGGTAGATGCTATTTTGTTTTTACCGAATTTACATGCCAGTTTGCTTGAACAATATAATGCAAGGAAGTTTATGCTATTGAGTCTTTCAGTTTACATGTGCCTATTTACCATCGGAAAAAAAAAACATACAAAATTTCATTCCCTAATTTATTTTTTTAAAGGATTCGAAGTTGTGCGTTGTCTATCAGTGAATTTGAGAATTTTATTAAGTAGATGGCATAGTGAGAAGTATTACTTGTGTGTTACAATCAATTCCATTTGCCTTTATCCTAGTAACATTCTCAAAATGATCTATTTTTAGGTCTCCGTACCCAAAGGGTAAAAACGGGATCCTATTACTAAGAATCCACTGTCCGTCAGTCTGTCTGTCTGTCTGTCTGTCTGTCTGTCACTAGGCTATATCTCATGAACCGTGATAGCCAGACAGTTGAAATTTTCACAGATGATGTATTTTTTTGCCGCTATAACAACAAATCAGAATAAAATGAATATTTAAGTGGGACTCCCATACAAAAAACGTGATTTGTTTTGCCGTTTTTTGCGATAATGGTACGGAACCCTTCGTGTGCGAGTCCGACTCGCACTTGGCCGGTTTTTTATATTACCTGCTTTCCAGACGATTACAGTTTTATTTAATTTCTAATTATCTAAATAAAAATAAAGACTTATCCAGAATTTCCCAAAAATGGAAACTAGTACTAAAGGGAACCAACAAATATGGTTTCAAAACCAAACCGTCCAACGAAATCCTTTCGTTCAACGGATGAGTAGTGGCTCAAATAGTGTTGTTTCAATTTCCCGGGGCTCTGCTCGCGGGATAATGGCGAGTGTTGCTTATTTTCCGACAATCCCAGGATTTTCGCTCCGGGGACACTCTGAGGCTTGAGTTATCGGTACTGGGAGCCATTATTTTATCTAGTTTTTGTTTGAGAATGCAAATTTTTTGGGTAGGGAATATGCTTTTAGGAGACCGGAATGTGTTAGGCTGAGAAAACATTCTAGGAAAAGACAAAAGTAGGTAAGTGGTGGCTCAAGGGCCCTAACTGACATAGGCTATATGAATATGGAAAAAAAAAACAAGATTGCAGCCTCCTTAAAATAGGTGTGGTTATATTTCTTACAAGATATTTTTTCCTTGCCTTGTTAGTATGTGAGTGCCAAATCTTGCAATTGAATTTTAAAACAGTTATCCCTGATAGAGCTGTTTTTTTTTCTTTATGATAAATATTTATTCTACACCTAAATTCGTGTATATTCTGTTTTCTTGTAATTACTCTGATATTTTCTTATTTTTCTTCAATTACCCTCTTACTAATAAATACGAAATAAAGTTATGCCAGGAATAACAAAGGAATAACCATACATTTTCATGGGTTTAAACTTGGTATAACTTTATTCTGTGTTTATTAGTAAGAGGGTTAGTCATGCGGCTATCTGTGCTACGAGTCGCTGCTACGAGCCGCCGACGTCACCGCTACGGGCGAGGTACTGGTTATAAAAACACTACGGCACCACAAGCGCAGCGTGCCACTGCTAATAGATTGTGCAACAAAACCGGTTTAAAATAAATATTGAGGACACAACTTCACTGAAGTCAATACCTTGTCGCAGCGCACTCCCCCTTCAATTCCTAACACGCCTATAGGACATTCTCAGTCCTAATCGGATTTAAACGCGCCGCGATTAAGTGATTGCTCCTTCGTAAATATAAACCGAAACAAAAGACCCCGTACTTAACATGCTCAGTCACCCAATAATGGCGATAAAGACCTGTAACAAGAAGGTTTGGAACTACTTAAAAGCTGGGAATCTGAATGTGACACCAAAATTAATGAGGTATGTGCCAAACAAAATTTACTGTTTTCAAAACTAACTACAGCAATTTCAGTACCAAAAACACAAACCAGTAAAATACAGGAAACGAATGACGAGATAGCAACGTCACTAGCGTATAATAAACAATATGAAGACATTAAATCTGGGCTAGATAAACTCCAAAAAGAAAGACAGGAAAACCGTCATTGCCTGAAGAAACTAGATAGCAAGGTGCAAGATCTTCAATTAAAATCGAGATCGTCCCCCATTGAGATAAGGAATACTCCTGTAAAAGATAAAGATACCATAGAAGACCTCACGGAAACCATATGTACTATAAGAAAAAGCAGTGGGAAAATTGATAACTCCTTCGGATATCCGCAACATCTACCGGCAGCCAGGTAAACTTGGTTCAACGCGCCCAGTCGTCATTGAATTTCAAACAGTTCAAATGAGATTAAACACGATCTCCTCTATCCTAAGTTTCAACACCAACAAAAAAACAGTAAATGAAAAACTTAATACCGAAAACATCAACATTCCATCTTTGTAGCCGATTATCTTCCACCAAGTTCCAAGAAATTGTACCACTTATCTCGGTCTACTAGTCATCGAATGGGAACGTTTTTCTTCGTAAGGTACAAGGTGAAAAACAAATATTAATCTTATCCGAAAAGTGTCTCCAGGATTTGAAAAAAAATATGTGACTGGCACGAGTTCAGTTCACACTCCATTGCCTATGTTTGATCTCTTTTACTGTATTAACCATTTAACCCTAATTAATAATGCTATACATGCAAAAATAACCATAACTATAGCATATTTATAAAACTAGAAATCCTTACTATAAAAATATTAATAATTTTAATTTTCAAATTAAATATCTCACAACCAAGTACAACCCAAGAACACTTCATATACAACTGCTACACTCTCTCCCATACAAACACTTGCAAATAACAACTCATTATAATACAATTGTATCGCATTACATGTTAATCATGTACCTCTACTCAAACGCCCTATTGTTTTCTATTATTAATAATACTAAATGGCTAATATATATAATATAAACTCTGAACTGGACCCCCTTGAAGTCCCCCTTGTACTCACTTACCTATAATCCAGAAGACTGCCAAAAATATATTTACCAAAATGACCATTAAATTAAATTATTACACATTAATATTTGTAGTATAAATTAAAAAAAATAACCAACTCCGCATACTGTTATCAATGACAAACATACATTTTGATAAATACTTACTGAATGCTGGCTTAATTTACCTGTGTTCCTGTTTACGTTTCTTCGTTTTTTGACACCGACTGCCGAAATTGAAGTTATTTTTTACTTTGTAGTGTTTTTGTTTGGAAGTCGGTTGTAATTTTTGTATAAAAGTTTTTTATTTTTCACTTTTTAGTTGTGGTACATAATGTACCAGTTCTATAGGCTAGATACTGTGAAGGGGTAACTCAGGGAAATTAATAATAAGCAGAAATTACTTTTAACTTATATTGACTCAACAACGTGCCTGCCCTCGGGCGGTTTTTACAGAAGTCCCAGCTAAACAAAAACTACACGCGTTCGATATATTTCAAATATTCTGTATTCGATTTCCTTCCAAACTTATAAGTCGCCAGTATTAGGTGTCAGCGGCCGAACAGGTTGCTTGTCCTATGTGGAAAGCCTCTACAATACCTATGCGTATAGTGCTCAAAGAGAAGCTAGAATAGATGAACCCAATAACATGAAACTTAAACAAAACCGATGTAAAGAGAGTATACCAGGGTGAACTGTTTACACCTGCGTATCCCTTTAGAGCGTACCAGTGTGATGTTATGTTATGAAATGGTGTAAACAATAAACAGACATGCGATTGCATCTATCCCGAGTGTTTTACCGTCATTTATTGAAGAGTTCTGATGTATTTCTCCGAAGTTCTTCATCAAATCTTGATGAAAATTAAATGGGACCACATGACAAGAACCAGCTTTCAATTAAAAAAAGAATCATCAAAATCGGTTCACCCAATAAAAAGTTCTGAGGTAACAAATATAAAAAATAAAAAAATACAGTCGAATTGATAACCTCCTCCTTTTTGCGAAGTCGGTTAAAAATGAAGGCATTGTCATCTATACCAACATAAAACTAAGTTGCAAAGTAGCCGAGCCGCGTTTTAGAGCTGCAAGCTGTCTAATCTGTCAAATAGTTATTAATGCCAATATTGCCAATATTGTAGCTGCGTATCGTTCCTCCTCTTTAAAAACAAAAGAGAACTTTAATGACTTTATAAATAGTCTCGAAGCCATTTACCGTGAACTATCGACTGCTAATATTTTTCTCGTAGGAGATATAAATATTGACCTAGTTTACTTAACAGCACAGACACACCACGTGAAGAATATCTGACATTCAACGCTACATTTGGCGTAATCCCTACACATAGTTCTCCTACTAGACTCTATTCTTGCTTAGACCACATTCTCACAAACTCAACCTCACAGTCCCTGAAACAAGTACTGGAGTCTCACATCACGGACCGTAAGCCAATTGCAATTAACATCCAAAATAACAACACACAGACAACACTCGGTAGCTAAAACCTTCACAGACATCCCTAAAGTTAAAGCAGACCTGAAAAAAAAATGGTTTTACCAATGTGCTAGACAGTAATGACGCAAACTTGGCTACGAATATGTTTATACCTATGATTTCTCACACAATTGCAACTTATGCAACTATAACCAAAATCATTAAGAAAAACTAAATTCTGAAACCGTGGATGACGCCCGGTCTAATTAGATGTATCAGAAATCGAGATAAGTGGCACATAAAATCCAATAAAACCCCACTTAATATGACTCTTAAAATTACTTACAGTAGATATCGCAATTATTGTAATCACCTATTGGGAAATAAATAAAAAATCCGACGAAAAATCTCAATTGGAAAAAGCAGGTAACGATCCAAAGGCCCTCTGGCAAGCTATTACAACAATAACAAAAACTCGGAAAAGCAAGATCAGTCCAGTTAAGCTATTGCAAACTGACCAAAGACCCAAAGACCAAAAACAAAGGACCCAAAGATATCCCAAACCCAAACGTCTTGTCCAAACGACGTCTCTGGGTTTTGATAACCCAAAGACGTCTGCTAATTATGTCTGCAAATTTTTCGCAGACGTAGGAAAATCTCTTACTGATATAATTCTTGCTTCAAGTACTGTTAATGGAAATGTCCCCTACATAACGTCAAACTCCAACTCGCATATTCCGCCGAACTCCTTGGTCACTGCTGATTTGACTGAAATGGATGTTGAATCCATCATTATGCAGCTCCACCCAGACTGTGCCACAGGTTGGGATGGGATCTCATCCCAGATAGTAAGGAAAATCGGAAGAAGCTGGTCCCATCCATCACTCATATATGAAACCGAGCTATAGCTACAGGTGTCTTCCCTGAAGCCTGCAAAAATGCAGTCATTCACCCGATCTTAAAGAACGGAGACCGAGACTGTGTCAACAATTATTACACCATAGCAGTGCTTTCTACCCTATCAAAAATATTAGAAAAAATACTTAATTACTCTGTTAAAAAGTTTCTGGACAAATTTCAAATTTTGGCCGATAATCATTATGGTTTTCGATCATGCCTCTCCACCAAGGACGCAGTAATGGATTTGACTAATCTCGTGGTAAAAACATTAGATGCTAAAAATAATTGCTTATGTATCTAACTCGATCTATCTAAAGCGTTTGACACAGTCTCTGACCACATACTTCTATTCAAGCTCGAGACGTTGGGGGTGCGTGGCATTAGCTACGAAATCTTTAAAGACTGCCTCACGGACAGAAAGCAACGTGTTATAATTGGGGATAACATCAGTGATGAGGAGGCCGTCTACTATGGCGTTCCACAAGGGTCCCACCCTCTTCCAGCTTTATATCAATGACCTCTGCACAATGTCCCTCCCTTACATTTTCACGTATGCAGACGACACCACCATATTAGTCCGGGGACCAAACTGGCATACAGTTAAAGAAAGAGCAGAATTCGAACTATCCAACGTAAAAAATTGGCTGACTCACACCCTACTAACCCTAAACCTAACCAAAATGCAATATTTTCCCATCTCCATCAACAAAATTAGGACTCCACCGCGAGCATTTGCCATACATGCACACACTTGCATCTCACATGCCAACTGCAATTGCCGAGAAATCTCGAATATTGCGCGGAATGTGTGAAGTATTTAGGAGCACACTGGATAGTGGCTTGAGGTGGAATAAACACATAAGTATGGTTAATTCCAGATTAAGACGACTCATTCATGAATTTAAAATGCTTAAAGACAGTGCTACTATGAAACAACTCAGACTTATATACTTGGCCCTGTGTCAATCTATAGTACAATATTGCACCACTATATGGGGAGGGGCCGCAAAGACGCATCGGGTAGATGCGTCTTAGCTTAGAAAGAGCACAAAGAATGGTGCTGAAAGTGATGGCAAGAAAGTCCTAAAGACGTCCAACATCTCAGCTGTACTCGGAATGTAAAGTCCTAACATTTCAACTATTTTTAAACCTTTGTGCACAGAGCTATTCTCAGGAAACACCAAAAAGTACCATTACCCAACCCCAATAGACGCAGCGAAATGCCTGTGTGCTCTCGTGTTCCATGCAAGGAGACAATACGAGGTCGGCGGAGTTGTAAGCTATACAACACGATAAATAAACATCTCAGCACTACTTCTCTTAGCAGACACGAACTTAAAGGTAAAGTTTCTGAATGGCTTCAACTATTAGACTATCAGAAGACGGAATACCTAATGACATGAAATCATACAATGCTTTTAAACAAACTCTCACATACACACATTCACACCATACGTACACACACACTCACACACTGATCACACACATCTGTTAAACTTAAATAAAATTAAAAATTAGATTATTGAATAATAATTACCGAAAGTTATCCTAAGATTATTGTAAGTCTACTGCAGCGACAATCAAACCAACATTTCCTTTTTTTTTATGATAACAAGCTGACAAGCTCAAGCTTAGCTTGGGAATCAGTAGCAGTACCTTTTGTGCAATATACTAATATGAAGTTAGTTTAAGAGAAGATGAATGTATTAACTGGCGACAATAAAGAATTTTTTATTTATTGTAATAAAAAACACAAACACTGCATTGGTAACAGTTACACTCATCCGAAGAAAGAAAATCTATATACATAATATTGCGTTATAAGTACTCAATTCTCCACGGCAACCATTACCTACGTTAAGTAACGCACAAATGATTGATCGACCTGCTTAGTACGGCTAAGTAACGATGGATCTGCCGACGCGTTATCACTCACGTTGACGGCACATTCATCAATTTCCAACAATTAACTCCTACAGAGAATAGTTATTGACAGATACGCTAGATTAGGATCTGTCACTACGAGTATATTGTACTAAGGATGGAATAAGGAATCTTTCAGTGTATTGTATAAGTCATAGAAAAGAAATATAAATATACTAGCTTTTGCCCGCGACTTAGTCTGCGTAGCATTAGTACTTAGAATAGCCTTTTTTTATATCGTGCTTTTTTATATTGTAAGTGTGTAGGCTGCCATACTTAGAAACTATTGGTTCACTGTACAAACTCACACCGTCTTGAGGATGTTTTCCGGGATAAAAACCATCCTACGTCCTTCCCAGATTCTCAAATTATCTCCATACCTAACTTCATCTAAATCGGTTCAGCGGTTTAAGCGTGAAAGGGTAACAGTCAGACAGACAGAGTAACTTTCGCATTTATGATATTAGTATGGGTGCATATCAATCTGCCTATCCTTTTCCCAACTTTGCAGAAGTGGAGGTAGGCCTTTTCAGAGGACAGGGACAGTGCAGTCTGTTCAACAATCTTTTATATATATATTTTTATTAATTTACTTTGCAAATTGCATTGTCATGGTGAGAAACTATATGAGCGAAATTAAAGCTCAACCAAACACCGGTAAGAGTGCCAGCTTTGATTGCCTACTCGTATACACAAAACCTGGAGCAGGTGAAACTACATAAAAGCTTGTAAAAATGTCCAGGAGCACTGTAAAGTTATAATTAATATTATCTTCTGCCAGCGGCTACGCCCAAGAGAGCGTCGAAAATTATCCCGAGGGAGCATATTCCCGGGTTAAAATGTTTCCTATGTGCTATGCCTGACTCTATCTCTATGCCAAATTTCATCCAGATCCGTTCAGCCGTTCTGGCGTAAAGAAGTAACATACACATTCACAAACTTTCGCCTGTATAATATTAGTGTGCAATA
The DNA here is from genome assembly GCA_947562075.1 of Orthosia gracilis. NCBI lineage: Eukaryota > Metazoa > Arthropoda > Insecta > Lepidoptera > Noctuidae > Orthosia > Orthosia gracilis. Next base: position 37,984,894 of record OX387268.1, on the reverse strand, counting down.
TATAAGTAGGATAAGATGTAACCTAAAAATAGTGTTTACAATTTATAAAATGAAATGAAACCAATGAGTTCAACCAACGCGTCACACTTCACCGACTCCTCACAAATTCAAAAGCCGAGCTAACCGATTAAAAGCGTTGCTTCTCTAATCAAGCTCAAGTTTCCGAGCAATGTATCTTTGCAAACGATCTTAGAATACTCATCCGCTTCACAAGACGCGGAGGAGCGACTTAGCGTCTCTTCACACTTGCGTTTCTCCAGCGTAGATATTTACAGACTCAATGTTCCATAAGGGTGTTCTCATAAAAATCGATCGATGACATTCGTTGATGTTAACGTTTAGTATAGGAACCGTTGATGGACGTCGACTGATTCGTTCTTCCGTACAACGATGGCGTTGATCGACAATAAATCGATTGGTTTGGTAAATGCACGCTGGTGCAAAGGCACCTAACTGTGTTGTGATTATTTTTCTATCATGTGAAGCCAATCGTTACAGATTGTTCAGAATGATTCCCACAACACATCGAGCATTTTTTTAAGAATCCCTATTAATTGAAGTATGCAAAATTAAAGATACTTTGAATAGAAAGATGGTCCAAGGTCACGATATACCCGGTTTCAGCAGCTGACGCGATTAGTAATATGATAATTTTGCAATGCGCTAAAGTTGCATCAAATCCCCAAACCGTGTCAGCTCATAAATAAATGAGGAATACGATTAATTTCGCATTGGATATGTAGTTTAGGCGACAACTAATGTCGTATAGACCTTGTATAGCATGGTATACCTACCAGGGCACCATGTTGATTCAATACATAGTATAAAACAGTAAGACCAACCGGTACGCCGACGCGAGTGACGCGACGCTGCCCTTAAGGCCCTTACTCCGCTTTAGCATACTCCTTAGTAACGGCTAAATTAAAAGGTTTAAAAATATATTTTTACTATTGATTCATGTACCTACATTATTTGTGAAACATGTTTTTTTTCTTATGACTTTTGTTTTAAAAAATATTTATCAAAACGATACCTTTTCTCTTCTTTTGCATACTTCTCCAAAACGATTTGGATCTTTTAAAACATTTTAACACAGATAAAAATATGGTTAGAATTTCTTCTTTTTTCGCTACATGGGATATGTAAATAAAAAAATATTTTACAAACAAAACTGTCCAAAAGGAGGTCCAATATTGATATTTTGGCACCGAGCGGGCGCACGGCCGGTACCACGTTAACATTGGGGCACGTTAACTAGGCCTGTGGGGTTCCTAGAGGCGGCTTAATTAACTCTGACTCTCAGGTGGCTACATCCTCACACAAAAAGAAGAAGATTGGGTAGATGAGACTTGTACATTATAAAGACATAACATCACGTCTGTATTACCACAGTATAAATATGGACAAACAGTATTGAAACTACCAACAATTGCGAAACGGAACATTCACACAAACGTACGCATCGACAAGACTCCTCAGCGGTTCTCGCGGTACTATCAGTAGTGCGAGCCGCTTAAAGTACACAAGATTAGACATAGGTGCACTTATAGTACCTACACCCCATTTTGACAAATATGTTCAAGTCCCATGTAATAGGGGGCGAGCCTGTTGCCACAATTGATTCAACCTGGGAGTCTTAAATTCAAGAGTAACAAAAACATCAACCGGGCCCAAATCCAGGCAGAAATTAGAGATGAAAAAACCAATTACAATTTGCTCGACCCGAACGAATCGAACATAGGACCTTATGACATTACCCATCGATATCTTTTAGCAATAATTCAACTTAAGGTACTCGTAAGTATGTTAACGGTTCAGTATGACAGAGCTCGGCCCATACCCACTTCTTCCCCTGCCTTTCTCACAAATTCGTGCGTGGATTCGCCAAAGATCGACTGAACTTCATAACAGATGGTCACGGGCAATAGACTGTAGACAGTCAAAATTGGCTATACCGAATTTATACCCGCGATTAACCAAAAAACTTCTCAGCCTGAGTAAAAATAATCTAAGAATAGGAACAATTACGGGCCATAACCACCTTAACAAACATCTTTTTAATGTAGGCGCCACAGACAGCTCGCTGTGCTGGAGCTGTCTTGACGCCGAAGAATCAGCTGCCCACATTATCCTGGAATGCAAGGCCGTGGCTTCTCAACGTGAAGAAATCCTCGGCACAATGAGATCGCTCCACGAAGCCGATGACACTCCCAGGAGGCTTCTGCGCTTTTGGGCGGAGCTAGGCTGACTTTGTTAGCCAGAACACGCGCAACGGACTGAATGAGAGTCTAAGTTCGTAAAAGGGAGTCCCCATCAACATCATCATCATCGTATGTTAACTACGAATATAGCTAAACTAGCTGCTCCGCCCGTGTGGTATTAGTACCTCTCCCAATAGCTTCAGTAGTTTTTGTGTGAAAGAGTAACAAACATCCATCCATACATCCATCCTCACAAACTTTCACTTTTATAATATTAGTAAGAAATAAGATAATATGCATCACAAGTGTTATTACACACCACACAGAAACACACAAGCGCTTGCCGGTAATTCGTGGAAACATCGCGGATCAGCCGACGGATTTGCGTATATAGCTAGCGGTAATACGGCTTGCTTTGAGATACTTAATTAAAATGGAATTTAAAATGCTTTAAGATTTTCCATCCTTAAGGCGCACCATACCCCTCAGTAGCTCATTTTAAAATGAGAATCACGTCTAAACGGCAGGGGGCAATTAAAAAACAAAAGTATTCGTCATTTTCTTAAAAATTTGGTCTACGAAAATTTTGAGTGTTATTCTATTAACGTAGTGTAATTAATTTTTAAAGTTGTATCTGACATGATCAAAAAAACGACAATCGCACCAAAACCGCCGGTCGTATTTTTATGAAACTTTCACCATCTCAAAGATAATTGAATTACCTAAATTTTGATAAAAGGCTTTTTCTTAAAATCATAGGATAATATGGAAAGTACAAAGACCTACCGAATTTTGGGTCGCGCGGGTGTGAAACGAGGGCGTGTTTTGTTCCTTCAAGGTTGTTGGTGACTGTCGTCGTCTTATGGATTATTGTTGGCTATGAGGTAATTATACAGGACTAGAGATGTCGATGGATTTGTTGGCGCGAAACGCCCTTTATAAACGAGTTTTATTTTAAAATCTGTACCTAAGCCTGGAGCAAAGCTAAGCTGAATTAAAATAGAGTTCCATCGACCAGTAAGAAAAAGTAGACGGATTCAAAGTTGTTGAGAAGCATTCATCTTACAAGTTAAACTTTGCTCGCTCCGATCCGGTACCGTACAATACATTTATAATATAGAGATTTGTAAAATAGTTGACTTTATTCAGCTATAGCACTATCGTATCCATCATTCCGCATGAGGTTCTTTAATTAGACTGTAACGACGACGGCGACGACGGTCGACATCGATCAATGTTGACCGTCGTCGCCTAAAAATTAAGTCCTGATTTTTTATTATTGTCTTGCATCATAATTTCATATTCTACATACAATTGAAGCTGCTACTACATAGGACAAAATCATAATATGCCACAAATGAACGGCGACGGCTCGCCGCATTGCGGAAGACCGCGGTGTCCGTATGTAGATAGACTGAGGCTATACGCACTATTTGTGGCGGTCAGTGGCTGAGTCTGCGGGTAACCCAGGGATGTTAAGCAGCTCTTTAACCGTATCCGAGAATACCGAAAATCCTTAAAACGAGTATCCGTAACCGAATCCGATTTAAAAGCTTCAGATAATTTCGGATAGAAGCGGAGTCTAAATGAGACACATTCTGACAGGTCTTAATGCCGGGCCGAGCCAACACACTCGCCGCGCGCGTCACTTGCATGTACCTTTATTATAAAAATCTAATATCCGTAACCGAAACTATCCGGAACTACCGGATAATCGCAAATAATTTTATATCCGTAACCGTATCCAAAACCGATATAATGTTATTTCTATATCCGTATCCAGATCCGAAATATCTTAATCATAACATCCCTGACCCAGCTATGGGTTATTACCGCAATAGTTTCCTCTACACATAATTTAGATATATATATAACTTGATAGGACGGTGGCTATCCGCAAACTTGATGCACGCTGCACGGTAAGTACGAGTACATTATGAATATGTTAATAGATACTGGAAGTTGAACTAAATAGGTGGCAGAAACTCTGGATTGCTTGCAGAGCCGTATGCATCAGTTGAGACCTTGTTAATTTAACAAACAAGGAGGAATGGATTAAGATTGAAAAGTGAGTAAAGAAGAAGGATAACGCAAATGTAGAGACTGATAGGCTGCTTAAAGACTTAGACTTTATACTTTAGATCTTAAAGCATTGAATAGAGGGGAATGCTAATACAACGAGAAGTAGGGCACTTCTCGGTGTTCTGAATAGCTGCTTATGCACAATACGCATTGAAGTTAAAATTAAATGTTTGTTAGCCTTACCTGAGGACCGAACCGCATGTCTTGTCACACACGTCACACTTGGCAGCCACGGGAAGATTGCCTTCCAACCACTGGTGAGGCATTATTATATTCTGCAACAAAACAATTATACATTAATTATATTGAAGACCGGTTACTGAAGTCTTATTAAGCCTTTAGCTAGCCCAAATTAATAATAGACAATCAAATCAGCTAACATTATATAAACCTATACATAAACCCACAAAGAGACACGCACAGAATACACAGAGAAACACGAATGCCTATTATCATCATATAATGTTCCCATACTTGGAGATCCTGCCTCCTCTCTACGAGAACGCACAGGCAGACTGATGCAGATTAGTGGTCCTATCACAAACTCTTTCTGTCATGTTATAACCAATCCATGATCTTCATGCCCGTATCCCAATTTATTTGAGGCCAATGCAGCATGTCTTTGTCTTTAATACAACTTTGTTTGCCGTCATCTCAGAAGTTGCTTCGTTTGGAGACATAGGTACCTATAATCTTTCGCAGAATCCATCCATTGCTTCTCTCCCTCTAACTTTTTACAAGATTTTATTTAACTTGCAATGTATGTATGTATGTAAATGTGTTCGGTTCAAATCTTGCAACTGAATTTTAAAGCAGTTATCCTCCACCGATTAAGGCGTTATATACGCCCCAATGTAATAATGTAATGCCAAAATATCAATATTGAACCTCCTTTTGAACAGTTTCGTTTGCAAAATATTATTTGATTTACATATGTTATTAACCTAGCCGTTACTAAGGAGTATGTTTTAGAAAGTTACCGTTTTACGGCACCAAAGCGGATGTAGGCCCTTAAGATGAAATTTTGCATACACGATTAGATTGGATGACAATGCATGGTTGGCCAAATGACGTCATTCTGAATCCATTATGGCGGACGGCCCAAGATGGTGGACTAGTTATTTTTTGTGCACTGCCATGATATGGGACATGGGTATCAAATGAGGAATACAAACAAGCTTGATTTAAAAAAACGATTTTATTGAATAATTTAATTAAACATTCGCATTCATAGTGAATCCACGATAAGTTCCTCGTGCTTACGCATCATATGCGACCTCATATTTTACAAAACTTTTCTCATGAAAAAATCGCCTCAACATTTTCTCATTCAGAAATCAACTGGAATTAACCGGAGAAGCGTCTTACACTTCGTCAGCGATATTAAAGCCGTTTTGTTGAGGGAATATGGCCACGGTAACGGAATATATAATAGTGTTCCAGCTTAGCTAGTCAGTCGAGCTTAAACTAACAGTAGCGAGATCTCCTCGTGAGACTTTTTTATATAAGGTTGAAGAATAACTTTTGAGTGCTTTTAACACTTTGTTTTTGCTTAGCTGCGGTTTAAAAGGTTATTTATTTGGTGATTTTAAACGGTTAATCTGACAGATAACTTTGTAATGACCACGACTACACTTTGGTATTCCAATGACTAGTTCTTGTCTGATTAATACAAACCATATACCGATTTACAAGGACTGAGTATGGTGATATGTATTTAAGGATTCATTCGGTTATGGCATGGCAACACAGAGAAAATAAACCAATTATAAATTATTTAAAAAAAAATTTTTTGAACAAGCTTTTTTTCGTATTCTTTGCAGCAAACCCTTTCATTTGATATCCGTATCATGGCAGTGCACAAAAAATAACTAGTCCGCCATATTGGATTTAGAATGACGTCACTTACCTAGCCATGCATCGTCACCCAAAATAGACGTATATGCAAAATTTCATCTTAATCCGTTGAAGATAACTTCTTTAAAATTGTGTTGCAAGATTTGACCCTCACACACATATACATTGCAAGTTAAATAAAAGTTTGTAATAGAAGGCCTAATAGATTTCAGAATACAGCAAAAATAATGTTCACATTTTAAAAAAACGTACCGTAAAATAAAAAACAGTATTTAACTTTTCGTTTCCGAATGTAATCAGGGTTCGTTGTGAACTTCAAAAGAACCAAGACGCAAAGAACCCTATTAAATAAGTTTGAAATGTCCAGGATTGGCTGAAGGAACGGAAATGCCTGAATAGCTGAAAATTTGTGAAATCCTACGTAATTGTAGAACGGAGGCGAGAAAAAAGAAATTCTTGGAAAAAAATAAGAATTTTTACAGGACTAGTCCGTAAAAATTGGCATTGGCATTTCAAAATTGTTTTATTTGTACTAGGTTTTCAGGTATTTTTTATGTATTGGCTTCATTCCTAAATTAGGAATCCTAATGTTTTTACAGGGCTACTCCTTGGCATTTCAAAATTGTGTTATTTGTACTAGATTTACAGGTATTTTTTATGGGTTTGCTTCATTCCTAAATTAGGAATCCTAATGGTATCACTTTACGTGTGATATGTTTTCTTGATGGAATTCAATAAAACAAGATGCAAAGCTATATACATGAACTAACCTCCACGGGAAAAACATGAGGAAACCGAAAATGCCGAAACTACAGAACGCCAGCTGCTACGATTCGTATATACTCCTTTTGCTTCGTTAATGTTCATATATCTGTGTATACATCTGGCTACCACACTGCTAAAAATCGCTTCAGTAATACCGCTGATAAACACCAAACAGGCAGACGGTTTCACAACAACAAATAAAGAAACAAAGCAAATAATGCTCCGACTATTTGACTCCGTCTATAACTTAAAACAACAAACTATATCAAACATAGCCTCTGGTCAAAATCCTTCAACAAATCTTACAACATTAATTAACTGGAATAATTCAGAACTCTTGCTTATTGTTTCAGAATAAAGTCTGTTTATCAAGAGAAAGTTCTAGAGTCAACAAAGTATTGGAAGTTCCAGACTGGATGTTTGACTGTGCAGTGTGCTTAACTAGAAAATCAAGTAAAATGGTGAGTGTTTAAGTTTGTTAATGAAACAATAATATTTTGATAACATCTTGCAGTAATGAGGTATAAATAAAGGGCATTTTGCTATGCAATCGGTAGATAAATAACGTTCAACTGGTGGGTACTGTAAAATAATATTTATCATTTGAGGAAGTTTTAGTGCCTTAATGTTATTTATTGTGAAGCTTCTTTTTATTTCCTATAATACAAAAACGTTGCCAGCACTAGGAATTTGTTCTGTATGTTGGTGCGTTTACAAACATATTAACTCACAAACACAAACAGTCAGACACGGAAAAATGATTTGTAGGCCATACAAATATTGATTCTGTTCGGGAACCGAATCCATGACACGCATTCCAATAGTCGATCGCTCAACCACTGCACCAATCCTGTAGCTTAGACAGTCTATGGGATACCGCTCGTGAACGCGTACAGTTTTCCCATGCATGCAATACTTATTATTAATTTATCGGAGTTAAGATTTGTGCCCAAACCTTTTCACCGCCACGCCATATCGGTATTCCTATGCCCTGTACGCCAAGCCCGAAAATCTTAATTAAATACCTACAAAAAAATAGGGATTTCAACATTATATCGATACCCATTATTATTATTTTTTTTATCAATACTTGCCAGATAAATGGTCGATCATTAATATGTTAAAAAGAACATTCCAATATTAAATATTTTACAACGTTCCACTCAAGTAGTTCCGAAGTTGTTAATAACATAAAAACAATGATTAAGACACACAACAGTTAAAATGAAAATAACTCTAGGTACAGCACTATTCTCAGTACTGATGTACCTCACTGTCGGGAATAGCCGACATTGGCGCCGTCGACGAGTCTTTTATAAGACATCGTTGCATGTACATTAGAGTTGTACCATAGTGTCATACAGTTTATCGATGTTAGTATCTAATTAAATTCAAAGGCCACAGTAGTTTGTTTTTATTATTCTTGAAATTTACACTTATTGCAACAATTTGGGTTGTTAATGGATTGAATGCAAATAAAACTATTTATTTACCAATCATTTAGTTTAATTATTGAGTTATATTATTAATAATTACTTTGAGATCATATTACTTACATGTCACTTATGAATAATATTATCACGTGATATTATTACATAGCAACAATTTTTATAACAGGAACTTTCTAATATTCTCACTAATGTTTCAGTTTTTAATATAGTAAAACTACTTTTTTCTCAGTGCTTACAATCGTTTATATTTTGTTAGAACAATAAAAACTGTAATGACAAATATTACAATACCTTAAGTTACCTAAATTAATTTAAGAATATAATATACGTCAACATGATACTACATCACTAGCAGTCGGCTCTGCACGACATTGGCGTCATGGGACTTACTTTTTTAACCATAAATTATTTTACTTTTTATCATCAAATATTTAAATGAGGAATATGCATTTTTGTTTACTGTATGCAACTAAATAATGTTTAGACATTCAGCTTTCAAGGTGTATCAATAAAATACATAAAAGTAATGATTTAATAGGTTTATTTTGTATTTTTCTGCGACCTGTTTTTTGTCGAGTATAGCCGTCGTTGGCGCACAGGGCACGCTTGCTCATGTCGGCTATAGCCGACATTGGCGTTCAAAAGGTTAAAAGTCATGGGACTTATACAAAAATATTTCATTTCTTCGACTGCCAAGGAGAAAAGTCGTGAAGACTATGATTTAAGGCCCTCACTCCGCCAGTACCGTGAAACGGATATTTTATAGAGCATAGTCCTTAGTAATGGCTAGGTTAAATGGTTTAAAAAAAATATTATTGATTCATGTACACACAGCAAATCAGATTGGTTTGCAGGGCACACCAAAATATATGTTAGTGTATTACTTCTATCTATTAGTATTTACTTCACAATAATCCATTGTCCACGCACACACTTGCAATTTCTTGTCGTGGCGCATTAGTCGAGTGTGCGGCATATAATATCTTACGCCCTGGCGCCGTAAGATCAAATCCGATTACCAACGACTCAATGTTTTTATATGTTTTAATTAAATGTTGCATTGCTAAACTATTGCATTGCATTGCTAAACTATTAGCAAGTCTTTTTTATATCTGGGTAGGAATATATTAAGTGTCTACTCTCTAAAAATGACAAATCATATATAAGTTAGTAGTTGTTCGTCGTCATAATGCTATTGACTATCGGGCTTTGGTTACGTTTTTAGACATTATACCCTGCAAGTTTTGAGAAGTGCTTTTATTTGTGAATCACTTTACTAAACTTATGTCTTGAGTTAAGATAATTATTTTATATGAGTAAAACGTTTCAATTAGTGGAATTGCAAAATTGCGAGGCGTTAATGATATCGCCATCGCATCTGTGAGTAACAAAAGGTTGTTATTATGTTTAGAAGTTTAATATGTTTAAATAACCCATATGTTATTACGGTGCCTGCTTGGCTGAGCCCTTCCTCACTTGTTCTATACTCGTTCCACGTCGACTTAACATAAAAAGATATTACTGTCAGATATTCACAGGCAAAACCGGGTTCGCTTCGCAGTAGAATATTAGGTTTTCTATTGGTATTGCACTAATAGAAAACCTAATATTCTACTAATATAGTTATATTAAGTGATGAAAAATGGTTTTACGTCAGACAAGGACGGTTGCAAAATATTGTGGCGAAAAGATGGTGAGCGCTTTATAAAAGAAAATGTACCCAATGCAGGTTTAGTGCCCGGCTACCAATCGGCTATTTATAAAAATTTCAGGGGGTGATTAAAGCCCGGAGGACACGGTGGAGCACACAGTCGAGGTGTGCCCTGCTTGGGCAGAGCACCGCCGTGCCCACGTGGGGGCGATCGGCGGCGGAGACCTCTCGCGCCGGGCCTTGGTTCAGGCCATGGTCCGGAGCGAGGAGGAGTGGCAGGCGGTCGCCTCCTTCTGCGAAGCAGTAATGCTAGCAAAGGAGGAGGCCGACCGCATCAGGCAACGGCGCCCTCGCCGCCGCCGCCGGGATCCCAATCCCGATATCCAGCCACCGTAGACGCGGGCTCGTGGACAGCGAGCCATGGGTAGCTCGCTGTCCGATCGTCCGGTAACTACCCGGACCGAGCCAAGGCGTCGACGGCGCGCACTGTTCCCGCGCGCCTCAAGGAGTTGTCAGCAAAGAGAGGGGCCCAGCTGGTTCGAACCCTACCGGGGTTCGGGGTTATCCGAAAGGAAGCTAGAGCCCCGGTATGAAGGCTAGAAGGAACGGCGCGGGGTTTTTAGTCAGTACAAGTCTGACACTATCTCCCGCTCCACCCAAGAGCGGGATTAGTCATAAGATGATTTCCCCGTCGACAAAAAAAAAAAAAAAAAAAAAAAGGGGTGATTAAAATTGTTTTATGTGAGTGATGTTATTGTTAGTGAGATTACAATTAAGGATAACTGTATCTTCAAATCTAACTTACTAACATGTTTATTCATGTTACTAATAAATAAATTATCCACTTAAATATGAAAAATAACCTCAATTCTTGTCCGACTTCGAATATTTGTCATGCACAAAACTTTATAATTTGTAATTATAATTGAAAAAAAAACCAAGTCATCAATTCTATTTAAAAAAAATAATTTTTCTCTTAAATTTTTAATTAGATTGATTTCTAATTAAAAATTTGTTTAATTTTTACTTCAATATGTTTTTCTTCAATACTGTTCTTATTATCAGGTAAATTACATTTGTTTATATTAATGAGAAATATGGTTTTTAATAATGCAAAAAGTTGACGCGTTGGTGAAGTTCGATCCTAAGACATTTGATTTACCAGATGAATGCTTATACACTCACACCATGGGACCAGTTAGTTACAGAGTATAAATAATGCTTCAAATATATTGTGAAGCAAACACTAATAAATAAGCGAAGTAATACACCCGTTCATTCTACGCACACAAACATTATGTTGGTGTAACCTGCAAACCTATCTAGTTTGCTTTATGTACATTATTTGTGAAACATGTTTTTGTATGAGATATACTTAAGCTTTAAAAAAATATTAACAATACGATACTTTTTCGCTTTTTTTGCATACTCCTCCAAAACGACTTGAATGTTTAAAAATACCTTCTTAACCTAGCGGGCGCACGACCAGTACTGCGTTTACATTGCGGCGTATATATCGCCTTAACGTGGTAGTGGCCGTGCGTCCGCTCGGTGCCAGAATATCAATATTGGACCTCCTTTAGGACAGTTTTGTTTGCTTAATATTGTTTGATTTACATATGCTATGTCAGTTATGAAGAAATTCCAGCCATCAATTTTTCTTTGTAAAAATATTTTTAAGCATCAAAGTCGTTTTGGAGGAGTATCCAAAAGTTGCGAAAAATATCGTGTTCCTAATTATTTTTTTTAAAGCAAAACTATTTGTTATACGAAAAAAGTAATGTACATGAAACAATAATAAATATATATTTTAATCAAACCTTTTAACCCGGCCGTTACTAAGGAGTATACTTTAGAAAGTTACCGTTTTACAGCACTAAAGCGTATGGCCCTTAACATTGGGGAATATAATACGCATTAAGAAGCATTAGCAAGAGTAAAACGAACAGGTCAGGCACCAGTAATTCCCTTTAGACCGTTCAATTCGCTGCTAGTCTTGTTTCGAGTCAAACACAACTCTGCCATACAACATTCACGAGACACAAACAACCATTAGCGCGGAGCTCTGCAACTAGTTTGTACACAATACATAGGTATGAACTTTGTGGAGATATTCAGGTATAAGCTTGTTAAATCTAACTATGTATATTGGTATGTGGAGGTAGCGATAACCACGTTTGGTCGAGTTGGCACGAGCCATTCGAGACCAGTATTTTTAACCCCCGAAAGAAAAAGAGGGGTGTTATAAGTTTGACGTGTGTTGCTGTGTATCTGTGTGTCTGTCTTTGGCATCATGTGGAACCGATTTTGATTTGGTTTTTGTTGTTTGAAAGGTGACTTTGTCAAGAGTGTTCTTAGCTATGTTTAATTAAAATCGGTTCAGCCGTTCAAAAGTTATCTGCATTTTACTCTTTGAATCTGGGTTTTTTCGCAAGATATCGTGACATAATTTCGTGTTCGATAGATTGACGATTGAAGCGGATCTACTACTAGGTATATTATAAATGTAGTTTAAAAAGCATGATATAAAAATTAAATTAAAAAGATAACTTGTATGATAGATTACTACACCTAAGTTTTCACGCCAAGTATTTTTACACTAAAAATTTAATTAATAATTTTAAAAACCCCCGACACAAAACCTCTAAAAAGAAAAAATAAGCCTCGTACTCGCGTCGGAAAACCGCCAACGTGTACAGCAGTTTATTTTATTTACTTAGCGGTTCCCCGACGCGAGTACGAGGCTTATTTTTTGCTTTTAGTATATAAAATAAACTGCTGTACACGTTGGCGGTTTTCCGACGCGAGTACGAGGCTTATTTTTTCTTTTTAGAGGTTTTGTGTCGGGGGTTTTTAAAATGATTAATTAAATTTTTAGTGTAAAAAAACTTGGCGTGGAAACTTAGGTGTAGTAATCAATCATACAAGTGGATTGACAGCTTACTTGAAACTACGTTTTCACGGTGAGATGCTTACTGAATGTACCGGCTGCTCTCAACAAAATGTTGAAAAAATATGACCCAGACCCGGATGCTTTTACAAATTTGATAGACAAAAGTCAGATAGGTGTTGTCTGCTACCCGCACACTTGCAATGTATGTATGTAAATGGGTTCGGTTCAAATCTTGCAACTGAATTTTAAAGCAGTTATCCTCCACCGATTAAGGCGATATATACGCCCCAATGTTAACGCAGTGCTGGCCGTGCGCCCGCTCGTTGCCAGAATTTCAATGTTGGACCTCCTTTTGAACAGTTTTGTTTGCAATTATTTTTTCATTTACTTGACATAATTATGTAGAATAAGAATAAATTCTAACCATAATGTTTCTGTTACAATATATTTAAATATCTTAGTCGATTCAGAGGAGTATGCAAAAGAAGCGAAACAAACACGTGTTGTTAATTATTTTTTTAAAGCCTACGAAAAAAGCCATGTTTTACAAATAATGTTTATGAACCAATATTAAATATATATTCGTTTGCCGTAAGGAGAATGCTTTATTAGAAAGTAACCGTTCTACTGCACTAAACCGGAGTAAGGGCCTTAATAACACGTGTTTCTGAGGATTATCTAGATTCTAGAAGATCCTCAGAAACTTACCTTGTTGAAAGACTGGTCTTGAAAACAAATAACGATACGGTATAATAACCATTAATTTTATTGTTGGACCAGCAGAAAACAGGACTTCAATCCTGGAAAGGGTAGGTCATTGCCCAGCTGTGCGCAACACAGTTAGAAGATTACTTTTTGAAACCAATCCAAGCGGTTACCTAAATATACATTTCTGTCGCCGAACTCAATCAAATATTGATATTGACGCCATAATTCGTAACTCCGCTTGGGTACTTTTTAATAAAGGTGTAAGAAAAAGCTGATTGTTTTTATGAAATCCTTCAAATACATTTCCCGAAAAATTTTACCCTTAAATTCATTAACACGGTTCAATTTCACAATCAATAATAAAAATTGCCCAAAGCCAATTTGAATGTTAAACGGCTCTCTTTAGCATAAAAACATAATTTACCTAGCTTAAATTACCATACGCACAGATACAGTAAAAAAAAACACCAAAAAAAGATGTATTTTGGCTCATTTGAACTTTTTTTGCACAATTAAACAAGGATTAAAATTCCTCAGAACACAATTTGCAGTAAAATCAAAACTTTTCGGGAATTAAGCAAAAAACTGATTTTTGGGGCCTTAGACCGTCCATATTTTTTTTTGCTGTGATGGTTTATATAGGGACTTTTCAGGCAACATTATTAACGTAATAAACATAATGCCGGTGAAATTGCTTAGCTAGGATTTTTTACGCAGCAAATATCTTTATTTCCTGGGTTATGATGTTTCATATACTTGATAACATAACACATCGTAAATAAAATAGCAAGCAGAGAGGTAAATTGAAGTGAACCTATAGCATCTGCTTCGGGGCAGCCATTGATTCCCTATTTAATCAAAGATGGGGCGCCGTATCAATCTTTTAATGCCGGGATTTGGATCAGATTGGTAAACATTAAAGTGTACTTAGGATCGCGGGTTTTTTATTAGGGGCCTTTCAATATTCTACAATGTGAGTAGGCAATAAAAGATTGCCTGTTGAAAGTCATTATTGTTTGGAACCATTTAAGAAATGAAACTGTATCTTCGTACGAAGGATTGAAGATCTATGTATGAATAATATAAATCCTTAAAAAGTATCTCATTTTTGTTTTATTTTGAAAACTGCGCTTTCAACAGCGATATAAACTCCAAATAAAAGTCAAAAAGGATTTAAATTTTTCATTATTTCTTTGTATATAGCTTTCTCCCAAAGCCGTTTTGTGGATGATTGTGGATAACAAGTGTTCTCGCAGAGAAGGACCTGTGTCCTTACACACTGAGTAGCAAAATTAAAACAGAACTTATCTCACTAATGTGGCCATTTCCGTACACAATTCATATAGGCATATAGCCGGAAAAGAAAACCGATGGCACTGCAACTACCGGGATTCTTTGGAACAACCCTGAGCGTTTCATCAGAAACCAAATACCTGGGCATCTATTTGGACAACTTTCATAGGCACTAAAATATAATACTTACAGAAGAGCAGTTTGGCTACTCAGGCCCGAAAGACATGATAATATACACCGACGGAACGAACACTGACTCCGGTAACGGAGTCTTCTCACACAATCTCGATATAAATACGGAAAAAATATATTACCTCGAAGCTAATACTAGAACGTCACAACGCACTAGGATAAATACGAGTAATAAGTATAAATATAGTATCTAGTCTATTTAATATCTCTATCTCTATACTAGTATCTAGCCGCAACACGGTGACACTGCAATAGATAAAGGGACACAGCGGATCCCTGGGTAAAGACGCGGCTGACGAGATTGCTTGGCGAAGATCCAGCACGGCTGTCTGTGGATCCGAGCCTGTCGTACCCATCCCCTTCAAACAAATACGCAGGTGGCTACAGGAATTCACCCAGACACAGGCACAGAACTGGTGGACCGTGGCACCAGGCTGCAGGCTGTCCAAAGAAGCTACGCCATCCTTGGATAGTAGGCTTGGTAACCAGGCGTTTATTACGCCTGGACAGGAACGGCCTACGCCTGGTGATGGGGACCAACACGGGACAATGCTCGCTAAACAAACACTTCTACACAATAGGCATAACGCAGTTCCCTCTGTGCAGGGCGTACGTGGAGGCTGAGGAAACCGTCGCGCACGCTTTTTGAATGCACAGGCGTCAGCCAGATAAGAACACAAACGCTTGGGTCACCCATATCTTACAAAGATGTTATGAGCAAATCAGGAGCTTTAATTAACTTCTGGAGGGAGGTGGGTTGGTTGGAATAAACACCAAGCGGCCGCCATGGCCAACGCACAATGGCCCACCAGAAGGATTAAGTGCGGCAACCAAACCCTGTAACATAGATAACATAGAACATAGAGTTTTGCTATTTGCTAATTAGTTTTATTTTTAGTTACAAAACTTGGTTGTCAACGAACCAGTTTTATCTTTAAATTTAAGCAAACTTAAGTTATTTGAAAATGTACTTTGAAACTAATTAGCAAATAGCAAAACTCGGTTTTGTTGCCAGTAAGAAAAAAGTTCGCAAGTCGCAATAATATTTTTCAGTTTCATATTAAATGGATAAACAGAATAACTCTTTTTCTGACCAGTGAATTGCCCCCGACTTGCGAAGTAGATTGTGCACTCGAACCCAGGAAGGCGCTTTGCTTTGTGATAGTTTCATGACTTGTTGACATTGTGTCCCAGCTGCGGAAAAGTTATAAACTGATTTTTCTTATACTATAAAAAGTACAGCATAAACATATTGGATACATAACATATATATATTTTAAAGTATTATATTATTTTAATTGTTGTGAATGTGAAGACTGTATGGGTCATTCTTCTTTTTTGTTATTTTTTAATTTTTTTAGTTAATTTTAATCATGGTCTGGTAGTTTGAGTAATTTATGCGGCCTACCCAAATGTCCTCTCTTTAGTATTGTTCGTCGAATCGTTGAGTTCCTTAAATTCTGAGATGAACTGCACGGTTACTGACAAATACAGACTCGACAAGTCCACTCAAGCTGGCTGGCTCTTTCCTGAAAAGACCAGTTCAGACACCAATCTACTTGGTCTTCACATGATCTAACCAAGATTATGTCTGGACTTTAAAAGAGACTGTGACCTTTGAGTTTGTTTCGGCTTTTCTTCTCAGAGTAGTCAGATAGAAAACGCCTTCCTCATCTAGTTTAAAAAAATATGATTGACAAGTAAAAGTGTTTGTACAAAACAATTTACAAAAATAAAATCATTTATCATATTGACGACACGGTTGGTGAGTGGTCGAGCGATCGGCTACCACGCTGTCTGTCGCGGGTTCCATTCTTTCTTGTAGACATGGAACAAATATTTGTATGGTATAGATAGTTGTCTGGGTCTGGTTGTTTGTGTATATGAGTTTATATGTTTTGTTTGTAAATGCACCTACAATGTAGGAGGAAAAAGTCAAGGTCCAAAACAATCAAATACATTCCAAATTACAAAAAGACTGTAAAGCGCCCTCATACAATCTTCAATCTTTTCACAAAAGTCACCCAGCCCTTTGTATAACGAAGGTATTGTCAGTAAAATGGCCGCGTTCAGGTGGGGCAGCACAAATCTCGTAAAATTTGAACAGAACAATAGGACAATTATTATTCGTTGTGTCACTCGGGGATTCATTATGAATTTCATTATGTTTGCGGTTAAAATGCTTTTTGAAAAATCCTCCTAAGATCTGCATGGGTTCCCTTTTATTTGTACCTACATTGTGTGTATCTGTGTGTGCCAAAATAAACCAGTTTCCTTTTTTTTTCTTACTTTTAAATGTGATTTGACGTATCATGAATAGTAATACTACACCGTGAAATTTAAATGGTTGTTTTCCCGCAGCGAAATGGTTTTGTCTATGTAATACAATCGTTTCGTAGTTATATAAAATATTAGAAACAAAAACTGGCATATTTAACATTGTGAAAAACTAAACTCGAAAGCGATCACGAACCAATAGTATACCTCCCGATATCTACGGCCGAACGACAGCAGGCCGTTGACCCGGGTGCTAGGTCACCGTCGAAAGGATTAGGTTCGAAGGCGGCTCCGTTTGATCATGTTACGCGCGGGCTAGATTATGCCGTATAATTACACGCGAGAGCTTATTTTACTTTAAACATTTAATAAATCGGTCTTTGCTTTGTCGGCTTGTGGCTCGCTCGTTTGTTTTGCGTGCAAACTTTTATGCCGTATCACCACGTGCGAGAGCTTATTTCGGTTTGACCATTTATGCATCGCTTTCCTTTGAGGGCTGCGGCGCCGGCGCGTGCGACGCCAGTATTACCTACAACAATACATGTTACGTCTAGTGTTACTATTAAAGGCCGCGAGGCCATTGACCCACGTGCTTTTCAATCAGCTGTTATCCAACATGTTATTCAAATTTGACACTAAAACGCATTTGACACTAAAACGCACTTGACACTAAAACGCACTTGATGCGCACACTCGCGAATAACGTGTGGGTTATTTATTGCCCAAAAATGTTCGTTACGCTGGTTGAAAATACCAACTCGCGTAAAAGTTGATTCATCCGTCCACAAAATGTTCTTATCTTGGTTGGCGATCAACCACTGACAAAACGCAATTCTGTTCTGGGGGTCATTTTCGTGGAGAGCGTGAACACCGCGAAAATGATAAGGATGCTGTCCTTCAGAGTTGAGTAGTTTCCAGACGTGGTACTGGCTTACGCCAAACCTAGCCTCGGCCTGGCGCGTACTGCGACGCGGATCCCGTTCGAAGTACTCGATGATCTCCTCGTCGAGCGCTGGCAAAATAACGGCTGGTCGACCTCTGCCCTGTGCATGTGCCGGTGCATGGAACTGTCCATGATCTAGTAGCCGCTGTGTCGCCGCTACGATCGTCCGTGGAGATGGGACTTGGGGGTTCAGAACCCCGCGAAGACGGAGCGACTCCAAGTGTTGCCGCTCTGCGTAAAGTCGCCGGGCAGCATGGGAGTCATAATCAGCCCTAGCATACAACTGCACCATAGCGTCGTACTCCACATTGGTGTAATTGTAATGTCGATCCATTGCAGTTTACAGTGATGGCGCGTGCTGCGCGTACGACATTCGCGGGAAAACTAAGTAGGTCAGGGTCACAGCCGCGCGTGCCGCACGGGTAAAATAGGCGCCGGCGGCTTCGTTTGAAATTGTTGCGCGCAGGCTAGTTTATGCCGTATCACTACACGCGAGAGCTAATTTTACTTTGAACATTTCTAAATCGGTCTTTTCTTTGTCGGTATCTCGGTGATTTTTTGTATTGTTCCGTGCAAACATTTTATGCCTTATCACTACGTGCGAGAGTTTATTTTGGTTTGACATTATTTTGTGCATCGGTTTTCTTTGTAGGTGGTGACACGAGTAGTACCTAGTACCTACAAGTTACGTCTAGAGTTACTATTGTTACTCACTTTTTCGAGTTGATGAATATTTTTTTAATTATTTTAAAACAGAAACATCGTTATTTATTAACTTTAACTCTATACTTCGAAAGTACTCCTTAAGGCAAGTCGTTCTGCCGCGGGAAAACAACCAATTAAATTTCAGGGTGTATAAAGATATGGTAATTTGAGTGCTTTATGCGGCCTACACAAATAACCTTTCTTTGGAATTGTTCGTCGTATCATTCAGCTCTTTAAATTTTTGAGTTGAGCTTTACGATGGCTGGAAAATGCTTGTAGTTTCTGGACAGGTCTGCTTAAATCAGACATGGTAGGACCGAGAATTACCGGTGAATTGGTATGCTGTAGACTCTACAGTGTAGAGGTAGGGTTTTCTTGGGTTTTATTCCCACTTTTCATGTTCAGGAAACTGTGGTTATAGCTTAAAAGACTCTATACATCCTTGATTTCAGGGGTTTGAAGCTCGATATGTCTAACACCAGCAACTACATACAAAATTAGCCTTCAAAATATGACACTAATTCAGTATAACCTGCCTGCAAGCTGATAATACTAATCCGTATTATTGGCCAAAGCTAAATACTCTTATTAACCCCAATGAGCGCAGAGAGCTTGAATTTATCTCGTTGTAATATTCACGGAGGCACGGGTTATTCATAAGCTGATTATGTGTTCTATATTACAAGTAAGTTTAACTTTAATAGGGTGATATAATAAGTATAGGTACTATAACCCCAGATATACTGAGTTTAAGTAAATATGGAAATTCGATAGAAATATACAATTTTTGGTACGAGACCGCCACACTATTCCCGACCATGGAAACTCATGAAAGCCAGACTTAACAGTAGCGACGGCAATGAAGCTCGATGAGTTCCGGAAAAACAATTCAGTGGTCAACGAGAGCCACGAAATTAATCAGAAAAGAACAGCAAAGGAGTAAGAAAAGCGGAGGAGTAAGGAAACGTAATTTCCTCTTTTATCCATTTCAAGCAACAGACAATCCAAAACAGAGCAAAGAAATAGACTGCAAAGTATCACAACTGTTAGTATTTCTCGTAGGATGGGCAGAGATGTATTACAGCATATTTTAATCTCCATTTACAGCCAGTGAGTTGTTCAGCCATGTCACTCTACCTCTGTCTAGTCTACTTTCCTCTCGTATTCATTTATGCTGTCTCTCTAACATCACCACGAATGGAAAACCGTATTACCTATCTTGTGAAAGGAATTACCAGTCCATATCCAATTTACTAGGACACCATAAATCCCCTACTCAATATTTACGAACAGCTTTCTCATTTCACTAACATACACTTTGCCTCTAGTTTCCAATGTTTACAAAACCGTTCTTAAAACTATAAAGATGTTAATCTGCGGCCCTACCGTACACACAATCACTGTTAAAAGCTTTACGTCTATTTAACGGTATGGGCTGTAAAACGCCTGTGTACATACGTATGTACGTAGGGAACATTGACATACATTCGGTATGTGTTTATGTGTTGCCACGTCGATTTTGAATGCTTTTTATTGAGAATTGAGTGGCATGATGTTTGTGTGGCTAAGTAAGAAATGTGTCCTTCATTCATTAGCCACTTAATTATTGTAACTGTTACAAAATCCCAGGTTAGTCACAAATTGCCCAATTGCCTTGAAGATTATTGACATAGCTTAGTTTCTACTAGGATAGAATCTCCGTGCTCTATGGCTGCCTTTCTGCAGAGATTAAGTAGCTATGCAGCCCCTTACATTCCATCTATCCATTACCAGCTTAACTGCCAGTGTAGCGAAGCAATCCCACGTTCGGGCTGCAAGTATATTTTTTTATTTAATTTTTTTATTTATAGGCTCGCGCTTGATCACTATTTCACCAATTCATGTATTGCTTCAAAACGACACCATGTCACCATGTCACCATATCACCATGTATAACGAATTTTAGGACCTTAGCCGCAAAGAGGGACATTCTTCGTTGCCATCAGTCGACACAAACTGCTGGACATATGCCTCCCACAAGCATTACCAGATTAACCGATCCCGTGCTTCCCACATCTACTGAATTCTCGCGGCTTTCACCAAGTCATCAGTCAACCTTAGGCCATTAAAGGCTAATAAAGAAGGACATGGTCAAACTCACCCCCTCAGCATCTTCCACGACGTGCGGCCCGAGCGAGGCGAGCGTGCTCCATTTACAAGATGGCGGCGCTCGAGAGGCACATCGCTTGTGCGCCTTGAACTTGCAGAGCTCGCAGGCGAGCGCGTGCGCAGTGCCGAGCGCACCGAGCGGCTCTCTGCACACATTGCAGAACGTGGGCCGAGCGTGCGTTGCTGCGTACCTGGGGAGAAGATAACATTTAGAATAGTCGCCGACTGAATCATGACATTCTGCGGCTCATCCGGTTACAATTGACCATAAGATTTTCGTGTGAAAATGTTATTTTAACCAACTTAAATTTACAAAATAAATATCATTTAATATTTGATGTCGTTTTATCGTGCGTTCATATGTATCTGAAAGTAAAACGGCAACTAGAAGTTGTAGAAAGGGCTAGAATTCACAGAATTGGCTTGCAGCAATTTCAGAGAAGGACTGGACTGGACTGGACAGTTCAAACAAAAACCAATAGAATGCCACTAAGTTGTACTTTCCAAGAACTGTTCTACTCCGTTCATTTTCGCTCGAGTTGACAGGATTAGTGATGCCTTGTCTAGAGCCAGTTATTTATGGACAGAGGTTCATTTTAAAGTTGCGGGATATTAGTTCAGTTTAACACATGACACAAAGAAAAACCCACCACGCGATAGTTTTCGCTGAGTTGAGAAGTAAGCTTAGTGTCATACTGAACACATACAAATCTTTAAAAGGAGATCAACCAAATTGATACCGCGTTGTATATTCTATATTCTGCCCTAAAACATAGTTGACTTAAAATTATGTCAAGTTGTTCCCAATAAGTAGAGAAATGCATTTTATCTTGATATTCATCACAGAAAAGAGCCGTTTTATATCAATATTTGAATCAAGTTATCTAGACAATCCCACTAGTTATCAAAAGCAAATTAATTTTGTGACTATAGGTTTATATTGACAAAAAAATTGTAGCTGTACAAAGAAGGTACCAAAGCTCCAAAGAAAGTGATTGATCTCCTTACGGGGCGCGCGTACCACAAACCTAAAGCATGAGCTTTTTATTTGACACACAGCCCCAGTAAGGATTTTTAGTTTTACAGTTTTCAAGCCGGATAATACGTGAGCGCTGCCTTGTCATCTTTCTGTGTTTTGTTACTTGCATGGAATAATTGCGTTTTTTATGTTGTAGATACGATTTTTTTTTTGCATTGATGGTAACATCACACTAATATTATAATGGCGAAAGTTTGTGAGTATGTTTGTTACTTCTTCCCGCCAGAACGACTGAACGGATCTGGATGAAATTTGGAACGGAGATAGATTTTAGTCAGGGATAGCACAAAGGATATTTTGATGTTTTTATGCCGGGAATATGTTCCCTCGGGATAATTTTCGACTATCACGCGTGCGAAACCGCTGGCAGAAGCTATTTTCAAATAATAAGAGCAAACAGAACTGGAAGGCGGAAGCTTAGGCTTACGAAAAGTGAAAGGATGGATGGAGGCTTATGCCCAGAATAAGATAGAAAAGGAAAGCAAAAAAACGAAAACCAAAGAAAAGCAATAATCAAAATTGTTTGGTGCCCCAATGATATTCTAGTAAATAGATATGATATGAGCGCGTGCATTGTGAAGACTCTGTAACGGTTAGGGCTCCGTCGGTAAATAAAACCATAAGTTAGGTAGGTATTTACATAAATTTATATTAAAAAAAAAACCTAATTTCAATTATTGGTCACTCCTGTAGAGGACAGCCGTGAGTTCAGATATCGAGCGCGTGTTAGGTTCTAGACCGCCTAAGAACACCACTATCCTGTAGTTTCCAGAATGTAGGTGACCGATGGCAGCCAGGTAGGCAGGTCGGTCTTCAACTTCCAGGGTTGAGTACACGCGCAGGGTTGTCCAGCCATAACTCCCGCGGTAGCTGCTATCGACGGTGAGATATATCCGGTACGGAAGAACCCTGGAATATTCCGAAAAAGACATTTTAGGAATGTCCGATTTCGTACTACTGACTGCAACATCCTGACGACCGTCGAACATGAAATCTACGGTGGAAGGTGGTAATCTAGCATCAATTAGCTATCAAGATGAAGCAGTCTAAGCAGCGTGGTATACAATATACAAGCGTGATGTAGCAGAAAAATCATAAACAGTAATGTGAGGTAGATGAATAAAAATAAAAATAATATTTTACAGAATATCGAAATACAATGCTAATTATTGATTTACTAAGGTCACTAAAATAGTTTAAAAAAAGAAAATAAAGGCGAGGATAAAGACAATTCATAAGTTACCGTCATGACTCGCCACATCTATGTTGCGGTCATTCGGTGAAACGTTTAAGTAGAAAAATTACTAGTAACAAAAAAATAGCAATCATCGTTGATACAACAGCCAACTTGAAATGAAAAATGAAATTACACGTAGCGGTATTTTAGCAAGTCATGCTGCGTCTAAGTACTTAAATCTAAGTTAAATAAAGTTTTGCAACACTCACCCGATCGGGGTTACACTGAATTTAATTTGTTAACTTGTAGATGTAAAAATAGGCACCCGTGAACGGGGAGAATAGTGACCTGAGGTCGGCAGAGGTACTGTGCAGTATCTCAGGACGCGATCACTCGGCTGCGGTGTAATGGAAAGTCCCGCTCGCCGGGCGAGACTTCTAGAATTCCGCGAAAGTTAGGCGAATGAATGGAGTGGGAAATCATTCAACCTCGAACCCGTTCCCTGCGCGAAGTTAACGCTGATATTCTGGTACTCATTCATTCAATGTTGAGAGTTGCGAGCGTAAATAATTATTAGTTACATATTTTATTTTCTGCTTGCAATTATGACTAATGTGTTAGAGACCACGTACAACGTTACAACTCGCATACGTCCTAATTGGGACGTATAGTCTTTAGTCTATGTGTCACATGGCGAAGAGCAATACGCCTTGTTGAAATAAAAATAAAATTAAAAATATGCCATCGTGTGTGTATTTATAAAATGTACCAGTTATGATACCAAAGCATAAAACAGAAAGGATCTCATACCATATGTAAGTACGCTATACAACTCAATTTACAAATTCATTTCATTTTTTTTCCTAATGTCTATTATTTATTCTGTGCTAATATTCTGATATTTGGAGGTTAGACAAAAGAAAGAGATGGTAAATACATTGGTGGCCAGTATAATGTTTGTTTACATTCACACCCAAGTGACAAACACTAGCTGTCTCTTTTTTTCTTGTTGGTTTTATCATGCCATCCCTTTCGACTTTCAGTGAAATGTCAGATGAATGAAAAGTGTGTATGCGTGCTGCCGCTGCTGCGCGGAACACTTTTTTCGGTTGTCTTGTGAGTGTATAACGTATCTGATTACTAAAATATCATTGGGTGGCCTAAATGTTAAATTTAAAACGCTCGTTTACCGATTAAAAACAGTTTGTGTTTAATCTACAGCACTTTGTATTTTGTACCTAAATTTCAGGCAATTTCAGCTATGAAAATGTAAGATACTGCTATTTATCAGCTCTATTTTAAACTGCAAAACTGCACTTTCCGAACCCAATGACATTTTCCCAGTTGTAATTCCTTCATGCCAAAACTGTCGACTTGACTGAGAAACCGCCAATAACATTGGATGTTATTGGCGGTTTCTCAGTCAAGTCGCTTTAACTTTATCGGAAGAATATTCCATTAAATACTACGAATCCAACCGTGGTTAAACGATAGATTCAACGAGAAAATTTGCCATTAAATTCAATGAACCCAACCGTGGTTGGACTGGGATTGTCGCCGCGCAGTGCGGGTTATAATTGCTTTTCCGAGTGCCGCATGCCTCTCCCACCCGCCACTGTGGACGGAGTGGTTTAACGAGTATAATTGTGTCGGAACCATCGTGTATAACTGTACCATAGAGGAAGGAGCAAGAAGACGTCTTGGCGGCCATTGCTGGAGACGGCACATTGTCAAAATCTCATCATACAATACATGCGTGTAAATTTTTCCGATGTATGTTAGGATCGGTTTCTAGTATTAACAGATGCAAATAAATAAAATCACCAACAGAAAACAAAAAAAAAAAGAAAGTCGTTGACACCTGTCTACCAATGAATTCCAATATTTA
Source organism: Orthosia gracilis (assembly GCA_947562075.1). NCBI lineage: Eukaryota > Metazoa > Arthropoda > Insecta > Lepidoptera > Noctuidae > Orthosia > Orthosia gracilis. Next base: position 37,959,624 of record OX387268.1, on the reverse strand, counting down.
AAAACGATACGAAAAAAATGTAAAGGCAGTGTCGCTAACACGATCAAACAAACGTATCGCGGTAAAGGGCGTTCTTGACCCTTTCACTTGGCATTCAGTAATGAGTTAATATCTCATAAACGCGTGGATTGATTTATATGATTTAAACGGATAAATGGTCCTACGGCTATAGCATTTGAGACCAAAATTATCAAAATATCTCCATAAACAAAAAAACATTTTTTCAAGTTACTAATTATACTTTTTGGTACAAGTCAATGACTTTTCTTTCTTTGTTATCTGTCGGAAACTTTGTCTGTATTTGACATGGAGCATCTAACCTGGCCTGACGGGGTATCACCATATCTCTTAGCAAGACTGGTGTTAGATATTCGGACTTATGATTACCTGTAATGACTATCAAAGATCTTCAATTGACAACGAGGACCACAACTGTTTGACGTGCTTTCGGAGGCACGAGGGAATCTCGCTATGTAAAAATGGTCACCTATCCACGGACCGACTTCGGCAAGCGTTGCTTAACTTTGAACATCGACCGATGCGACTGTTATAATTTAAACATAAGAGTCCTTCTTTTGAGTGCCACTCATAGAATTTGACAGCCTAAACTTGTGTTCAGAATATTATAAACAATGGCAGTTATACTCGCTGTCGAGTGCGGCGGTCTGAGCTCTGTGGATTATACCGATGTTACACGTCATGCGCCCATAGTTTGTGGAATTTATATTCACTGACTTGTGTCCGACTGTCTGAATCTGAAATTGTTGATGACTTGTAGCGTTTTGTGGAACTGGGGGATTGAGCGTGTGTTTTGTTAATCTATACTAATATTATAAAGCTGAAGAGTTTGTTTGTTTGTTTGTTTGTTTGTTTGAACGCGCTAATCTCAGGAACTACTGGTTGGAATTGAAAAATTCTTTTTGTGTTGGATAGTCCATTTATCGAGGAAGGTTATAGGCTATATAACATCACGCTACGACCAATAGGAGCGGAGCATAAATGAAAAATGTTGCAAAAACGGGCAAAATTATTCCATTTTGAAGGCTTCCGTTGCGTGCGCTGCGTAAACAGTTTAAGTTACGTGAAAATCATGTATGATGGAATTGTTCCTCTTTAAAAGTTCTAAAAAAAAGTCCGCGACAGCGTATGTCTATCTTTTAAGATTGACTCACTATAACCTTTTTAATGGTAATCAAATTTTTTCATTTGCGAAGGAGTTTTATCAACATCTATACTAATCTATACTAATATTATAAAGCTGAAGAGTTTGTTTGTTTGTTTGAACGCGCTAATCTCAGGAACTACTGGTTGGAATTAAATAAATCTTTTTGTGTTGGATAGTCCATTTATCGAGGATGGTTATAGGCTATATAACATCACGCTACGACCAATAGGAGCGGAGCATAAATGAAAAATGTTGCAAAAACGGGCAAAATTAATCCTTTTTGAGAGCTTCCGTTGCGTGCGCTGCGTAAACAGTTTAAGTTACGTAAAAATCATGCATGATGGAATTGTTCCTCTTTAAAAGTTCTAAAAAAAAGTCCGCGACAGCGTATGTCTATCTTTTAAGATTGACTCACTATATCCTTTTTTTATGGTAATCAAATTTGTTTATTTGCAAAGAGTTTTATCAACATCTATTACTAATAATATAAAGCTGAAGAGTTTGTTTGTTTGTAAGGTAGGTAGGGTAAGTAGGTTAGGTGGAGTAGATAGGTAGGGTAGGTAGAGTAGGTAGGTAGTGCTAGATAGATAGCCAGTTGATGGGAGCGAAGCCACGGGGGTCAGCTTATAATAATAATATAAAGAGGAAAGATTTTTTGTTAACCGACTTATTGTTTGTTTGTTTGTACCGAATAGGATCCGAAAATACTGTACCGATTTAAAAAAATCTTTTACCAATAGAAAGCTTCATTATTCTTGAGTGACAAAGGCTATTTTTTAACCTGAAAACAGGTCCTGTGGGGTGGTCCACGGGAGCGAAACCAAGTGGAACAGCTATAATATTATAAAGAGGTAAAGTTTGTGAGTTTGTGAGTTTGTAGGGGGTAATCTCTGGATCTACTGAACCGATTTAGATGAAATTTTGCATGGAGATAGTTTGGGACCCTGGGAAGGACATAGGTTTATATTCCCTTGGGATGATGAAACACTTTTTACGCGGGCGAAGCCGCGGGCAGAAGCTAGTCAAAATTATAAACCGTGTGATCTGCCTTTCATTTTCCATGGGTTTGAATGGGAAATCTGAGAACTTTGAAACCAGAAAAAGTGTTTTTGTTGTTATTGTTATTGTTGTATAACTTTTAGAAATAAGGCGCAAAATGAAAGAAAGTAAGTTTCTTTTTTAAAGTTTCTCATACCCTGGTTGATGAAGTATACCCGCCAAGTGACCATTATTTACAATAAATGAAAACTAGATGAGAAAATAGTTTCATAGACTGTAAACTAAAGTATTGAAACAGGTTTTACTTTTAAATGTATTTTACCGTAGTTTAAATGTTTTAAGTTTCGTAAGGGCCCATCATAAGAATTCACAAAAGTTACATGAGCCCAATGTCAAAGAATAGCAAACAAAGATTTTTAATCAAAACTCTGCCATTTACGAGAAATTCCTTCGTGGTTCTAATATGACTTGTAACGTTATAAACGTTCCTCGGTATAACCATAGAACACAGAAACTCGAGAAGACGTCTTGGCGGCCATTGCTGGAGACGGCACATTGTCAAAATCTCATCATTCAATACATTCGTGTAAATTTTTCCGATGTTAGGATCGGTTTCTAGTCTTAACAGATGCAAATAAATAAAATTACCGCCAGAAAACAAAAAAAAAATAAAAGTCGTAGACCTGTCTACCAATGAATTCCAATATTTAAAAACGATACAAAAAAATGTAAAGGCAGTGTCGCTAACACGATCAAACAAACGTATCGCGGTAAAGGGCGTTCTTGACCCTTTCACTTGGCATTCAGTAATGGGTTAATATCTCATAAACGCGTGGATTGATTTATATGATATAAACGGATAAATGGTCCTACGGGTATACCGTTCATTTGAGACCAAAATTATCAAAATATCTCCATAAACAAAAAATCATTTTTTCCTCGGTATAACCATAGAACACAGAAACTAGAGAATACATTGATAATAATATTGGAGGCCACATTATTGCGCTGAGCACAAATTTCAGCTGTCGTAACCAAAGTCAGAAATGCCGCGGACCTATAATCAATTCTATTTTTATCTCCTATATAAAGTAAGTACTTGTTTCATATACATATTTTGTTGCTATAATTGCTTTACGTCCGTCACGTCACAGTCACAGGTCCAGTTGAAAACCATCAACATTTTGCTGAACTGGTCCTATTTGGCGCAGCCGTGTTATATTGATATTGTTTTTTCTCTCTTTTATTGTTGTTTAGTTTTAAGTTTTCTTTTATTTTTCTTTTTTATGTTGTGTGCTGTAGTGGCTTAAGACAAATACATGTATTTTCTTACTTTCTTAATTTGTATGAGTAAAGGTGGCACTCACTGACATGGTTGAACACAATTTGCTGAAATAGAGTTTTATAGACCAGTTGGATACACGTGAGTGCTGTACCTCTGTGCTAAATATGACACACATGCTGGAGTGTAAACATGTGCACATGCACAAGTGCCCATATACCTGCTCTTTATAGGACCTAATGAACGCCATAGTTTTTTATCACACGAAAAGAAGAAGAACTGACACGGTTGGTTTGTATATCAATTTTTGACCATGCCATCTCTAGCAGTGGTCGCAAACGACTAGGTGCTCTGTGGTATTTACAGTATAAATCACATTGCTATTACAAGTTCGCACTTAGTTACGTCAAGTACACAGCAATGTGCTCATTCGTTCATTGAAGCATTGGAATACAGTTAACAATTAATCTTTGAGATGGAATAACTTCAACTTTGTAGAGGAATTCATCCGGAGGAGAAATTGTTAGTGCCATATTTAGGTATTTCTTTCGCCAAGCAGCGTTGCTGTGTTCTATTTTGGAAGGTATCGGTGTAATTTGTGGCACATTTAGCATCTTCTCATGGCAAAGCACATAAGCCTATGCGTCTGGTATTACGGATAACTTTAGGGACTGACCACTTACCATCAGGAGCAGTCATGTTTTGGCCATGGTACTCTTCATTGTTTTGACGGATACGTAATCATTCAACGACAAATCATTCGCTTGATGGGATGTCCCATCGGTAAAAATGATGAATTGCAATGCAAACATTAATCCCCTACGTAACACCATTTTCGAAAATTCGGGAAATGGCCTCCTTCTGTGAGACCGTGATGGCCCAGAAGAAGGCCGCCGAGCGGGATAGTGAGAGGGCCGATCCTGCTCGAAGACGAAGGCGTCGGGGAGGCAACCGCCTAGTTGCCTAAAATACCGAAACCCCACCTGTGTCATAAGCAGACACGTTTCCCAGGTCACGGGTAGTCAGATTGGGGATTCCGTCCACCCACCAATACGAAAGAAAGACGTGAACACTGTGCACAGCGAGGCTCAGGGGAGGAGCTTTTTCAGGCCTCTCAAGGATGTGCCCTAACAGGCGTTGCACAGAGGGGGTTCCGGGGTGGTCTTTTAAGAGGTGACGATCACCGGGGTGGTTTTAGTGAGGTAAAAATCCCACACACCCTGGTCTTTTTTTCCCAAAAGTCCAGGTGCCTGATGAAGATAGCAGGACGAAAAAAAATAGATAGTTTGCGGCCCAATTAGTCTTTAAGCTTGTCCAAGTACGTTTCTACTGCCATTTGTTCTCATAACACAGATCCGTGACAGCTGAAAGCGTAATTACCTACCATCTTACAAGGTAATTTTGAAGTGCTAATTGAATTTGTTCTCACACTTAAGCCTAAGAGCCTTTTGTCACAGACAGAAGTGAAGTTCAAATACATGTAAATGGGAATGAGATGGCATAAAAATAAATTACGAGGAAAAAGAAGAGAAAATAGCGGTGATAAAAAGGAAACTGGACAGGTGCGTGTCAGACTTCACCCATTTAGGGTTCCGCACCAAAAAAAAAACAGTTTTTTAATATATTAGTATTTGTTAGTAAAATATTCGTAATAACAAACATTATCACCAAATTTCAAGTGCATGGGTCAATGGGACATTAAAAAATTCTTCGGTACAAAATTGTGTGACAGACGACAGACAGACAGACGGACAGGCAGACACGGGCTCCGTTTGGACCCTTCGGGTACGGAACCCTAAAAGCCGGCCAAGTGCGTGTCGGACTTCGCAGATTTTGGGTTCCGTATCAATATATTGGTACTTATTAGTAAAATATACGTAATTGTTAACATTATCACCAAATTTCAAGTTCATAGGTCAATGGGAAATTAAAAAATTCTTTGGATGTGTGACAGACGACGGAGGGACAGACGGACACGTGAGTGACAGCAATAGGTTTCCGTTTGGAACCTTCTGGTACGGAACTCTAAAAATATATAAAAAAAATTTGGTGTTCAAAGCTAAGAAAAACATTGTAGTAAGTAATGAAAGAGTAAATAAAATACAGTGATGCAGTTTACGTGTTATTTACGAGTAAGTATCTACCATAATTATACTGACCTACACTCGTAAGTTAATCCTAATACTATTTTAAACGCGAAAGTTTGTGAGGATGGGGGAAGGAGAAAGATGTTTGTCATCCTTTCACGCAAGAAGTACTGAACTGATTTTCATGCAACTTTACAATTGTATAGCTTATATTTCAGAGTAACCCATAGGCTATAATTTATAAAGATTTGTTTGTAAAGATATTGAAAGTAGGAAGTACGGGCCGCGTCTCGGATGGCAGTTAGTCATTTATATGCAAAACTCTCTAATAATTGAATATTTTTTCTTTTTACCCGACTGCCGAAGGAGGGTAATACATGTATGTATGTATGTGTGTTTGTTCCTATGTGGCGTTCTAGAGACCAAACGCGTTGGTTTTGATGATTCTTACGTCAATCGATTCGTCTTAACCCTGCGAGTATCACTACGTTAAAATTGGTAAATGGCGGATTTTGGGCGCCATATTGTGGGATTCCAATTTTTTTTTTCTTCCAAACCCTTCGTGTGGGGTATCAAAATAGTAGTTTACGTCTTGTTCTTCTCGGGTTTTTTGTTATTTTCAAATATATTTTTTTTTATAAATTGAGCCATGATTTCTAGTAAAAAAAGGGCATCAGCATTTTGATTTTATGGCTTCCATTAATCGGATGATCAATCAAAATAAAATAACCATATCATTTGATGGATGGATCGGTCAAACGCATTATAATGGTCAGTCCAAACATTGGTTTGAGATAAGGATCGACCTTGAATGAGGGGCTTGCCTATTAAACAGTATTTAGGTACTCTATGACGAAATAACTTCCTACAAACTGTTCGATATTGGATGTTGCAGCTGTTGTATGATTCAAAAAACCATTATGTTCTCCTCTAGATATGCGTCCGATCTATGGATATCTTTTCTGATTTTTTTCCCGAATAAGTTACCAAATCCCACAGAGTTCTCAAATTTTGACAGCCGTTCGCAGTCAATTAATTGCTCTTCGCCGGACCGAAGAAGCATTAATCGCTTTGTTGTTATTTTGTGTTATGTCCGTGCTTATTAAATACTGTCATTAATTGCTTTTCTTTCCTATACCAGAATGAATCAGTCTTAAACCCAAAGACCTTTACCATTTATATTCAACCAACTCTCTTATATCAATTTGCAATCTCGTGTAAACCCTGACTTAGCCAATTAATTCTACGTTGCATTACACATCACGCAAGAGCCACGTCGTATGTCGTCATGTCGTATGTCAGTTAAATTAATTAGTTTGGAAAATGTGCTTCGAGATAACCAGCTGAGCTTCCCTAATTTCATTTGCTTAAGCCGTACTGCAATGTTCCAAGTGAATGCACATTTCTACATTAATTGTAAGTCGCAAAGTAATTTTGTTTTCATTCATCCTATATAAAATATTTTCCCAAAATATCTGTTTAAGGATTTAGTTGAATACTCAGAGAGACTTCGATCTCTGAATTTGCTTCGCCTTTTCTTCTTAAGGATCAACCAGCTAGGAAATAAAACATTGATGACCATGTAACTAAGACTCTTCTCAGATCTACTTCAAGCTCAGAACGATAACATACGACATCTAACTTATCTGTTAGGATTTACCAGAAAGTCATACGTGAGAAATTGCCAACAAGGTAACTGCTCCGCAAAGAGTTAAACTTAATGTAGCCCTTCACAACGTGAAAATTCGTCCTTTTGGTGAACCGCTCTCGGGGCTCGCCTTTCCTTGACTCTATCTTGTTGTAACTGTTAGAGCACAATGTTACTAGTGATGGTCTCTCCTGAAGGCAGCCTGGCCACCAAGTCAGCCACGTCAGCCCCGCGGAGCGCACCTGCCCATGACTCCATCGCGTTGTAACTGTTAGAGCACAGTGTTACCAGTGATGGTCTCTCCTGAAGACAGCTTGGCCACCAAGTCAGCCACGTCAGCCCCGCGGAGCGCACCTGCCCATGACTCCATCTCGTTGTAACTGTTAGAGCACAGTCTTACCAGTGATGGTCTCCAGAAGAAAGCCTGGCGACCAGGTCAGCCACGTCAGCCCCGCGGTGCAGGGCTCCGCGGAGAGCACCTGCCCACGATTCCATCTCGTTGCGGCTGTCGGCGCACAGGACCAGGCACCGACTTGCTGTTATGACCTGAAACAAACGGAATATTTGGTTATTGTCTTAAAAAGATGTGCCATTTAAGGCGCTCCGTTTCACAACAGTGAGTGATAACCTTGTAGAAATGGCCGAGACTTACGAACGTTATCTTCCAAACCCAAACCCGGCAGGCACTTTATGTTATTTATTTCATGACCACTTTCTTCAAAACGGTGAAGGAATATTTACATCGTGAGGGATCTGATATGGCCTTTTTTTTGGTTTGATATTATCGTCTGACTTGTCCCGCTCTGGGTGAAGCCCACCCATGTTCCTTCAGTTGCTTGTGTCAGGGCCGCGGTAAACAGCCGTGTCCGGTAAGGACCTGCGTCAGGCGAAGGTGAGAACGCCGTGACGACCGTCATCGTTGTCGGCAGTGTGATCCGCATCGGGCACAGCAAGAGGCGGAACCTTGGGCGGGGGAGTATGTTACCCTCGTGGGAGACAAGGGAACAGAGTGCTATCTAATATGCCCTAGTAGTACCAAATTATTGAAAACATTGTGACATTCTATTTACTTTTTTTGTATTTCATTGTTTTGGTATGAGATTTATTACTGCGCCGCCATTGTAGCCAACTTCAGGGCGGCCAAGAAGTTTAGCGAGAACTATACCTTTGAAAGTCCTGACAAAAAGCCGGACTTTTAAGAAAAAGCTTGGCTTGTCATGATAACACATGTAGTTTAAAACACCATTTAAAAAAATCCTTCCAAGCGACAAATCCGATCAAATTAGAAGGCCAGACGAAGTGCGGACAGGGCGACAAATGTCCGGATAAATCCAAGGGACGGATGATAAATCTACGCTCCACTAAAGGGCCGTAATATTTAACCTTCCACGAATAAGTGGGATTACGGTCAATTACCTCTCACAGCGAGCAGACCTGTGTCCCAGTTGTGGGAACGTAATAAGCTGATTATATTATTCAGTACAGCAGTTTACGCACGTGTTCCTGCTAAGCTTCGCTTTGTATGAAAATGTAGGTAGGGAGGGTTCGTACACTCGAACTCTCGAGCACACTACGAACGCACGCGTGACAGCTAGGTAAGTGAAATAGCAAAAAGAAAGGGTATTGCATCATTTAAAGGATAAACTTGTAGCAAAGTTTAAGGAGCATGTCGAACTTGCTGCCATCCCCATTTACATATTATTCAGCGACGACTGTAGTTTACGACTACGTGTGTACTCCTTGTACACACGTAGTCGTAAACTATAGTCGTAAATTCAAGATGTGGAACGTGAATCTTTAAAAATGTAGCGACCCTATCGATCGCTTGAAAGCGAGGCTTACTAGCAATCAGTTATGATCCATCCATAATGAATATGCACTTACGTCTTTAGGGTTAATGTAAACCGGGCTATGTTTGCTGACTGGTGTAGTGTCTATCATACAGGCAGTTCTTGACAACATCATAAATGGAATGCATTATGATGTTTGATGAAATATTCATTGATTCATTTAAATATTTTTGAAAGTTTGAGGAAACGTAAAAATCGGAGGAAAATAAAATAGTAAATTACTAAGGGGTGTTTTGCAATCTCTGTGTATGATAGGCTCTACACAGACGGGCTGTTTTTGAACGGTAAAACTGGCTCGTTAGTCAAGCGCTGTTGCTGAGCATGAGTTCCAGGGTTGTAACCCCCGGGTCGAGCAATGTGTTTTTGGGTTTTTCATCTGGAATTTTTCAGTAGCAGCCCGAACTAGGGACTTGAGGCAACGACTTGGGTCGTAGGCTCGTCCTCTGTTTTATGACGCTCTTTCAATTCAGGCGATTGGTGCGGGACCGCTGCGGCGCCCGGCGATGCGTTTGTCGTACTGCGCAAGACTGGGTGACTTTTTTCTGTCTAAATTGAATGCGCCCTTAAACATAACTAGCTATATGTGGGTGTACTATAAGGTGCACCTCTACATCTCCCTTAGAGAGATACGGGCGAGATGTTTTGGTATGTTTTGAATTTGTTTGGCCATAAGCACCGCTTGGACGTTCCTAATGGATGATATCGGGCACGTATTTTCTAAGAAAATTTCAAGTTCAAATTGGTTGAATTGCATCGCATTGCGTCTTTAAGAACGTTCTTGCAATTTCGCTTTGTAAAAATCGAATATCGTGATATAAATCTATGCACAATTTGATTCCGCCTAGCCCTACAAGAAGTCCGGCAATGCGCCATCGGTACATGTTCGACATCCTACCCATAAGCACAAAGAGTTTTGCGAATACTTTCATTGAGCGTACAGCTAAGTATTGGAATTCCCTGCCAGAGTCTTTGTTTCCTGATAACTACAAACTAAGGGTCTTATAGTCAACAGTGAATAGGTTACTTCTAGGCAAGCGTGCTTCACCGTCGCCACACGATCGCTTACCATCAGACCAGCAAGTGGTCAAACACGAGCCTACCAAAAAAAAAGAAAAAAAAAAAATTACAGCAAGTTTGAGATCCCCCATCACTCAGCCAAGTTCACCCTTACTTACCTCCCCTAGCTTTTAAACAAACCGTTCCCTTGTCTATTATAAGACAGATCGATAACCAGGACAAGGCTAGGCCTATTACTGAAACTATTTGTATGATAAATTACCAACTACTTCGCAAGGAATTTTAAGATGGCGGAATCTGTAGTTGTACAACTATTTAATTGTGGTCGGATAATTTCATTGTTTTTCTTAGAAATTCAAGGTAGATAGCATGATCTATGGACATATATATTTAGATCTCATAGAAATAGCTGTAATAATGTTTTACCCTACTGGGCGTCTGTAAAGACAGTTAATATTACTTGTAGCTATCTGTGTTGTTAAGTCTTGTACTGTATGTGGTATTAAATGCATAGGTGTATTAAATGCATGCTAAATAAAAATAACAGCTGCAAGGTTCGATCTTCAAGATCAAGCTCCGCTTGCCGTGGTCGCAACGTGGGTGGGTGACCATCCATTACACACTGAGACCCCTCCGCCTAGGAAAGTATGCTAAACCTTTGGTTCCGGATTTCATCTGCAGAACATTGACAGTAGTTACGTGTGGTCAGAAGCCAGAATATTTATTGCCAGCCTAAAAAAACTAGCCTAGTAATATTCTCAAACCTTACAGTCCAATCATTTCTAAATCACGACTCTTAACACCAACAGGCAGTTACCAATTCCATAAAAAAGCTCAACCAGTTATTGTTGATCGAAGCTCAAACAGATCAGCTGTTACGAGCACATTAATATAATAATCTAAAATCATTGAAGTCTAATTTCGAAAATCAAATTATTAAATAATTAATTTGCTCACACAACCTCAATGTGGCCGCGGGATAATTATTATAGACAAAGAGAATGGACAGAGCTTTTTCGTATCCAGGTATGAAGTAAATACGAGCGAACAAGTGCAAGTACCGCTTTTTGAATTGAGAATTTGGAGTAAAGTACGCGTCTAAGCTTGACATGTTTTCAAGGTAAAGAAGAGTTTAGGAAATACTCAACTTCTAATTTAATCATTTAGAAATTGGGAGAAGAAGCATCATTGCAAAGATCATGCAGCCAGTAGTTGTCTTGTCCTAGAAATCCGATTAGGGAAGTGACACTTGCAGTTGTCACCTTTGTCACTATACCTCACAGAATAGACACAGGCTTTTTGACTTTGTATCTTTCTAACGAGTGCCTACAGAGTGAATTGTCAATTATGTAAGGATAATTTTCAATCCATTCTCCATAACCATGATAATTACATACAGTATAGGTTCGTACTGAGGAATACCGCATGCGGAATTGCGGCAACCATATCAAAGCGATACGGTTACTCAATACGTACGATGAATCAAATGTTTTATATTACTGCAGTCACTGTTTGATTTTCAATCTCCTGCTGCATCGGTAAATGGCAATATGGCTAAAGTATCTATTGTTTGATTAACTAACTCTGCTTGAATTTGACCGATTACACAAAACGAGGCAGAATTGTTATTAAGAAAGAGTTTTAGTTTGGATTTTTAAGCAAATATAAGAATTTTGATCTTTTTCTTTTTTCTGTTGCGAAAAGTTGGTTTGAAAGGACTTTTAAAATTTTGGCATTTTGTCTGTCACGGTTGTAGGTAATCCTTAGATACCAATAAAACGAATAAAAATAAAACGTAGAAATTATAATCTGTTTAAAACATAAATACAATTATATTCCCTGTTTTAAAGGATATCTTCATTATATATCTCATACCTAAAGTATTTATTAACTCAAGTCAAACACAAAATCAAAACATACACACAAAAATCAATCAAAGAAACACAAAACAGTCTGTTTTGCCCAAATTAAATAATTAACAGCAAGGAAAACACAACACCAAATATGTAACAACATCATATATCATGTCAGTGGTAGTGGTTTTTGTTTTAAAACCGCAACACATGTTGTTCGCACCGAAGGATCAAAACAAAACAAAGATAAACAAAACAATAATATTATCGTACGCCAAATGAATTTCGTCCGGTATCGCTCGGTATATAAACTTGAATGACGCACGGGCACTCGGACATGTGGTATGTATGCTCTGCCATGATTCAATCGATTCGGTTTTTCTAAATTCTATGAACGGTTTTTTTTAACATAGATGATGGACAACGAACGTGTTGTTAGACACATCTAGGTCCCTAAAGATCAGGCGGAAATTAAAGAAAGGAAGGTGTTCAGGAACTTATTTAAGTAGAGTACGACTTACGTGCTTGAGCGACTTCAGATCTCTGTATCAGGTTCATATTTGGCTTACGCAAGTATGATCACGTGTCTGAATTTCGTACTAAGCTCTGGCTCAAATGGCTCCATATTCGCCTTTGCCGGAATGCCCATATACTTTCCTTAATCCTTTATTTAATCCTTTTACTCCTTTTTATCTCAAAGAACGCTTTCAGTTCGTCTGTGACACCCATTCTAGGTCCTTGAGATCATCGGAAAATCTAAAATTAAGTACTGTACTTAATTTTAGATTTTCCGATGATCTCAAGGACCTAGAATGGGTGTGCTCTTTCATTCCACTTCCTTCTTTGATAAATCTTTCACGATTTATTCAGCTCGGATGTGGAATGTATTACCTACTGAAGTAATACGTGCTTAAACACTGCCAACGTTCATGAAAATGGTGAAGGAGCATTACCTTTCATTATAATTTGTATTCTTCTCCTGTCTCTGTTATATTTGATATATATATTAGTATATTTTGTATATTGTATGTTTGTATTTTATGTTATTATGTCTAGTTAATTTGTACACTGACAGCCCTAAATTCTTCTCCTATTGCTCAGTCCATCCAAAGGTTGTGTGTAAGAGATTGCCTAGTGCGATAAGACCGCCCATTGTACACTTTTTATTGTGAACGTTTGTCGTGTATGTTTTTTGTGGTGTACAATACGAGAATAAATAAATAATAACACCAACCAATTTGTTAGCTTAGAAACAAAGTTCCTTAACGCACCTTGTGGCAGTAGTCACCTGATAGAAATCTTCACGTCACAAAAAAGCGTTATTTTATTTGCCCCCTCTCAAGGGGTTCGGTTCGGTTTCGTCCGGTGTAGTTCGGACATAATCGTCAAGCGCTGGCCGTCATACTTGTTTTCGTCATGTGTTAGTTTTCTTATAAGATATTCAGAGTATACTCTCGTTTCATCAAATTGTTCTTCAATAACTAATTATATTAATAAAACTTTTTAATAATAAATATCATGTGAAATATTTTTTTGATTGATGTAGGCCTATCTCGTCACACATCGAACGGTCTGTATCTGTAACTGGTCTTACATCCAGCGAATTCCCATTATTATTATGTTAAGAGAATTAAATTATATACATAAGTTTGCCGTATGACATTACTGCCCAGAATTTGATCCTTATTGAGAACTCTATCGGATGGTGTAATAAAACAGCGTGTTATTTTTTTTTCAATATCAACGTGTTCTATTCCTGGCTAGGAATATTGTTTTTTCTGCATTCTAATGCAGTTTAAGATTTCATCAAAATCGACCTCGGAGTGTTTTGCTCATAGTTTCGGATTTTGCCATCCACGCCCACTGGAAAGACACACTCTGTAAAACAACTCTACAAAAACTACATAGCGCATAGAGAAAAGCCCTGTAGTCAAGTCAGAGCGCCAAAGTTTCAAATATAGAATTTCATGCAGGCACAGGGATAGCAACTGTCACAATCTAAGAAAAGCCCTATAGTCAAGTCAGAGCGCCAAAGTTTCAAATATAGAATTTCATGCGGGCACAGGGATAGCAACTGTCAAAAGCTATGAGTCTGTGACGATACGGGTTACGGAGCGCTATATCTCTTTGTGAAACTGCAGCCAACTGTAAACAGAATGAATACTGAAACTGTGGGGCCACAGGTTTTGATTATTATGTTTTGAATGTAATGTTTTTGTTCTGTCTGATTTGCTGTGGGCACTTTTGGGAATGGGATTCGTTCAATCATAATATTTAGGTATTGTTTGTGGTGGAACGATGACAGGCAATAAAATAGTAACTAAGTATTGATTTTGAGTTTAGATTCAGTGAAGCGAATTAACATGGTTTATAAACGCAGCTTTTGAAAAGTTGTTTGTTTTGATTTTTTTTGGCTGTAGATTAACTTGATTGACAAGGTCCACTTTAAAAAAAAAATGATGTGTGAGCGATGGCACCCAATCTTCAATCAATCAGAATGAATAACAAATAGGCCAAATGTTTCTGGAATGGTGACCGCGTACGTTTAGAAGGCCTCCCAAAGTGGACCAGTGACCTGTGTGAAGGCCGCGGGAATACGCCGATGCGAGCACATAAGAATATATTATATTCTCATTTTATTTATCATTTAAATTCTACCTAAGTAGTTCATACTTAATCCAGCTTAGCTACAGAAATCAAACGTGTAAATTCTCAAAGGAAATTTCCCCAGCGTACTGTACAAGGAAAAAGGACCACTAAACTCACTCGTTCCTCTGAGACGTATGATGTTCCTTTAACTGGCGGTCTTATCGCTCACTTTGTATGTAAAAGCTATTCGTTTCACTGTACTGAGCAAGCAATGGGCAGTGAATGAGTGTAAGTGTTAGTGCTTAAGACTTTAATGTGCGTGTTAATGGCAAGGAAGTAGAGATGGAACGACTAGTCGGCAAACGCTGACTACTAGTTGGCACTCAAACAATTAACAAACTTAATAAAATTCATTTACATTCTTAACTAAATTAGTCTTAGAAATACTTTGTATAGTAGATCAATAATTAATATGTTATTTTACTAGCGATACTAAAATAGAGATAGACCGACTAGTCGGGCAAGCGAACTATCCGGCTACATTGGCGGTCGGCGACTATTCGGCCATTTTTGAGCGCTGACTAGTCGTCTATTCGACCAAGTCCATCGCTACACAGAAGATTTAGTAGATAGTGGCACGATATAGAACCGTTTATAGTGGGTAGTCAGAGCTTAAAGTGATAAATGATCGTCTTTGAGGCTTAGAAGCCGACATTGCGGTGCTAGAATCTTAGAAGTGTTTTATGTGGTGCCGTCTTTAAATACAAGGTAAACAATGCAGTAATAATGTTTAATAGCTTCGTCTACAAAGGGATATTCAAGGATTGTTTTTCACAGAAATCCTATATACATAAAAACAGCCAGATTCGAACAACTATTCATCATTATTTCAGCCGAAAGACGTCCACTGCTGGACATAGACCTCCTTCAAGTGTCGCCACATTGACCGGTCCCGTGCGTCTCACATCCAGTGGATCCCCGCAACCTTCACCAGGTCATCGGTCTAACTAGTGGAAGGCCTGACAACGTCACGTCTGCCGGTTCGCGGTCGCCACTCCAGAACTTTTTGGCACCATCGCCCACCCGTTCTGCGAGCAATGCACCCTGCCCACTGCCACTTAATTTTAACGGACACCTATTACGGTATAAAAATATTTCTTAAATGCGGAAATTAAACCTAGAAGCAAATGGACTAGGAAAACTTGTGGAAATTGAATAAAATAATATTGTTTTCAACATATTTGCCTCAGTGAGCCTTATTACATCGCTTTTAGGGCCATAAACTGTGCTATAATGCACACGTGCGTAATAACATTACACACTAGTGCGTAATAGAACTATCCCTACACAGTTAAATTAGTATCTTTCTGCAAATAATATGCGAGTAAATAGAGCATTTTAAATTTAACCGGGTAATACAGTATTTTTTTTAAGTAACAACAAAGAGGTTTTATGCTGCTGAAAATCCAAATACATTTTTAGAATAAATAAATGTGTACATCCGTAATTAAGTCAAACAAATATTTATTACTATCAAATTATTCATAATTCACAATAATGTGTTATAAAATATTTGCATTTTATCACTTAAAATTATAATCTTGAAGTAGGCTGTATGTTCATTCACCTTGCATTTGGCGCGTGAAAAAAAAAGTTTTCGCGCCATTTTCCATAATTTTCATGTTTTGTTTATATCACTTTTGTCGCTGTGTGGTAAATTATTTTAGAAATGTTAAGTTTTCGAGCAGAAGATGAACAATTGATAGAGTTAGCCTCCCGCCAGAAATACTAAATGAAGCACAAAATGCAAGCGATAGCCTAATCCCCGCAAAATCTAGAGAGAAGTGTTAAGCTGCCTACGATAATTTCCTTAAATGGATCAGCAAGAGTAATACCCAGTAATTTTCTGAAAATGTTTTAGGCGTACTGAACAAGCCAATACATAAAAGTCCAGCTCCCTGTGGTGTATCTATTCCTGGTGGTGCTCGAACATGGTATTGATATCAAAACGTACTGTAACCTGATGTCATTTATAAAGAGACGTCTCGGACGGATATATTGGTCTTATGATTTGCCTTTATCACCGATCTTTACATAAGAAGAAAACGAAAGTATCTACTAAAGAAGTGGCAAGCATCAATGTAACACAAACTGTGAAATTGACATCCAAATCAATCCAATATCGCTTTGGAAATTGTACCAATTGTTGTCCACCAATTGTTTTAATAATTAAACGATATAAGCAATACGTGTTTGTTATTCGTAGCAAATGTGTTGTAAAACGTCGTATGAAACTCGTGAGCTCTGCTCATTACACGCTCCGTTGAATTATGCAAACCACAGCCTCGTGTTTAACGAGCAACTCAGCCCACTTGTATCATAATATACTAAAAGAATTCATATTGTTTATAGGAGGTAATCTCTGGTTGTAATGGTCCTATCACGAAATTTATGTCATTGATAGAAATCTATCATGCAGTGTCATAGGCTACTTTTTATCCCGGAAAAACATATGGCTCCTGTGGGAAACGTCACACAATCGAAGCCGCGTTAAACAACTAGACTAGTGGAAATAATGAAACAAATATAGCGTCAATCATTTCTGTTAATTAATTCTCCAGTATCTGTATTTCTATCTCCAATCCATATTTGCATTTAATTTAAGATCTAACAACAGATGGCCGGGGTTAACAAGAAACAGACAAATTAATATAATATCTGGTTAATTTCTTATATGTAGGTATTGTATACTCGTTTGTGGTTCAACAACATTGTAGAAATATTCTTAGATTCTTATTTAGAAGTAAAAGGAAACATCTGTGTATTGGCTGGTTATTGTCTATTGAAAATGTTGGTATGTGTTTTAAATTTTCTGATATTTCTTACCTGTATGTATATATGTGACCTGACTCATATTTAGATGGTACCTAAGTAAAGTAGTTCTAAAACTTTTATATATACTATTTATTCCCGTCTGCCTAGCCTTTTCCCAACTATATTGGGGTCGGCTACCAGTCTTACCGGATTCAGCTGAGCACTAGTGTTTTCCATGGAGCGACTGTCTATCTGACCTCCACAACCCAGTAACTAGGTAACACGGTTCCCCTTGGCAAGACTGGTGTCAGATCTCAAGCTTCTGACTACCCGTAACGTCTGTCAAAGATCTTCAAATGACAGCCGGTACATTAGGCTTAACGTGCTTTCCGAGGCGCGGAGGAAACTCGGTATGTTGAAAATGGTCACCCATCCACGGACCGACCTCGTCAAGCGTTGCTTAATCTTGAAGATCGACCCGTGCGGCTGTTATTATTTAGCCACGAGCTCCTCCTATATAGATACTATTTATTATGTACACCAATAAGGTAAGTTGCAGAAAAGATAGGTAGATGAAGGAAATATATACATAGCATTACACAAGACACATTATAATGTTAGATAAGATTTAGAATGTTTACTCGTCTGTAATTCAATAACGTTTCTGGTAAGAAATTCTTTGATTCTATGAAAGGAAACATCTGCTTTTGCTGGTTTGTGTCTACTGTTCAAAGGCATTTACGAAGGTGTGTGGATTGTTTGAATTTCTTGGTCTAAATTATACGGATGTGTCATATAGCGCCTGGTGGTGCAAGGCAGAGTGCGCGGTAGCAAACAACACGAATGGATGAGATTAAATCTGCGGTTGGAGGCCCTACTGTTAATGAATGCGCCAGACTATCAACTAACAGAACCAGATGGTGAGAGATATTGAGGTGCGTTACAAAAAAACCAACAATTAGACAGTAATCTTCGTGACCACGACCGCTGTCATGAGTTAAGCGAAGTAAAGTCAGATTATACAAATTATTACAATATCAGGTGGACCGTGGCTGAAATGATAATTATAGATTTTCAGGGCTTTTTCAGAACTTTTGTCTTTACTAGTATAATTTAACATACCATAAATAGTTACAGTAATTAGTATAATATTAATAGTAATTATTATCACATGCAATGCGATTACTTAACAATACATACGGGACTAAAAGTATTTATTGTGGCAGCGATATTCAAAAAACATATTAACTTGTTGTCGAAACTACAACTTTTATACTGCTTACCAACGGACATCATTTGTCACATACTTCTACTAAATACTTTCTAGCACAAAATACCTTTGGAGGCTTGCATTTCTATTCACGCTCAAATAAGTCTCAGTACAACATAAAAGCTCACAAAATGCTGCTCGCATTCGCATGACTAAGGTTGCAAAGTCTTGGCCCTTACTCCACTTTAGTACCGTAAAAAGGTTTACATTCTAAAGCAAACTGCGGAGTAACGGCTAGGTAAAATTTGGTATAATTAATTATTCGTTATTGATTCATGAACAGTATTTGTGAAACATGGTTTAAGAACAAGATATTTGCCTCTTGTTTTGCATACTCCTCACAACCGACTTGGATGTTTTTAATCTTAGTAAATTAAAAAAAACAATCCGTACGTGCGGCTCTACGAATTTATTTTTTGCCTTTTTTACCCAGGCCATAATAACGAATCCAACCAATCCAATCCAAAACAAAGTTGACACCTTATTCATCAAAATGAGATGAATAGTTTCGTCGCTACAGATGAGCATACGTACATAATATAGACTACTAAAATCATAACTCTTCTTTTTGGCTTCGCCGTAGTCGGGTAAAAAACAACCCTGTGAATCTTAACATATATAGGATATAAAATCGATCAAAAATAGATCTAAAATATTTTGCAAACAAAATTGTCCAAAAGGAGGTCCATATTGATATTCTGGCACCGAGCGGGCGCTCGGCCAGTACTGTGATAACTTACGTCTTAGTTTTCAACTGACAAACCATATTGTATGTTAATATAGACTTTATAGGTCTTTTATTATATGTTTTACTATGGTCATTCATGTTTTATCATCGCCTTAACTTCTACTGTTATACCAATGAGAGTTTTCTGAAATGATGTGCACTTGGTGGGAACCACATCATCACATCGCATCATCAGCCTATTAATGTTCCCACTGCTGGGACACAGGCCTCCTCTCTGTGAGAGGGAATGGGCCGTAATCCACCACGCGGGCCCAGTGCGGGTTGGTGGATGTCACATATCTTCGAATTTTTGGTTCTAAGACATGCCGGTTTCCTCAAGATGTTTTCCTTCACCGTTTTGAGAGCAGTGGTGATGAAATAATTTACACAAAGTAAAGCGCCTGCATGGGCTCAAACCCACGACCTACAACTTGTAAGTCGCAGCCAATACCATTGGGCCACCACTGGGAAGGGAACCATAGAAATATAAACAATGTGATGTCAGGTCCGCTTATGTTTTCTTCATATAACTGACTTCCCAAAACGAAGGAGGTTTCTCAATTCGACCATATATATTTTTTTTATGTGTGTTCGCGGATAACTACGTCGTTTATTAACCGATTTTGATGATTCTTTTTTTGTTAAAAAGGGGATATTCCAATGGATGGTTCCACCATGATAAGGAAACCAGTATCTGATGATGGCATCCTAGAGGAATCGAGGGAACTCCCCAAATATTAAAGGCATAAATATACCGATTTTGGTATTTTTATCAACAATGCAATCCTTTACAATCAGAAAGTGTCATTTGGTGAAATGGAACTGATGAAAAAGACCACAGATGGCCACTGGAACTCCTTAATGCTAACTATGTCACGGGTATAAGATATATCGAATAGCTAACCGACTATGATGAAGCAAATTCTTATAAATAAATGGTACTGACGAAAATGGTAACATCGAACTGATCTGATGATGAAGCCGGAAGGTAGGCACTGGAACTCTGAAATAAAACAATGGATCCTAGTCGTGTTTAGGCTTTTTGGAATCGTCATGAGATTTACTTTGGTTATTCGATTTTCTATAATATTTGGAGGTCCAACCACCGTACCAAAACTAAAAAGAGATAAATAAAAAAAATTTAAACTAAAAAATCAAACCGAATTACAAAACACTACAAAGCGAAAAATAACTTTCTTTTCCGAAGTCGGTTTCAAAAAACGGAAAACAATAGGTACCAAAAACACCGACTTCGGAAAAGAAAGTTATTTTTCGCTTTGTAGTGTTTTGTTTTGGAAGTCGGTTTGCTTTTTTTGTTAATCTTAAATTAACTTTGATGTTAATTTGTTGCTTCTCGTTAATTGACGATAGGATCGCGTTTGACCACTATCTCACCTGATGGTAAGCGGATACAATGTAAAGGACTTTTTGCCAAAGTGGCGCCAACTGGTGGTGCTATTTTTCCAGTAAATCTAAATTAAAAACTGAAAATGGAATCATCGACACGATGAAGAAGAAGAAGTTACCCTAATTAATCGGTTTTCTTTAGTTTTAGCATTCTCAGTAAACATCAAAGTTGGCAAATCATATAATGTACAGAACGTAATTAAAACCAACCAGACAGTCCACCATCTAAAGTTCGGCCGTTCAGAGAATGCGTTCCTGACACATCGCGATTGAACTGACGACGTAACATTGTAATGGCGTTGCAGTTACGATAAAAATATTTTTGCTGGTTGTTTACCGGTTTAACAATTGATGAGCATTAAAACAACATTATTATATCAATAATCAATGAATGTTATAATTTTGTGCCAAACTGAGTGTCAAATAACTGAGTGTAAACAATATTTTTCTAAATCTATACTGCGCTATTACAAGGTTATGTCATGCTTTATATTTGTAGTGCTGTGCTAACAATAACAAGCAATAATAGTATCGTAGTCTGTTCTTATACAGTTATACTTTATAAAATAATACGTTTTGTTTTTCTTTTTAAGAATTTGAAAATAATGGACTATAAGATAACTTTTATGAAATATAAAAATAAAACTACGACCAAACCGAACGCGCGAAAGAAAGTAAAAGAAAGTAAAGTTCGGCTCTAATGGCACGGAAGATAATATTTTACGTACTCCGAAGAAGAAACGTAGAACTAAACCCGTGACAGATATTGACACCTTTGACGCTGATGCAATCAGAAATCATATATATGGTTACTATTCCAGAAATGAATATCTCAACAGGAAGAAGCTTTTGGCATCGTTAAGAGAAGCTGGACTGTTTAGCGGGGGTAAAACTGCTTTAACCAAAATCTTAAAAGATATTGGTTTTTCGTATAAAAAAACAGACAAAAGAAAAATTTTATTAGAACGATACGACATAATTTTAAAACGGATAAGATTTTTGAGAGAAGCAAAAAAAATTGATAAGTGGGATAATGTCGTGTTCATTGACGAGACATGGCTAAACGCCAATCACACGGTTTCCCGTACTTGGACGGATGATACACAAGCGTCGACGTCGAAAGTACCAATGGGTAAGGGGGCCCGTCTGATAATATGCCACGCAGGTTCTGCAAAATACGACTTTGTGGAGAACGCGTTACTGGCATTTCAATCAAAAACCACAAATGACTACCACGAGGAAATGAATGCCACTACATTTAAAGAGTGGTTCCAGAACGTGCTTTTGCCCAGCCTACCAGAGCCTTCTGTAATATTCATAGATAATGCCTCTTATCACTCGGTTCAAATACAGAAACCACCTACCCAAGCTAATAAAAAAGAAGAAATGGTGGCTTGGTTACAAGCAAAAGGCATTAACGCAAATATGCAGATGCTAAAAGCAGAGCTAATTAAATTAGTTAAAGAAAATAAAGCGGCAAATGTGCGATACGAAATCGATGAACTGGCTCTGGAGTACGGTCATCGCGTTCTAAGAATTCCACCGTATCATTGCCAATATAACGCGATCGAGCTAATCTGGGCTCAAATAAAAGGTTACGCCGCCCGCCACAATACTTCCCCGCCATTCAGCACGAAAAAGATGATGACCCTATTAAAAGAAGCCTGCGGGGAAGTCACAAGAGATGACTGGGCAAAGGTTGTTGAGAAGACTAAAAACCTGATTTTGGAACATTTTGACCGAGATATCAGGATTGATTCTGTTATTGATAATAATATAATTATACATGTAGGCGAAGATGATAATGAAGATACCACCTCCTCAAGTGAATCGGAGTCTGATTAATATTCTGTACGCACATTCAATTCAATGTACTTTATTGCATAGAAATACAGATTGTAACTTTGTAACAAAGAATAAATAAAACAATTTTATTATATTAATTTTACCTGTTTTGGTTTCCACTTAAATAAATAAAATATAAATTTTAAATGATTCCGCCAATTTAAAACGAAAATAATCTTAAAAATAATGTGGCGGTTCATTTTGGAGGAACGGTAACGAACTCAGTGTTATGTTGTGCCCATCACTAGTCGTGACTAACTGATAGGTGTCAGGAACGCATTCTCCGAACGGCCGAACTTTAATTTATTTGGACACGCATCCAACAAACCTAATGTGTCCAGCTTTCTCCAGACAACCCTACGCGCGACGGAAGCGGCTCTTGAGAAAACAGCCGTCTAACGAGATATCTACGAGACTCTAGCCTGCTCTTACAGTCATATGTTTCACTCTACACTAGAATAGAGTTTTACATCAGTATCGTACATAAGAAAGTAGAGCGTTTACACGCCTTTACTAATAGTACAAGATTATACAAAATTCTTGGGGTTTCATTACAGTTAGGGTGGACAAAGTGTTTTCTGATTAATGTATTTTTTTTAAATAATTGGCTCGCGCTTGACCACTATCAAACCTGATGGTAAGTGATGATGTGGTCGACAATGAAACACGCTTGCCTCAAAGTAACCTATTCGCTCTTGACTTAAAGACTCTAGGTAGTAGCTCTCGGAGAACACGGACTCCGGTAGGGAATTCCACTGCTTGGCTGTACGCACAATGTAACTATTCCCAAAACGTTCAGTGCGTATGGGTGGGATGTGTACCATGTATTTCTGTTTTAGTATAAATATTATAAACAATTTATTTACTTTTTAGGCATTTATTTATTTGGCAATTTATTTATTTCCATTTCAAAGTTTATATCAATGGGCCTTTAATGTACATTGCCGGGTATTAATAAAATAATAAGTACTTCGGTACAATTAGTGATCGACGACATCGATTTATTACGAAGACTCTTCTTCGTATTTCAAAGACTTGACACATAGATATAACTATGTGAATAAAAGGTGGCAAACCCGTGTACGTGTATTGCAGATTTGCAGATGCACGTACTATCAAAGGAACGAATCAAATGCTCAAAAGGACCAATCTTCATAGTAACGATGCTTCACATATTACGGAGTAACGTTAGACACTACTGGCCTTCTTTCTTACGAGTATATGGGTGCTGTCATATTGATATGAGATTATGTATTATTCTGTGATATTGCCTTGAATAACAGCCCTAGGTATAGTATGGGTCTGGTTATTTTTTCCGTGGCAAAGGAAATATAATTCCTTCTTTAAATGATGTTACATTCTCTTTTCACGGTTTTTTATTATCTTTTCCGAATTCAAAAGAAAAAGAAAAACTCAAAAAACAACAACTGTCAAAACTTGATACTTAATCAAAAAATCAAAACATTTTACTAGACTATAAGTAGATCAGACAAGAATGTACCAAGTTGTAAGTTCTTTCTACAAGTTGCAAAGTCGCAAGGGGTGTAAGCATTTCGGTCACTTAGAAATCGTAATAGCATTTTAAAACAGGACATTAATTTTCTTCCATGCCAAAAATAATCTACCGAGTATCATTCTCTTTAATTATGTTAACCAATGGTTGAAAATTTCGTTCAAACTCAATTTTAATTCTGTTATAACTTATAAGCCTAACAATTAATCTGCCGTGGTATAACTAAATTGCCATTATACGAAATTTGGTTTTGTTGCTATATTAATGAGATAAAAAATATCTATCGATTTGTTTTTGTGAATTTTCAATACCTTGAATAGTTTTGTTCAAGATATTGGAATTCGCAAACACAGATCGATAGATATTCTTTTTCACATTATTATAGCATCAAAAGTTAAAAATCTACCATATGTCGGCTAACGGCATTTTAGTCATACCACGGCAGTAATGGTCAAATAAGTTGGAGAGTTAATTATTTGCTCATTTTTAGGGTTCCGAAGTCAACAAGGAACCCTTATAGTTTCGCTATGTCCGTCTGTCCGTCCGCAGCTTAGCTCAGAGACTCTTAGTACTAGAAAGCTATAATTTGGCATGGATATACATATTAATAATTCCGACAAAATGGTAAAATAAAATCATGAAAAAACATTTTTTTAGCGTACCTCCCGTAGACGTAAAGTGGGGATGGTTATTTTTTTTCCTCTTCTATCCCATAGTGTGGGATATCGTTGGATAGGCCATTCAGAAATATTACGGGTCCGTTAAAACCATTTTTCGATTCAGGGAGCCGTTTGCGTAAAATTAAGCTTGAACTTGCTCATTTTTGTTAGTCTATGATGGTTATGTTAGTCACTGCCAGCTTCCAGATTATGTGAAAAAATTCACGGCAGTAGTATATAAAACGAAAATAAAAGGAAAACTATCACAGCTAAGTAGGGTTTACAAGTTTACGAATAATAGTCGACCAACTTATAAAAAGTATATGGAAAAATAAAAAAATGTGCAAATGCTATTGAAAAATTACTTATATAACGTTGTTAGTTGTGTTAACCATGTAAAAATATACAAACATAAAATCATAACATCCTTAAAAATAGTAATTTCTAAATTAATAACGTTTAAGCTCGAATAAAGCATGCCACGCACGTACAGTACATGCGCGCACGGAGAGTTTATTTTGTGTTAGTCCAGAAAGATTTTTCGACGTTTTGTAATCTAAAGTCAAACTAGATTCGATTGCCAAGCAAATTACGCTACCCGTACACCGTACTACACCATATATGGTAAACAAACTTAATTACGCTTGCCGTAAGATTGGCATTCGGGCCACAGATCGATATTATTTACTACTATTCAACCCCTTGGTTGAGAAGTCACACAGTGCAGTATAACACATTGCATTTTAATTACATTATCGACATCGATAGATACCCGATTTATTAATTAGATAAAATAAAACTTAATTTTTTTTTTTAATTGATGTGATTACATATATTTTTATAAATGGAGGCACTCGTGCCTAAGTAATATCGCTTGACGAGGTCGGTCCATGTATGGTTGACCATTTCAATATATCAAGATTCCTCCGTGCCTCGGAAAGCACGCTAAGCCGTTGGTCCCGGCTGTCATTTGAAGATCTTTGACAGTCGTTACCAAGGGGTCTCCGCAGCCATTAGGGCGCAAAAACAATTAGTGATGGGCAGAAAAGTGTTGCAGTATTGTTGGAGCTGCTGAAGACTGTATGAATATATTTGTATTGTATAAACTCAATTTCTTTTAGTATTATATAACTGCACAGCACATGTGTGAGTACTATGTTCCGACTGTAAATCTACCTATGTGTCGTTGGTTGACTTCTGTGTGCCCTGGCATTTGAGTGTGTCATGCTCTCTCTAATTTCTCTCTGATGGTGGCACATGTGTTGGATCATTCGGTTCCCTCCATAATGGTTGAGCTGAGTGGTGCCGATCCATGCGTCATGTTCGTGAACGGGCGCCATCAGTTGGGATTGGTCATAACTTAGCTGCCTCGGCCTGTCATTGCATTTTTATGTTGAAATTGTTTGTTACTCTAGACGCTTTTACGTGCACGTCTTTTTGCATCGTTCTCACATATATGTATTTTTTTTTTTTAACAAGAATGATGTAACCAAAAACTTGTAATTGAAACTGATGGAAAAGAGTGTCCGTGGAGTTTCTTGCAAATTCTTCTCCATTGAGATCTACTGACGTTTGCGAATTTGCAACTAGAGTCATATTTTTTTTGTTGTTTGACAATTCAAAAGTACCTTTAAGGTTTATTTGAAATAAACTATTTTGATTTTGATTTTTGATTTTGATTTTGGTATCGTGTTATCCAGTTACTGGGTTGTGGAGGTCAGATAGGCAGTCGCTCCATGTAAAATACTGGTACTCAGCTGAATCCGGTAAGACTGGAATCCGACCCCAACATAGTTGGGAAAAGACTTGGCAGATTGATTGATATATTTTGTATAAATCAAATTATATTGAAATTATGTACCTACTATTTTAATTATACTCATTGAGGCGGGCGGGCCTCTTAATAATATTATAGTATAGAAATATTAAATTGCTTATTTCTTTTGCGATATCCATCTACATAGTCAATATCCGACCCGACTACATCACTAATTGAGTAGCGAAGAACTGTAACGGTAATACTGCAGAATTCACATTATTTAGTGGCGCTGGTTATCAATATTTATTACAAAAGCTTGCCTCTACACGCGGTGGTACTAAAATAGATAATATTTTTAGTAATTTCACTTGTAAAGTTGCATTTTATAACTGCTTCTTCAGTTACCATTGTCCTTTGTGGGCCCGACGTTTAGACGTTGTGTGCCGCTGAAAGCGTTTAAATGTTTATGTAACAACGAAAAGTCTTCTTCTTAGTCCACATTGTTGTGCAACTACGGAACCCTATTAACGCGCGTGGCCCGACACGCACTTGGCCGGTTTTTTAGATAAGCAATTGACGTATACACGCGTTTTTCATTAGATAACATATTTAACCACAGGGTAAGTTAACTACGGATCAAAACCCTTGGCCTAACAAGATTTCGCACTTCGAGAACGAACGAAAACTCTTCATCAACGTGCAGTAATTTTCCCTTAGAATGTTGATGCTTGTTTCAAACCAAGAGGCGCCCAACATTTCAGAATAAATTTGATAATAAGGACCACGAAAAGCGCCATAATATTATGCCCGTAATTTTGAGGTCAAATTAATTTCGGTTTTACGAGGCTTTAAAAAGAGTCCGAAATTGATTGGATGGCCTGATGGGTCCTGCCTTTCTATGTTTACTTTTGAATACGTTTTTAGGTTAATTGTAATTGGATATTTTTGTTTATGTTCAGGTAATTGTTTGGGAACAAAAATAAACAGGTATATGTTTACCTATTTATCTTATAATAATTGATAATTAATATTTTACACAGTGTTTGGTAGGAGGCCTTTGACCTGAGGGGGCAATTCTGATTGAATTTATGCTAATAGAATGAAAATTAATTACAGTACCCACGAGTGCACTACAAGATCTATAAGTTACGGTATGTAGAAACTGTAATAATAGTAATAATAGGTGGGTGGGTGGCTTTATCGGGCTTGGGAGCGACCCGACCACAGTGTGACTGATAGGCGCCTGCCGGATGATGACGCTATGTGTTCATTCTGGCGCAGCATCTGGTCGGTGCCTGTCAGTCACACCGAAGGTGAATGGACTCGGGAGGTCGAGCGAGCGTGCGATCCAATACAAGAAATGGGGGCTATCACGATCAGCCCCCAAGATGTAGCCCGTGCAGTCCGTCCGTTGCCGAACTGGAAATCTCCAGGGCCGGACGGGCTGAACGACCGCAGGGAGGTATGGCAGAGTAAGGAGCTTCACGGACGCTTTTTCCGGGCCCTACATGGGTCCGATGTAGATCAGTCAGCGTCCGTAGCCTGGCTGCGTTTCGGTGACCTCTTTGGGGAGACCGAAGGTTTTGCCTGTGCAATTATGGACGAAGTTATCATGACGAATAACTACCGGAGATTTATTGTGAAGGATGGCACGGTTGACATCTGTCGGGCATGTCACCGCCCGGGTGAATAGATCCACCACATTATCTCTGGTTGTTCTCGTCTAGCTAACGAAGAGTACTTGCATAGGCACAACCTTGTAGCCAGGATTATCCACCAGCAACTTGCTCTGAAATACACTCTCGTGGCATCGGAGGTACTTTAGAGGTTTTCCACATAGGACGAGCAACCTGTTCGGCCGCTGACACCTAAA
The DNA here is from genome assembly GCA_947562075.1 of Orthosia gracilis. Taxonomy (NCBI): domain Eukaryota; kingdom Metazoa; phylum Arthropoda; class Insecta; order Lepidoptera; family Noctuidae; genus Orthosia; species Orthosia gracilis. The sequence continues at coordinate 37,931,267 of OX387268.1, read as the reverse complement.
GCTGGCAACTTATATTTATTTTAAGTTTGGAAGGAAATCGAATACAGAATATTTAGAAATAAATCGAACGCGTGTAGTTTTTTGTTTAGCGGACACTTCTGTGAGAGCCGGACTACGGGCGGCACGTTTGAATAAATATACGTCGTAGAAGTCGAATAGTATTTTTTTCAGCCCCTGGCTGCGTCCCCCTTTTACAGTACCGTACTTTAGGTATGTGCCCGACCCAGTTCTCGAAAATGGCAATATCACATTGTACTGGGATCGGTCCGTCATCACAAACAGGATTATTGTAGCCAATAAGCCTGATATTGTGGTGGTGGACCGAATCGAGAGGCGTGCAATGATTGTTGACATTACCGTCCCGCATGACGGGAACCTCGTGAAAGCCGAGAAAGATAAGCAAATCAAGTATCTTGACTTGGCTCGCGAGGTTGTCGACATGTGGGATGTGGACACAGCAATTATTGTACCGATTGTCGTTTCGGCCAATGGTTTAATAGCTACGAGCCTCGACCAACACCTTAGGAGGCTCTCGTTAGGTGGCTGGGTCAAGGGCCTGATCCAGAAAGCAGTACTGCTGGACACGGCACGTATTGTTAGGAGGTTCCTTTCTCTGGAGCCCTGACCGCCGGTAGCTTGGACCCTGTTCCCGATACCGGTGGGCCTCTATTTTTTATATTTTTAAATGTTTTTTTTCTTTTTGTATCTTTTATAAAATATTTAAAAAATTATTAAATAAGAAATAAGTTAAATAAAGGACGTAATAATAGTTTGAACTAACGCCTACTAAAGCGTTGTTTACAACTGCTACAGTTTACAAATGTAGTTACTGTGGCTGCAGTTTGCAGTTCCCTAGAGCAATTTAACTATGAATATAATATAAGCTTATAACTACCCTGTTTTACATGCATCATATAGGACTAGCTTTTCCCTGCGGCTTCGCTTTCGCAGCCACAGGACCCTTTTTCGGCATAAAATAGCCTATTTCACTCCAGAATAATGTAGCTTTCCATAGGTGAAAGAATTTTTAAAATCGGTTAAAGTAGTTTGTAGTTTAAACATTACACACAATTTTAAAAACAATCAATTTTAAAAATATTAGTGTAGATTATAATATTAGTGTAGATTATAATAATTTAAAACTTGTATAAAACGCACACTATGCAGGCAAGCATATTATAAGTTGGAGGATTACAACGCTGATAAAAAAGCTTGGCTAAATGCTGGTCCTGCTCCGCAGCCACTAGGGCGCAAGAACAATTAGTGATGGGCAGAAAAGTTTTGAAGTATTGTTGGACCTGCTGAAGACTGTATGAATATATTTGTATTGTATAAACTCAATTTCTTTTAGTATTATATAATTGCACAGCACATGTGTGAGTACTATGTTCCGACTGTAAATCTACCATTCACTGTACCTATGTGTCGTTCGTTGACTTCTGTGTGCCCTGGCAGTTGAGTGTGTCATGCTCTCTCTAATTTCTCTTTGATGGTGGTACATGTGTTGGATCATTCGGTTCCCTTCATGATGGTTGAGCTGAGTGGTGGCGATCCATGCGTCATGTTCGTGAACGGGCGCCATCAGTTGGGATTGGTCATAACTTAGCTGCCTCGGCCAGTTATTGCATTTTTATGTAAAATTTGTTTGTTACTCTAGACGCTTTTACGAGCACGTCTTTTTGCATCGTTCTCACATATATGTTTTTTTTCAACAAGAATGATGTAACCATAAGCTTGTAATTGAAACGGATTGAAAAGAGTGTCCGTGGAGTTTCTTGCAAATTCTTCTCCATTGAGATCTACTGACGCTTGCGAATTTGCAACTAGAGTAATTATTTTTTGTTTGACTATTCAAAAGTATCTCTAAGGTTTATTTGAAATAAACTATTTTGATTTTGATTTTGAATGTAGACAAACAATTTTAAAATCTGACAAACAATCAAATCTTTCTTCTTTACAATATAAGTGTAGATTATCATATTAATGTAGACCAATAATTTTACAAACTTACAAACAATCAAATCTTTCGTATTTACAGTATTAGTGTAGATTATAATATGAATATAGACAAACAATTTTACAAACTTACAAACAATCAAATCTTTCGTCTTTAAAATATTAGTGAAGATTATAATATAAATGTAGACAGCAATTTTACAAACTTACAAACAATCAAATCTTTCGTCTTTACAATATAAGTGTAGATTATAATATTAATGTAGACAACAATTTTACAAACTTAAAAACAATCAAATCTTTCTTCTTTACAATATTAGTGTAGATTATCATATTAATGTAGACAAACAATTTTACAAACTTAGAAACAATCAAATCTTTCGTATTTACAGTATTAGTGTAGATTATAATATTCATGTAGACAACAATTTTACAAACTTACAAACAATCAAATCTTTCGTCTTTACAATATAAGTGTAGATTATAATATTAATGTAGACTACAATTTTACAAACTTACAAACAATTAAATCTTTCGTCTTTACAATATAAGTGTAGATTATAATATTAATGTAGACATTAATTTTACAAACTTACAAACAATCAAATCTTTCCTCTTTATAATATTAGCGTAGATTAACTTTGTCTCTCTACAGCCTCCAAGAAAAGTTATGCATGTGTAACTAAACGTTTCTTTCATCAGAATCAGATGTTGCTGAAAATAACGGACCTATTGCACTGAAAAAAATAATTAAGACTGTGCGTTGCTAATAACGCAAGTGTTACAACAACTGTGTTACTAGCAACACACAAACAATTTACTGAACAGCGTGGGGAGTCCTTCTAAAATTAAAGCACAAGACCAGACGAATTTGTTAAGAAGTAGAGGGTCTGTCGTTTATAAAATAACTTCAAATTCGAATCCTTATTGCGGAACACATACAGCACATAATATAAAATGAAAGCACATAACTCAGACTACCTACCGTACCTACGACCGATGAAATATTCCTGGTATTCCATCTAGATGCCAGCGTACCTTACGAAATACCGCAAAATATTTCAATACTTGGACGGACGCGGTACCAATTCATAAATCCTCATTTGTGGAATCTTAGCACTTAGGGAGCGTTTGGACTTGAGATAGTAAGTGGTATAGTACCGTGATAAAATGCTGAAATACGATCCTTAACTACTCGCTCCACTTACATATATTAGTATTTATCTGTGGGGAAAACCCACCAAACTATTCGCAACCATGACTATCCCTAAAATCCAGAATCAACAGTGGTAACCATAAAAAGCGCCTAAGTCAATAAAGCTCGACAAATTCCGGAGAAACTATTCAACTGTCTTTTATTCCGCCACGAAAATCATCATCATCGTTAGTCATATAATGTTCACAGGCCTCCTCTCTGTGTGAGAGGGAATGGGCGTCCGGGCGCAGTGCGGGTTAGTGGATAACGAAATTGTGTTTTACTTAATTCTTCGCTGTTATTTTCTGATTACATTCGTTAAATAAAACTGTAGTTGGTCGTTAAAAAAGGTTCAAAATATGCATTTAGCGATTAAAATGGTACCTACGACGATGGACAGTTACTACCATGTTAGAAAATATGTCATTTGATAGAAGGCTTTTTAAAGTCAGCAACGTGAACGCACCTTCAGATGTGCGGTATTACTGTAAGCTAGAATTGAACAAGATAGTCTCGAGAGTATTCCTATACATTCATTAAAAGTTATCAGGAATCTAGAGAGTCATTAATTTATTAAACTAATTTCATAATATTTCTATTTGCCTAAATATCACTGCTTATCAAGGTCTTGCTAAGAATTTCTAAGAATTTTCTAAGAATTTTAGGAATTGGAAGCGCGCAAAATACCTCAAGTTTCTCAGAAGGAAGGTAGGTACTGAGAAATAAGTTTTAAAGTTGTATACTAGCGGTCCTCTTTTGTAACTGCTGGTTGCTAACAGGTTTCTATTCTCTCTCAATAGCTTTTTCCGCGGCTTCAATCCCGAGACCACGGAATTTTAAAATCTTATTCTTATCGTGTCGATGGCAAAACATACACTTTTCTTAGTTAAATCACCTATATTCGTTGCATCGCCTATTCTTTGACACTCACCTAGGAGTCTTTAAGTCAAGAGTAAAAAGGTTACTTCAAGGCAAGCGTGCTTCACCGTCGACCACATCATCGCTTATCATCAGGTGAGATAGTGGTCAAACGCGAGAAAATTAAGAATAAAAAGAAAATAGTAGCTCTCTTTCAGCGAAAGAAATCTCTTAATCCGATTTATACTTCAAAAGATCGCCCGCCCTATCACTACAAAAAAAGAAAATCTTTTAATTCTAAAAAAATGTTTGTATTCATCGTTTCAACATTTATTTTCTCGCTAACAGTGACGCCGTACGGTTCCACTTCTAATTTAAAAGTCGGGGACCTTTCTACTTCAACAACCTTGAACCCAGACATTATTTATTATAATGAAATACCAGAAAACAATCTGTATTTTAGTGTTTGTGGTAAATGTGGAGGAGCGTGATCATTTTCATTTCTGTCTGAATCTTACTAATATTATAAATGCGAAGGGCGGATGTGTGAAGTTTGTTATGCAATCACGCCAGAACGGCTGAACGGATCTGGGTGCTATTTAGCAAATAGATAGATTATAGTTAGGAATAGCACATAGGATACTTTTTATCCCGGGAATATGTTATAATTTTCGACATTCACGCGGGCGATACCGCTGGCAGAAACTAGTGTTTTATAAGGCAGGCATATGCAATAATAGTAAGTAGATTGCTGCATCGAGCGCGATGTGAGTTATTAATGCACGAGATGATGATGAAATTAATACGAGTGCATTAATTACTCACTATAGCAAGGTGCGTAATCTACTTTTCTTTCAACTACCAATCTACCTACCGTGATAAAATATACGTAATCAAAAGAAAAACTCAAGTTAATGAAACAAAGTTATCCCGCGGCAAAAGGTTATAAACAATTTCTCTTGCAGCTGTTTTTATACTTTCTGGAGTTGAATTCACATCGCTATCGCTGTCTATTTCCATTTTTTTTATATATATGTCTCAAAGTTTTACAATGGTACAAAATGCGCGCCATTTGTTTATTTTTTTTCTTAAAGTCGATTTTATTCAGCCGATTTTTATTTACAGCCAATATCTTTTTGATCTAATGCATACATTCCATATTAAACTTAATGGGAGACATAAAACCTATTTGATAAATTTATATCTAAATAAAACATTAAAAACAGTGCATTAACGAAAAACAGTGCAACAATGAGATTTCGTATATCATTTCTGCACTGTTTTGATTCTAAGCAAAAGTACGTCCTTTGTGATCGGTTTAGTAGTGATTAATCATAACATTACTACGTAGTTGAAAGAAAAGTATGTGAATCATCATAATTACAGCCGTCAGTTAAGTTTGGCTATACTTCGGGCTATATCGGTTACTTTGAGCGTATCTGGTTTCTACAGCGCAGAGCTAATAAATTGTAAATAATGTTAATAATAGCTTAATAACATTATTTACAAGAATAAAACCTGACTATAAAAACTTTCAATAGTGTCAATATATATGCATCGTATTACATACCTTTTTACCAAACAAACATATTTAACCCTGCAACGGCGACACGTTCGCGAAAGCATAACTCAGTTTTCGCATTTCCGCTCGTTTAGCGATTCGACTAATGCGCGGCAACGCGTGTCGCATTCAACGTGTGTCACATTTATCGTGTTTCGTTTAGCGTGACCCAGTAAAGGCGCGTTTGTTAGGTCGGACGAAATATGGCCGTGCCGTATATATGAGCGGATGTTGCTCTGAAAATGTTTTCTGACTAGGTTATTTTTCGGGTTGACTTTAATAAATTGTTCTTTATTACTGCGCTTTGTTAGACCAGTACTGTGAAATACATAGGTTGTGAGTTTAAAAGGAAAGCTATTGTAAGTCTGAGAACTAGACTGGCCAGGGGGTATAATGTTAGGAACTAGGTAGTAGACAACACTTGACAACAGAGGCGCTAGGCAACATAGGCGTTATCGCAACTGAGGCGGACCGCGATGTCGTATGGAAGGCATCGCGGCTGAGGGTAGGAGGCCGCGGTGGGAGAGGAGTGCCAGTATTGCGGCGCAACGCTCTCCCTACCTTCCGCGGCCTGGACGGGGTCGCCACCGTCTGATAGCGCGGTGGGGCCGCAGGGCAGAGGGAGCGTCGTTATAGCGTTGGCCGCTCTCCCTATCCCTGCGGCCGAAATGAGGTAGTTGGCGGGGCCACTGACCTAACCCGTCACAGGGAGACCAAGGGTGCCATGGTTTGGTCCATAAGGTGGTCACGGCGTATAAGGTGTTCTGGTGCGCTGGTGATGGCCGTGCTCCGTGCAGGAGGGTCCGGTGACGGACAGCCGCGGCAGGCTTGCGGTGAATGCTAACACGTGCCCGTGTTCCCTCCTTAAGCGGTACAGGAGGATAGCGTGGAGTTTTGTTGGGTTGGAGTTCCACATAACTGCACTCCGCGTGGTAGTGCAGTATGCATTAGTATTTCTCAACGCAAAAAATGGTTATAGAAAACAGATAGGCAGTCGCTTTAGTGATATATTGGTATGCAGCTTTATCCGGTTGAACTGCAAAGCCGACCGCAAAACGATAGATTTTTTTTTAGACAAATGAACTTTCTAAACAAAGAGCTAATATCTTACTTTTCTATCACAGTTCCTTACAAAAAGTGTGTTACTGTCTACTCACATATTAAACAACCGATTTATATAAAATTAATTACGTCATAAACGAAGCATAAAACGCTGTTTCGGTTTTCATTACGCTGTAAAGTGGACGGGATGAAACCACAGAGCAAGGAATCGTCACGGCGGGTAGTGAGAGACACAATTACCAATAAATAATGATATTCGGGCTCACGTAGTATACACTGAACTCCAGTTTCGGCTATCACAAACAAAATCAGAAGTGTCACGGGCCATCAATTTCTATAACTGTTCACAGGAAAATTGGTATTGGGCGGATCACGTCATCCCCGTTCAGAGAGACCGCTGGGCAATATTATCCGCACAGTAGGTACCTGACGATGGACGGCACCATGAAGAGGAGGCGAGACGACCAAGCCTCTTACTGTATAGGGTGGTTCTAGGTGGGTCAAGAAAGGCATACTTGGAAGGATTTGGGGCTGAGGTAAGAGCAAAGGCTCAGCCACTGCTGATAGTATAACCTTAATAAAAAAATCGGTTGGTTTGTACAAAAACTTTTGACAATGCCGTTTCTAGCAGAAAATATAACAAAGCTATTGTGTGCCTTTATGTTTGTCCCAAATAAAGTTACTTTCTTTCTTTCTTGACCGCCCAGGCATCTCGTTGGTCTGTGGATGAAACTCATCCAACCCGTTGGTTGCGGGTCAGCGTGTTTGCAACAATGGCCGGCGAAAATCCGTATACTTTCGAGCTTGTATTTGTTTTGAAACTCACGAACGGTCGGTGGTCTCGACGAGGAATTTTGTTTCCTCGTTATTATGTTTTAAAAGGTTTTTCTTCGGTGACGTAACTGATTGCTAAAAGTTTGAGAGTTATTTTTGCAAATAATTAAGAGTTTTGAAGTAAGTTTTATTTTTGTTTACCTTAGGTTCGCAAGAATTTAATTGCAAAGAGGTAAAAATATAAGTTCGCAGAAAGGTTAATTCTCTATAAAAATAGGCTGCCTTTCCGATGCAAAGCTACGGTAAGCGGTCATAAGCAGTGACCATAATCATGTCGCTTGGCTGATGAATTGGATATGGCATTATAGTGTTAGCAGCAAACAAAAAGATGATGCTGCTGCCGTTCTCACCAAATTATAAGCTTAATCAATATTCACACCAACCACAAACACAGACATTTTTCTTTACTAAAGCATTGCCGCACAAAGAAAGCACGCATTTTTTCTCGCACGCTTTTATACTGCAGTAAATCACACCCCTTTTTACACGATACCTCCCGCATGTTGATAGCCGATTACGTTCCCCCACCATTCTTTTATTAAGACCTCTTTGTACACCTTATTACCGGGGAAGTAGTGATGGGCCGTCGTACTCGTGACCCATTTAAAGGAGCGTCACGCTGTGTTTCGGCGCGTGACACGAATAAGCAGTGGATTGAATCGGCGAGCATTAGAGGGTTAGACTGTTGTTTTATTGCTGTTAAGACGATGTTAAGTAATCATAAAGGTTTTTGATGATTTGTTTTTGTTTTGCTTCCTATATTTATGCTACCTCCTTGTAAATCTCTGTTTTGACGTTGCTTAACAGTAGTCCTGGCTTTTCGTACACTATCTTGTTTTTGAACCCCCTGGACGAAAGTATTATATTAGGTATTTGTGACCCAGACTAGGAAAAAACAAATTTTAAATTAATAAATTTGTCGAATGATTACCTACTATTGTTTGTTAATCGAGAACCTCAGAAATTAGGAATTAACTCTTACATCGAAATTATTTATTCTCGCATACTTATACTAAAACATGAAGAAGAACATTAAGGTCATTGACAGCCCAAAGAAATGTAGAGCGATGTGAAGTGTGTAGCTTTTCGTAATGGATAGTAAACCTATCCGAAACAATTGGGTTGGTTGAAGATCTATGTAAACGATACTAGACTAGCTAGGCAAGCTTAAAGACTATAGAAAGATCTACAGGGTATTGACCGCTAGTGAAAAGACAGAGTAACATACCTTTTACAGAGTAAACATAAGATCACGTATGTTTTCTCTTAAGGGGAAGAAAAAGGTTCATCAAGCTCATCGTGATTACGCCAGTTACGTTATTTCCCTTGGAATAGGTTACCAGCCAATTGCCAACAACCGAACACTTGTGGCTCAATTCTTATAGGTGAACCCCAATAACTTTTAGCCCTAGCAACTTATCGATACAGGACCTCATACTCAGCAGGTAAGCTTCCTTCGGTCTGCCTAGTGGTCTGTGTGATTGGATTCCGGACTTCCTGAGGGATCGATCCATCTGAGTGGTTATCGACGGCTGCTCGTCCGCTGCAAATTATTGATCTGCTTAAACCTGGAACTTTTGAGTACGCAGACGACAGCACTATTGCTAAGAGATACGTGTCCGGCGCAAGGGCTACTGGGCCTCAGATTCGGTCTCTTCGGGAGGCCATGGTTGAACGCTTGAACCTGTCCTTGAAGGCGGTTTCCGAATGGGGTTATGCCAATCTAGTCAGTTTCAATGCTGCTAAGACACAGGCTTGACATGACATGATTTGTCGAATGATCACTATTGTCTTTTTTCCGCTAAAAAGAGCCAATTTCACCCGGCTCCATCTTTATGTGGTGTTAACCTGCCGTTAACGGACTATCTCGAACTTTTTGGAATTACGTTGACATCGACCCTCAACTTCGGTCCATTCATTGAGGCGAAACATCAGTTAGCTGCAAAAAAGTTGGTGATTCTGGCAAAGGTGAGACGGTACTTCACACCTGAACAGCTGCTAAACTTGTATAAAGCGCAAGTTCAGTCATGCATGGAGTACTGCTCTCACCTCTGGGATGGATCTGCCAAATACCAGCTTGAGGCACTTGAGTCTTTGAGAGATTGGCCAAGTGGCTTATGAGCAACGATGCACTGGTCGCGTCAAAGCTCCAGAGCCTCGAACATCAACGCCGAGTTGCCAGTCTGTCGGTTTTTTATCGGTTACATTTCGTCGCATACGGGGAGTATGCGACGAAACTGCACAATTTGATTCCGCCTAGCCCATTTCATCATTGGACTACAAGACGTACGGCCATGCGTCATCGGTACATGGTGGACATCCCCGACATACTTTCATTGTGCGCACAGCTAAGGAGTGGAAATCCCTTCTGGAGTCTTTGTTCCCTGATAGCTAGAACCTTGAGGTCTTTAAGTCAAGAGTGAATAGGTTTCTTCTAGGCAAGCGTGCTTCACCGTAGACCACATCATCGTTTACCATCAGGCGAGATAGTAGTCAAACGCAAGCCTATAGATTAAAAATAAAGCATTTCAGCAATAGTACTGGCGACCACCAGACCAAGTACGCAGTTACAAATACCCATTAAATCATCATAATTTCCAATGGTAGCTGCCGGAATATTTCAGAAATGGTATATATACCTGAAAGCTGTTGTTTGCGTTGTTGATGCTGCACTCTGCGAAGGTAGCGTCTTCGAGCTCGTACTCGTCCCACAACTGGCTCTGTAACAATAAATATAGTCATGTTAACATGGCGTCAGAGTTATAATAGATTTTTTGTAAAACTGAAAAGAACAGTGCACTGATTTGTCCGGCAGAGGACAGTCCATCTGGATGTAGATTCATGCGGTTGTGACGCATACTTTTCCTATTTGTATTTAAGTTTTTCTTTAGTTTTTTCGTTCGTTGTTCGATTTTGTTGTTGTTTGCAACATGCCTGGGGCAAATAAACTATCGTTCTTCTTCTTCAATCAGTAACGGCAATGAAATAGTCCCTCAGCACACGGATCGTAAGTGTAGGTAGTCGACTCCTTTTGTAAGCGAAATCACATTGGTTGAAATCATGGCGTCACTAGAACCGGATGTTTTCGATGAATTTATTGATGATCTTACTTTTTCTGTCGACGAAGAGGTTTTTTTTTTGTTTGACTATGTCAGAGTTAGAAAGCGTCGTGCTCATTGGGTCCATCCATACACCCCAAAGAATACCAAGAAAATATTATTTGTTGCTGCACGTGAACTCTCAGAAGATGATAATAAATTTCGCAGCTTTTATCCAATGAGGAAGGAGACATTTAGAATACTTGTAACAATTTCAGGACCAGACCTATTGAAAACTGATAAAAACATGCGAGAGGCTGTAGTTCCAGAAGAAATAATTATGACGACTTTACGGTAAGTAAAAACTAAAGTATTTTTTACGCTTCCTTTTTTACGCCAGTACGCTACGACTATCGTAATGATAATAAAATCTCGTACGACTCGCTGCGGCACCGCTTCGTATGCGGACAGCAGTTTGAGCATGTACGTGCTCGTGTTGCTCTTGTCCTAGGCGCGTATATACTTCGTGCCATTAACCACACTTTAAACCTAAACACAGCAACACTATTCGGCGACAGCATAAAATAAAAACCAGCCAAGTGCGTGTCGGGCCACGCTCAGTTATAGGATTCCGTAGTTGCATAACAATGCGGACTAAGAAGAGAGTTTTTTGTTGTTACATGCACATTAAAACGGTTCCAGTGGCTCGCAATGTCTAAAACGGGCCCACATAGGACGATGGTAATTGAAGAAGGAGTTATAAAATACAACTTCACAAGTGAAGTTAGAAAAAAAAATATATATTTGAGTACCACCGCGGATAGAGGCAAGCGTTTGTAATAAAGATTTATTCCAGCGTCACTTAATAATTTGAATTATGCAGTATTGCAGTTACGGAGATAGTCTTCGTTAAAATCTCCAAATATTTATAAACCGAAAACAAATAGTTTAGTATGAGTATTTTCAAACAACCTACTGAACTAGCCCTTGCCCCTGCCCTTGTCCCATGTTACTTGGGGTCGGCGCAACACGTTTTCTTCTTCCATACCATCCTGAACTTCCAAAAAGTGAAATCAAATTTTTCAGTGACAGGAACAAACAACCAACGTAAATAAGCTGCAATAGATAATCTATATGAAGGACGTCAATTGCGAAAGGAGTCGATACGAGCGCGCGTTATAGTCACGGGGAATGATATGGTTCGTTCCTAGATCCTCGCACGCACGCTCTTTGTTTCTTTCTGTTTCGGTATTTGAAAAATTTTGAATGTTTTCACTATTTATTTTATTTCGTTCTCGAAAGTTCTTCTAAATTAGTACATATACAAATACATTTTATTTATAAAAAAAATATATAAGCCTTCAAATAAAAAAAAACCCAAATCTGCTATTTTCGATAATGTAATTAAAAATGCAATGTGTTATACTGCACTGATGTGACCTTGGTTGAGTAGTAGTAAATATGGACCGAATGTCAACCTTACGGCTAATGCAATTAAGTTTATAATTGCAACCACTAAGAATACTGCTATCTATGGTCGGATAGTGGAATTTGCTTGACGTTCGAATCTAGTTTGATTTTAGATTACAAAACGTCAAAAATACTTCTGCACTAACACAAAATAGACTTCCCCGCGCGCATGCGCAGGACGTTATGGTACTGCCAACGACTTCTCCCACTCCAATGCGTGATCGAGCTTAAACGTTATTAATTTGAAAATCATGAGGAGTGTTTTTTAAGGACGTTATGGTTTTATTTTTGTATATTTTACTTGATTCATTAGCATATATTTCCTATCTGTTTTACACAACTAACAACGTTATTTAAGTAATTTTTCAATGGCAATTGTACAAAATTGTTACTGTTCCAAGTACATTTTATAAGTTGGTCGACTATTACTCGTAAACTTGTAAAGCCTACTTATTTATTTATTTAAACTTCATGTACAATGGTGATACATAGGCGGACTTAATGCAGCAAGGCATTCTTTACCAGTCAACCTTTGGGTTAAAAAGGACGCAACAGTGGTAGGATCTGATATTAATAAACTATCTAACTAATAAAATACATAAATATTTTCTAAAACAATAGACTAATAAATATTATATTAAATAATAATATCTGTGATAGTTTTTCTTTTAATTTCGTTATATATACTATTGCCGTAATTTTCTTTCCTATAGCCAAAAGCAATCATTTCGCTGGCTGGTGGACACACTAGACTCTAAAAATTTGCAATTTAAAGCTTAATTTTACGCGAACGGATCTATAAATCGATAAATAGTTTTAACAGTCCTGTAATATTTTTCAATGGCCTATCCAACGATACCCCACGCCATGGGAAAGACGATAAAATAAACATCCCCTCTATAAGTGTATAGAAGGTACCCGAAAAAAAAAATCTTTTCTTGATTTTAGTTTTAACACTTTGTCGGAATTATTAATATGTATATTCCTGCCAAATTATAGCTTTTTAGTACTAAGAGTCTCTGAGATAAGCTGCGGAGGGAAAGACGAACATAGCGAAACTATAAGGGTTCCTTGTTGACTTCGGAACCCTAAAAAGGTACCGAAAACAATACTCAGAAAGCAAATTCAAAGACTCAAAGGCCTTTTTCTCGTTTGAAAATATGGTAAAGGGTTTTGAGATGCTTTTGAATTATTTGTTTGCATCTCGCTTTAAAGGAAATGCCGCCCCAATTCAATTAAATTGAAAACCAGACCTTCCTTTAATATTAAACCGAACATCAATTATTTACAAAATTACGGTTATTTGCAGTACATACCAAAGGTAAAGAATTATATCTTCCTTCCCTGTTTTCTCTTGGCCGAAAAGGAAAGAATTTTAATAAAACATTGTTTGACAACGTCTGTCTTGTTCGTTTCTCTTCTGTAAAAGTAAATACGTACTACATTTAGGACGCAATACTACGAATTCTTTTTAAGTAACTTTGATTTTAGAATTCCTTTGAAACGTCGAGATTTTTTTTAAAGGGGTGTCGTTGTATTTTGTTTTTGTAAAATGTTTATTTTAATTTTAAAGAATGTTGCTTTAGTAGATAACTTCATTTTTAAACTTTAAAAAAATATCTCGAACATTTTTATCATGACAGTATAGCCGTTTGAAAAGGATTGTCAGTGTAATTTTTTAGTTAAACAGCAATAGAAAAAGGTGAGCTTGAAACTCTCTTATTGTCTATTCTATTGTGTATTTTTATATGACAATCAAAGCCGGTGTCGTCTATTCTGCCAATGTCAAGAGTAAATATTGGGATAGCTAGTGTGTATGTTAATTATAGTAATCAAAAGAGAAGATATACAACATATTATGACGCCCATTCAACCTTTAGGTTATAATCAATTCATTTTCCCACTAGAAATCCGAAACACATATAAATGCAGTCTACATCTAAAGTGGTTCGATAGAAATTCTTCAGTGAATAGCATTCATACATTTTGCATGAATGGCTTCTTCCGGCGGTGTATCTTGGTTTACATGAATCCTTGAATAGGCTGATAGTGTATTGGTATCTATATTGTTAATATGTTTAAGTTATGTGTGGTGTCCTCTATCCACTTACATTTTTAAAGTTATTTTTAATTAAACATATATATTAAAATAACTTTTTTTTAAACAACGTTTTTTCGTATTCTTAGTAGCAAACCCTTTCATTTGAATGACGTCACTTAGCTGACCATGCATTGTCGTCCAAACTAAACGTGTATGCAAAATTTCATCTTAATCGGTGGAGGATAACAGCTTCAAAATTCAGTTGCATGATTTGACCCGAACACACTTACATACGTACATACATATATACATTGCAAGTTAAATAAAAGCTAGTAAGATCTTTGTGGCTTTGTTGTGAAATGTAGTTGGAAGCCGGGTATTCCTCGTGGGACTTTGTGTTTTCCAATGAAGCAGAAATAAAGATTTACATTTGTACCTTGCACAGTTTGTAACAATATTTATTGTAAAGCATATGGGATGTTCTTTCAAATTCAATCACACAATCATAATTTAGACATAGAAGCAGGAATACATATTCAAATTCTTGATTGTCTTGCTCCTATAACTACAAGCAATAAGTACAAGACACAATACGAATCTATTCACTTTATGATACGCACAAAACAACGGAACACGGTTGACATACAAAGTCAACTTTACTGAAACAATCAGTTGATACGCCTACGACCTACGTATTACATACACACGAGAACTTACTCCTAGGTATGAGGTAAATTCAGAAATTCCATTCAACTAGCTTGTGCTTGGTTTATTAAGAACTCTTCATCGGCTACGAGCATAGGACTTAAGTACCTGGGTACGCTGCAACTGCCTCCACCAGTGGAAGTCCATATGCTATGGCGTTTTAAGGCGGATTCAGACATTGCGAGGCATGCGCTGCGCACCACTAGCAATGCACGCCTTTTGCTCGTAACGCACGTCTTTTGCTTTGATTTGAGTTGTCGTAGCACTTGCCTCACTAAGAATATGAACGTCCACACATTGAGAAGCATGCGATGAGCGCCGTTGCGCTGCGCATGCCTCGCAATGCCTGTATCCGCCTCTACTCGCTTAGTACGCATATACGCGCGTATACTGGATGCAACGAGCTTTGCTGGCTTGCGGCCATTAATTGTTGCAAAAGACCATGGATACTCAATTTTTTTTTTCATTAGATTATACTGTTCCACTACTGGGTAAAAAGCTCTCCCAAATCCTTCCACTAAAATTTAAAGAGGTAATATTCTGTGTTTGCAAGAGGTTATCTCTAAAAGATCTAATCTTATTACGAAAATTGTTTCACTAATAAAAAGTGACAATATTGCTGAATGCCATAGGTTTTAGGGCTATGTCGGTAGTCTCTGTTTTCTTGCGAATGTCTTCATTTCTGATCTGACCATGCATGGAAACTCCGAGCATAGCTCTCTCCATTGCCCTTTGGGTAAATTTAAGCCTTCTGATGAAGGCCATTGTCAGCGACCACGTCTCATATACGCTAGTAATAATACGTAGATCACAGAACATCATTATCCTTTGTGAACCCTCTGTTCCCTATTCTGTGCCATCACGCTGCCGACGCGGCGCTTTCGTTTGATTGTACCACCAGCGTATCGGTCCCGCGTGTGTTGTGATACGCGGCGCACTTTTATAAGAATCTGACACTTTTGCACTGGTCTTCGGTTAGTGTTAAATATTTGTGATAATATTTAACGTAAGTGAGAAGTGAAAATATGACGTTTAGGTTGAAAATGTATTGATTTTGATAGAGTAATCTGCAAACGACTCAAAAATGTGTTTCCCGATAGCTACAATCTAGGGGTCTTTAAGTCAAGAGTGAATAGGTTACTTCTAGGCAAGCGTGCTACACCGTCGACCACATCATCGCTTACCATCAGGTGAGATAGTGGTCAAGCGCGAGCCTATATACAATAAAAAAAAAAAAAAAAAAAATACGTAGGAGTATTAACGCACACATATTAGTATGTTATGTTGGTTTGTCTACAGACAACAACAATATATATGCAATTTAGAAGATCTATATATCCCTGTCCCACCCTTAGATCCAAGAATTACGTATTTTTTTGCAAAATACATTCGAAGACAAACTCCGAAGGAGTGTCCCATAGGATCAGAAATCTCAAATCCAACTGAAAAGTGTATTGGCAAATTCCCCTTTCGACTGTTCATTAAAGCGGTTAAAAGAAGGCTGTTTACGTAAACAAAGCAAGCATACTCATATGTTCAAATGAGTAGCATAAAAATGTGATTGTGGCATATATAGTTTATGTAGGTCAAATAAAATATCGTGTAATTTAGTTTCCACCCAGCACAAATTGCATCGGAATAATTTCGGAATGATGCTGGTGATGCTCACGTTTTTAAAGTTAAATTATGAAATAAAATATTCAGAATTAGATTTACGAGTATGCACATCATACAAACATTAATTTCAGCAAATAGTAAAAACACTTGCTTATTCAGCTTCATGTTCAAAAACATTTCGCACGAATTTCGAAGATCGGTATTTTATTTCAATGGAAAATTCGTAATGCATGAAAAGGGCCGTGCAAATTGAATTCTTTTGTTTCAAAAAGGATGTATAATAAATGAAAGAATGTGTTGTGTGCCTGATAACTTGAAAGTGAGTATGAAATTCGTGCATATTGTATGTTTATCTACTTGATTGAGGGCAATATCGTGAGAAGAATTTTAAGTATGAGTGTGGAGGGCTATTGTGTATGGAGAAGGGGAGGCATACCAAAGAAATGTATGGATTGTGTGTGATACGGTGTGTGATATGACAGGAAAGGAAGTCAGTGATAACGTGACGGTTGACAGGACGAAATGAAAGAAGAAAACGTATTGAGTCGACTCCAAGAAACATGGGCCCAGGGCAGAAAGATGATGAATGTAGATGACTATAAGAATAAGAGAAAACCAAGAAAACGAGGAATGGACTGCGTGCAAGATGATGTGTTTAGAAAGGGAGTGATTGTTGAGATGATGTTTAATAGATAAATATGGAAGAAGGAAGACTCTGAATAATTTGAGAGAAGGGCATGACAAAGATGACGATGATGTACCTACATATTTTTATTTATCTATAAGTACTTAATCGTTCAACAGGCATAGTGGCAGAGCGATTGATTGCCTTTAGAGCTACGAGTCGCAAACTATCGACGGGTAACTGATCATGGAACAAATATTTGCACGGTTACGGGTTAGGGGGAGTTTCTGCATGTATGATTTCTGTTTGTACGCATTTACACAATCACTGTGAAATCCTAGTGTAGAGTGAAGTTTTTAAATATAAGTTAGTGCAAACTTGTACTAAAAAAACTTTGTTTTTTTTTTCAAAGTCGTGATTTCTTTCAAACTTTTATTTAACTTGAAATGTATGTATGTATTTATAAGCTTTTATTAACTTGCAATGTATGTTTAATCTTACAACTGAATTTTAAAGTAGTTATACTCCATCGATTAAGATATAATTTAGTTATAATTAATATTATAATTAAGATATAATTTAGTTAAAAAGATATAATTTAGATATAATTTAGTTTAATTTAGATACACGTTTAGTTTGGCGGACGACCCAAGATGGCGGACTAGTATTTTTTTGTACACTGCCATGATATGGGTATCAAATGAAAGAGTTTGCTCAGAATAATACGAAAAAAGCTTGTTTAAAAAAAATATAATTTTATTTATTATTTATTCTCTTATCCTCGCACTGGAATGCCTTGCAGCAATTACACCAATGGAGCAAACACATAATTATACTAGGTGTATGGTATGTGAATGTATGCGTTTCGTTCTGTGCAGAATAAATATTTTTCTAATAAGAGTACTGATGATACTAGTATACTGTTATAACATCCAGTCTCGTACAGTATACCCAGTCATTAAGCACTGATGTAGGTACAGATTTTTGCATCATTTTATGAATATTAACAGACACAGATCAGAATTAATATCTAAATAAAATACAACACGAAACAACTACGCCAACTGTCCAGAAATATAAATATCCAGCGTATTCCCTTTCGTGTCGTTATATACACAAATAAGTATGTATGCTTTTATAACTTCCCTCGGTAATATGACTTTGGAATGTCCTGCTATAATTTGAATATATATCAGTCATATATTTTAGTTTGGTTTATGATCATAATATGACAGACATTAGAAAGTTTTTAGTTGTCTAGGAGGACCAAATGTTAATTTTATTTCACATCGAGAGGTACAGGTAACGTCACCCTTGGAGCTATAAAAAAAACTGTCGTGTTTTTAAGGACAGGGATGGATGGAGAGGTAGGACTAATAAAAGATGGATGGATTTTGCGAGTAAAGGATGGAATGGCAGAGGAGAATGGGAGAACTAAACTTACTTCATCAAACACAAGTAACAAGGGGCAAGGGCAGGAGGATGACTAAGGAGACTAAGGCCAGTATTCCAGCAGCATTTATTCATGCTCAATTCAAAATGGACAGTTGTGATTGGTTGACTAGTTTTTTGGTATTAACGTGCTCATGTCCATGATCCTAGATTCCCCAAATGTTACCGAACTCTTTTAACACAAAATCAGCTCAATTGAGTAGCGTTAACTTGCTTACTAGGACTTTCATTTTCATTCAATACCTACCAAACATTTTAAGTAGAAAAAATTCAGTAACGTCCTGGGCGTCTGGGCCCTTGCTCTATTGATTAACAACACGTCAAGCAGACGAAACATAATGCCAAACTCGAGAGTTGTGATGGGTTGGCAGTTGACTGGCAGGTGCCAGGAGTTTGAGTCGAGCATGAGCATTTGGAATGCTGGCCTAAGTCAAAATTAAGAAAATTGAGAAAGTATCCAAAAAGTATTACGATTACTGACGGACACGTATTTTAGTCGTTATCATGGCAGAAGAATTGATAATGGAACATCAGTAAGTACATAATATAATTTTAGAAAACTCGCTTTAGTGATAAAGATCAACGAATTAGGTATGTATTTGTTAAGCTAGAAATAAAAATAATATATTTTGTTTTGCTTCGAACATCTCATAAATACCAAAGTGGATCGTAATAGCTTTGATCTTCAAGTTGCAGTGATTTAAATGATTATATACAATTTTCCTCAATTTAGGAAGGTAATTCAAGCAAACTTCTTCAGCGTCCAATTAGGTTTAATAGTAGGTTATGAATAGAAAATCAAACGAAGGTTATTGTTGACCTTTAAAATTATAAATTTATTTTCGCAGGAGTTTAGCAAACAATATTTAAAGAAAGCTTGATGATCATTTTCTTATGGTGCAAATATATAAATAAAAAATATATTATTCCTAATATCTACGTAAGCTCGTTTGTGATTCATATCAGGATTCCGGTAACTGTAGCGCCGAAGCGAACATCAAACGCCTAGGAGGCCACTGTTATTGATGGTAAACGTACCATATAATTCAAGCGTGTTACTGAGTGTACTTTTACTTATAAAAATTAACGGCCCATGTCAACTCTCTCGTAGCCATGAGAACCATAACTTATGCCGTGCGATTCCATCTATTCGATGTGCATTGAAGCTAACCATTCAACTGTTACAGCGCTGTACCAAATTACCACAAATCCCCAAGCGACTAATTCAGCGCAAAATCCAAAGCTGGTTTATTTATTTATTTTATAATTAATGTAAACACAGTATATTAAATACAGAAAACACATCAAGACAATAGCTTACAAAGTTACTGGGTTCTTAAGAAATTTCTAGCAGCAAAAAATTAAAAAGAAATGCAGACAAATTGTGTGTGAGAACAGAAAGAGAAGTAAAGTGAACGACAAACCTAACATACACATAAATAGTGTAAGTGTTCTATACATATATAAATACATAATTCTAATTATCTAATTTAATTTCCGTTTCTAACTTCTCACATGCAACCTTCGTTGTGACTAAGTTCTGATTAACTTAAGACGGAGTAAATGTCTTCAAACTTGGAGTTTTCGAAGTTTGCAATTTATTAGCCTTAGCTTACTAGGTCGAGCGGTTAGTGGGCATTGTGGGCAAACCGGGCATCTCACAACTTTGCCCGGGTCATCGATATAAACAGGGTATGATATTGATCCCCAGTATTGTGAGAAGTTTAAGGGACATCAAACCTTAGTAAGTTTGAACAACACTTACAAAGAGCCCTTGGCAATGTAGTTTGGTTGGAATTAAATTATTTCTAACGTTAGAAATTTAAAATTTCCATGCAATTTTTTTCCCTATTTAACTCCTTTTGAGGATGAATTTTCAAAAATCAGGTTACTTCTAGGCAAGCGTGCTTCACCGTAGGCCACATCATCGTTTACCATCAGGCGAGGTAGTGGCCAAACGCGAGCCTATCAACAATAAAAAAATAAAACTTTCCTTCTTGCAAATTGTGCGTATATCAACATTTCAGTTCGATGGTTGATAAAATAGAATACTTGTTACTTCCATGTATCCAATTGTTTTACCAAAGGTTGACTCACAAAAATCAGTCCCTGTAAAAATAGATTGAAGTAAATTGAAGTAAATTGAATGAGGAATGAGAGGCTTTTGCTCTGCAGTGGGTCTCAAGGGCCAATTCTAAAAGGTGAATCTCTCGGACCTTGGCGAACGTCGTTAGAAATAACAGGAAAATATTAACTTTGATGTGACAAAATAAATAGAATTTTAAAACGCTGTGATGGAATAGGATGAGAATTGTTGCGTAATTATTTGGCGATTTAAAAAAAAAACACGTTTTGTGGACACGACTGTGTTACACCCAAGATTTTAATGAAGCAATTTGGATGACACTTTGCGTTATTTTAGGTAATAGAAGATACTTTTTGTTGAATTCTTGCAACTAACAAATTTATCTGTATTCTTGACTAGATTTTTTCCACGGTATCGTTCCAGTGGTCTATCCTACAGGATCTCTGCCTTATTATCCGGAGTAAAAAGTATAAATTTTCACTCAATAGGTATATAGCTTTCTATCAGTTATAGTAGATTGTTATTATACTCACTTAAGCATAATGCGTAATCTACTTTTCTTTCAACTACCAATCTACCTACCGTGATAAAATATACCTAAGTACTGAAAAAAAAACTCAAGTTAATGAAAACAAAGTTATCCCGCGACTTTTGCGGCAAAAGGTGTTTTTTACTCTCTGAAGTTGAATTCATATCGCTATCGCTGTCTATTTCCATTTTATAAATTTTTCTTGCTAAATAAAAAGTATCAAAGTTTTAAATGGTACAAAATGCGCGCCATTTGTTTCTTTTTTTCAAAAAGTCGATTTTATTTAGCCGATTTTTATTTACAGCCGGTAACTTTTTGATCTAATGCATCCATTTTATATTAAACTATTGGGAGACATTTACAACCTCTGTGGTTAAATTATATCTAAATAAAAAAATAAAAAATAAACAGCGCATTAATGAAAACTGTGCAACAATGAGATTTCATGTAACATTTTTGCACTGTTTTGATTCTAAGCAAAAAATACGTCCTTTATGATCGGTTTTATAATGATTAATGATACAATTACTACGTAGTTGAAAGAAAAACAATTTTCGCAATCCGAACATACAGAGAAAAAAGAAATAATATCATAATACACATTTTCAAATATTATCACAATTCATTGTATATCACAATAGTTACACATCAAAACCAATTAGTCGTACCTCAGGCTAAAAACTATGGTGGTAGGCGAACAATAAAATTCTTGATTCCCACTCTATTAAACTTTAAAACTAAATAAACAAAAATACAGAAAAAAACTACTACTACGAATATATGAATAAATTAGCTTAACTTAAAAATAAATTTTAATTGAACCAACCTGTATACTGTGACTAGTACCGGTTTTCTAATTATTATTTTTTTATTTATTTATTCATAAAAATCCGTTTTTACTTTAAGTTGACAAAGGCACACAATTAGACCCTTGGGGTCTGTCTTAGCATGCCATGACCTGACACTTGCTCAACGCGCTATAAAAAGTTAACTTGTAATTAAGTTGATGTAATGTTCTTTCAGCTTGTGCTTAATATTTTTAGTAATCTTGTTTGCAAATTATGTATTTTATCCAAGTGAGTTTTAAATGTTCTCCCATAACAGGTGAGTCCATAGGAAATAATCGACTCAGCAAGGGCTGTGTACATTTGAAGGAGGGTCCTATACGGTATAGTGCGCTTTAGAATGGAAAATTTTGCAAGTATTGCACGTAACTTACCGCAGACTGATTCCACCTGGTAACTCCAATTAAATCGGTTATCTATTATTAGCCCCAAATAGGTATGATATGGGACTTGTTCTATAGGTGAACAGTTGCAATCTTTCACGTTTTTATGCAGGCAATCATGACTATGGGCTATAATTTGAAAGGGATGGTAGGTATTTGTACGACTCGAATGCACGTGTATAACTTTAGTTTTTTGTGGATTCAGAACAAGTCCCATATCATGTGCCCACTTAGCCAAAGCAGTAAAATCCTTTTGTAAACATTCCGCGGCCACATTAAGATTTATGTTTGCAGATAGTATACAGGTGTCATCGGCATATTGATACAGGGAACAGTGAGTTATAATATTTTCTAGGTCATTTACGTATGCCAGGTAGTGGAGTGGACCAGACACTGAACCTTGCGCTGTACCTTTCGTCACGTTTACGGGTCTACTGAGGCTGTTACCAATTTTCACGCGATAACTTCGTCTACGAAGGTATTTCCTGCACCAGTCGAGTAGTTTTCCTCTAATGCCTGAGTTTTCGAGTGTTTTAATTAGTATAATGTGCCCAAGAGTGTCAAACGCCTTGCTAAAATCAATAAATATAAGTATAACATGTTGTTTTTGATCTAAGTAGTTGTTTACTTCGTCAGTAAAATTTGAAAGTAGCTGAGCAGTAGATTTCTTACTTTGCAAACCATATTGTGATTTCGAAATTATTCCATTATCCCTATAAAATGTGTGTATTTGGTCGCAAATAAATTTTTCGACTATTTTATTTATGTCAGGTAAAATTGTTATGGGTCTATAATTTGCTAAGTCATTGAATTTACCTTTTTTATGAATGGGCCTAACTATACCTGTTTTTAATTCCGTCGGATATTTGCTTTGTTGAATGCTTGCATTAATTAATCTGACTATAGCATTTGTAATTTTCACTCCTATCATTTTAATATCCATAATTCTTATTGTGTCGTATCCAGCTGATTTATTACTATTTAGGTTTTTTACTATTTTAAAAAATTTATCAGATGTAGCTTTTTTGAAGAAAATTGATTTATCTTGTGATTTCATAAATTCACGTTCATCCAACAAGGGTCTATCACACCTGGGCACAATATCGGACACACTGGTCTCAAATTCCATTGCAAAGTCATTAGCTATACTTATTTCATTATTGTAGTCGATCAAAAAAGCGTTCGTTATTACCTCATCTACAGACTTAACTATTTTACCGCTAAGTTTATTTAATATTTCCCACAATTTTTTAGGATTATTTTTGTTTCCTGCTATTTCTTCTTTATAATAATTATTTCTTGTGTTTATTATTAGTTTATTTACTTTATTTATTGTATTATTGTATTCTAGCTTAAATGTTTTATTGTTTGGGTCATGTTTCCATGCAATAAACAGTTTATCTTTTTTTTTACAACTTTTCCTTAATTTATTGTTAACCCATTTTTCACAATTTCTTTTGCTAGTATTACTGATTTTTTTAGTATATTTGCATTCATTGTAGCATTTTGTAAAGTTTTCCTTTATGAACTTATAGATATCATTTGCGCAATTCAACTCGTTTACCGTGTCCCAATCGATGTTAGCTAAGTGTGTTGTTATTTTTTTATTATCAATAGACTCAATGAACTTCGGATTTCTAGCTTTAGGTGCAGATGCGAACGTGACAATCGTCATGCGATGGTCCGCCAAGACAGTCCCCAGAGCAGCCGAGTAAAGGTCCTCAAGGCGAGATCTCACGAATATATGGTCAATACAAGTTTTAGTGACTATGTTGCCTCTGGACTCAACTCGCGTGAAATCTGAGATCGCACATTCAAGCCCGCACTCAGCAAGTTTACTCAGATAATAATTGTTTACATTATTGGTAGTTTTAAGGTCCATATTCATATCTCCTAATACAATAAGATCGTTTTTCTTAACAGAATCACCTTTAATCAAACTGGATAGTTCATTAACAAAACAAATGCTTGCTTTCTTTTGGTGGTCTATACACTGCACAGATATAGATATTATGATTTTGCTGCGTTGTTAATTTACCAAGTATACATTCACAATGGCTTAACTGAGTCTTTAACGGTTGAAACTTATGCTTATTATTAACATAGACAATAATCCCACCACCTTTTCTGCTTTTACGTAAATGACTATACAATGTATACCCATCCAATTGATACATAGCTACAATTTGTTCCGATATCCCCACGTCCGTGAGTACCAAAACATCAATTCGTGATTTAGATGACATTAGACAGTTCGTAAGATTTGCGTAATTTTTTATTAATGACCGAATGTTTACATGCACTACATTTATATTAATAGTATTTTTAGGAAGTTTTCCAATGTAGGTAGGCAAATCAATACAATCAAACAGTTCTTTGATATTGCTTAATACAGCCATAACAAGTTCTTAATCATAGCATCTTAGTTTTACATTTTTTTTTTGTTTTAATTAATCTGAGCTACTCGAATTATTATTTTTCTTATTAAGATATTTTATATCGTCTTCACACCTAATCGTACTTAAATATCTTGTCTTTTCCATTACTGTCGACTTCACCTTTCTTCACTAGTACTTTTCCATTTTGGAACCAAATATATTTAAAATCATTACGCAGTAGCTGCTTTGCCATCCACATTAGTTTCCTGTTTACTTGTGATAACGCAAAACGTATGTATATTTAGCCCGATGCTTGGTTACTGGATACGTTAGACAGGATATCAGCTGTTGTCAGATTATATTGTTGAGCGGAACGTACCACACATTCCACGTCTTTGGGGTTCCCTAGTTCTATCTGCAGAACGTCTTGGTTTTGGAATGTGCTCGGACGTTTTACGCTTTTTATTATTGACTTATCTATGATAATTTTTTCAGCAATTTTGTTTGAGATTTGCAACAGTTCTTCGTTTTTAATGTGCAGGATTCCGGTTATTTCAACGATATTGTTCAATTTAGTTGTTTAGTTGTTCTAAAGAAGAGATTTTGGTTTCGTAGTGTGTGATCTTATTACATAAATAGTTATTTTTATTTTCCACTTCTTTCAGTTTTTGTTTCATCATTTTGATCGATTCCACGAAATCATCTATCTTTCCAGTACAAAATTCAATGGACGACTGTAAGGGTTCTAGCTCTTTTTGAACAATTTTTTGAACCTCCTTCGAAATATTTGATAACAATTGTTTCATATCTATCTTTAATGAGCGGCCCAATAGCGCGCTGCATAGACGAAACATGACATAAAAGTATTCACCTACCCACAATCACACTCACAATTAGGTAGGTACAATTTGTTTCTTTTACCGACAGACGTTTATGGCTTAAAAAAGTGCGTGAATGGTTTTTTAGGATGAGTGAATAGTTAGTGATAATAATTATGGTTGTTTTAGCGAATGTGAGTAAAATTACCAACACAAATCCATCCAGGTTTAATGGTACGGTAATAATTGGAAAACTATAACCAAGATTGTGTTTATGAATAAATAAAACATCTCTTTTTTAACCCCCGACGGAAAAAGAGGGTTGATAAGTTAATTTGTAAGTTTGACGAGTGTACCTGTGTGTTTTTGTATTTATGTATCTGTCTGTGGCATCATATCTCCTTAATGGATGAACCGCATTTTGATTTAGTTTTTGTTTGAATGGTGACTTTATCGAGTGTGTTCTTAGCTATGCTTGATGCAAATCGGTTCAGCCATTCAGAAGTTATAATTATACTGTTTGAATCGGGATATTTTCGCAAGATATCGTGTCATAATTACGTGTTCGATAGATTGTCGATCGAAATTTGTTACTAGATAAATAATGTAGTTTAAAAAGCATGGAATAAAATGTGTCGGGGGTTATTTAAATTTTATTGTCTACAAAAGATATTAATTCTATGGGTACAATGGTAATGGCGGAGATTAAGTCTGACAAACAGAGAAACATCTTTATAATATTAGTTTAGATAATGAAATGCCTGGGTCTTTGCAGGTGCCTTAAAATGGTAATCTGAAAACAAAGTAAATAAACAACATATCCATAACAGACAGTTATTAAACCGTATTAAGTTTGCAGCTACTACCGAAAACAATTCAGGAGAATTCTAATTGGATTCTGTCAGAATCAGTTACGTGGAAAAAATTAAACGTGATACTGCAGTGCGGTTCGTTAATTGCATAATAATTGCAAATAGTTTTCGTTTTAGCTATTTTAACAAATATCCGGATTAGAGTTGAAGATAAATTCTGCTTTTTTTATTCAAAATAAATCTCGTGGCATTAACATTTTACCTGCCAGGTAATTGACAAACTATACTTTTTCTATTGTGTCTTATTGTCTGGCAGATAAGGTGTTGAGCAAGTGGCAGGCAGGGCAAATTCTAATCAGCTTAAAAATTATTGGAATAAAATCAAAATAACAAAACAGAATACCTGTAATGCTATTCTGTAAAAGTCTCACAGTGATAAGTTAGGTGAAATGAATTATATCAGACGTCAATCATGGGCGAAGCAATTCCTAGCATCAGGTGGAGTAACGGTTTATTTCAAGCTCATTTTCCCTTTTTCATTGAGTTTATTTCAGAATAAACCGGCTCACGCACGGAATTTTATGCAATAACGAAACTGGAATTGTCTAAATGCAATACAGGTATTATAATTAAATTTTACATAAAATTTTATAGGTCACAACCCCAAACGCCTATAAAAAACCTTGGCAATAAATACAATTTACGTTAAAATTAAGAGCAAAATCAAACGATATTGAATTTGTCAGAGTCAAAAATAACACTGTTACACTTCAACTTGTTTTTAATGTTAATATAAACTAGATTTGGTAGAGCATTCCTAGCTTACTACTCTTAGAAGAAGCAACGAAACAAAAACGGACACCAAATTGTTGTTTGTTATCGCAAAAACCTTGTTTCGTCGAAATTCTCGATGTCGAAAACAGTATCTATAAACATCCTTCAACCTTAAACTATCTTCTGCAACCTCGAACACATCCCCTGAGTACAAAACTCCATCGAAAACTATCGTAACTCGAAGGTGAGCGGTGCCGAAACTGCAACTGGGTCGCCGTAAATCACCCGGGGGCAAATTGTGCGGAAACCGAAGCTGGAACACTTGGCACTTCGCCAACCGCAAACGACACAAGGCGAAGAAAAGTGCAGGCTTGAACTGTTTCGTCTTAAATGGAGTAAGTGTAGCAACAGCTGAGAGACTTCCACAGCTGACAGACTTGTTGGTCTGGTCATGAGAAGAGTAATTTTTGAAAGTTGGGGATCTAAGTTAGGAAGATCTTAGTGGGATCCTCGAAGTAGGTTTTTGCCTGGGTATTGGCTGTAGGTTTGCTTTCCATACAGGGGACTTGTTTAGTTATGAGGACCTCATGCAAAAGATGTTCACAAAAAAAGTCTAAAATCCAGTACAATTTAGTGTTTCGTGTACGTGATGTTTATCGTTTTTGATGTACAATAAAGTATATTATATTTTATTATATTCTAAAGAAATTAATTTGAGTCCAGTGCATTCCTCAATCTCAGCAGCTTCATTATATTGACTAAGTTAATGTAAAACTATGTGCACTCTATTAGATCCTAAGTATGAGTGTTCTTCTTAGAATAGGTATAATCGAAGAAATATGGGCATTTAATACCTAAGCATATCTCTGCCTACCCTTACAGGAAATTCTCGCGTGGTGTTAATGATGAAGCAACAAAGAGTAATGACTTGATGGATGCGAATGCTGGATGACTTTAAAACAGTAGCGAGGAAAATTATATAAAATAATATAACTTTGTACTGTTGCGACACTTCACGCGTAATGTAACCCAGATACAATTTCCGGGCGTTGACGGTGGCAGTGCTTTCAAGAACGTTATTGTGTGACGTTAAATTGGATTAAACTTGTCTTTGCTAGCTCTTTCGTCCGCGTGGCAGTCGAAAATTACGAGTGTTCCACGGTTACGTAACACGCGGCAGTGCCTGTGTCCAATCTGTGTTCCAATATATGTATGTGTGTCATCCAAAACCATGCAGCCTTGATAGATTTTATTAAAAAAACAGTACCTGGGTGACGGAGCTCTGCTCGGGTGAAAATAGAGAAAACGACGTTTTCTTAAAATGAAACCTAGCTAGATCCATTTAACGCCCTCGAAACTCCCTGCATACTAAATTTCATGAAAATCGTAGGAGCCGTTTTCGAGATTCAGATTATATATATATAATACAAAAATTACTCGTTTAAAGGTATTAGATTAAATATATTCGTATAGATACAGAATTTCATTTTCATAATATGTAGTAGGAATGTTTAAGCATCAAATAATTTTGGTTCATCGTTGCCCATAACAAGTTGCTATAACTGTTCCACATCACGTAATATATTTATTTCAATTTTACTCCACTCTGAGAAATTATTAACCAAGTTACAAAAAGAAGTCCCTCAAATCCTCGCTGTCCGGTGGAATTACATTTTATAAATTTTATTTCGAGGATTGGCATCTTGTATAAATGATGTCGTAAGTTTTAAAACTTTTATTTTCCCAACGTATGTCAGCATGTGTCCCGAGCAAGCCAGTATATAAATGAATGAATGGACAGAAATATGAAAAAGCAAGAATGTGTAGGTTATATACATATACACGTTAAGGTTTTAGTGGTCTTGTAAAAGGCATGTGGTGACTACAAATTATTATAGTATTTGCAGCTTTTAGACAAGTCTCGAGGCAGATTTACGACTCCTTAACTCTTGGCGATGCAGGATAGGGTGGACGGTAATGGGACACGCGGGAGGTAACCGATGAAGTGGATCGATCAAATTAAACCCGCCTTTTTACCCGATTGCTGAAGGAGGGTAATGTGTTTATCAGTCTATGTATGCGTGTTTGTTCCTATGTGGCGTTCTAGAGACAAAATGCTTTTGCCTATTTTGATGATTCTTATGTCAATCGATTCGTCTTAACCCTGCGAGGGTCACTGACTACATAAAAATTGGAAAATGTAAAAATGGCGGCTTTTGGGCGCCATATATCAAAATAAGGGGTTTTAAGAGTTGATTTCAAAAATATATGATGCTTATATGTTTACCACACTTATAATACCTAATCCTAAAAAAATAACTAATAAGTTATAATTAAAAAAAGGTAAGAAGAAAAGAGAAGTAACAAGAAGAAAATCATGCTGTGCAGTCATTATACATCTGGTTTTGGTCAGCCAGCTCGCGAATATGTATCCTACGACTGCACAGCATGATTTTCTTCTTGTTTACGTCTTTTTAGTTCGCTTTTTAAACTGTTGCGTTTTTTCCAACTTAGCTCCAGACCGCCACGACTTAGTAACCCCAGTTACTTGGATTGTTGAGGAAATGTGTTACCCAACACGATACCTCTTTGCAAGACTGGTCTCAGATCTTATTGCTTCTAACTACCGTAACGACTATCAAGGATTTTAACAGCTTAACTTGCTTTCCAAGGCACGGAGGAATCTCGTTATGAAACCCAACCACGCTCCTAATCAAATTTAATTCACAGTTGGTATAATTATCTAAAAGTATAAAGTATTGTATCATCCACGTAAACCAGTATCTATATCTACGTCATAGAATGCTAAATAGACTTTTCGGTAACGACACTAGTTTTAGGTCACCCGACAGGTTACAAGGTAAAACCATCCATCAAAGTTACGACTACCTGACGACACCAAACTGGAGCAAAGGAAACTGCATTTAGGTCGTCCATAACTCACGATTTAGTCCTTGTACCTTTAAATTAAGGTCGCTGTATAAACAAGGTTCCGTCTCATATATTGTGACTGGAATACGTAAATACATACAAATGCCACTTATGATTTCTGATCTTTTTCTGTCTGTAGCATAAATATATAATTTCCATAAATTATGTATTTGTGGAAATGATCATCTGCCTAAAATTTAATCATCCTCCTGCGCTGCTCTTGTCGAGGTCGGCACAACACGTTTTGTTTTTCCATTCTCACCTGTCAACCGTCATGCTAACTCCAATCCCTTTTTTAACCGACTTCCCAAAAAGGACGAGGTTCTATATTCGACTGTATGTATTTCTTTTTTATGTTTGTTTACCGATTTCTCCGTTAATTGTGGAACAATTTGGAAAATTATGTTTTGTGTTTATAAAGGGTATACTTCCGAGGTGGTCCCATTGTCACTAAGTCAGAATCTGATGATGGGATCCCTTAGAAATCTAGGGAACTCCTCAAATATTATAGGCATACAAATTACGATCTTGGTATTTTTATCTAATGCAATCGTTTGCAATCAGAAAGTATCATTTGGTGAAGTGGAACTGATGAAAAAGACCACAGATGGTCATTGGAACTCTTTAATGATAAGTAATATCACGGGTATTAAATATCTCGAATAGTTAACCGACTATGATGAAGCAAATACTTATACTTACTTTTAGCATTATGCTGAGCGATGACCGTTTTGCGTAGATGTGACGCATACTTTGTAGTGATTGTATTTAAGATTTTTTGTTATTTTTATGGTATGCGTCGTGCCTGGCGCAAATAAACAATTTTTCTTTCTTTCTTTCTTTATTTCTATAAATAAATGGTACTGATGAAAATGGTACCATCGAACTGATCTGATGATGAAGCCGCAAGGTAAGCACTGAAAATCCGTAATAAAACAACGTATCTTAGTAGTGTTTGGGCTTATTAGAATCGTTATGAGATTATTATTTTTTTTTTATTGTAAATAGACTCGCGCTTGACCACTATCTCACCTGATGGTAAGCGATGATGTGGTCGCCGGTGAAGCACGCACGATTACGCACGATTTACTTTGGCTATCACTGATTTTCATAGAAATCAGTGATAGAGTCGAGCATAAAAAGTGGAGATTTCAGAACGAGCGATGTAGCCAATTTCGTCGAAAGCTTCACGCGAGAGTTAAAATAAAATCTTTTTATGCGAGAACCGAACGTTTCTTTTTCCACTACCTGATGACCTTACTTAATTAAATGCAAATAAGTTCCAACAACAATTTATTAGAAACGTTCAGACTAAAAACCACTGACTATATACGCATAATCAACCCGTGCTTTTTCGAGAGGTAACAGGTTCAGTATCATTCTGCCGAAGGAAACTGCATTTACTTCTTACATAACTCAAGATTTGTTCCTTGAGCCTTTAAATTAAAGTCGCTGTACAAATAAAGTTCTGTCTCATGTATGGTGACGTCACAGCCTCGATCTGTGACGGGATTACGTAACTAAATGTATCTTAAGTGCCACTTACCATTTTTGACCTCTCTCTGTGACTGTGGGTTAAATATTTACACAGACAAAAGTTTTTCAATTTCTATATATTATGTACTAGCTTCTGCCAGCGGCTTCGCCCGCGTGAATGTCGAAAATTATCCAGAGGGAACATATTCCCGGGATAAAATGTATCCCATGTGCTATGCCTGACTATAATCTATCTCTGTGCAAAATTTCATCCAGATCCGTCCAGCCGTTTGAGAGTGAAGAAGTAACAAAAATTCAAACACACACACACACACTCAAAACCTTCGCCTTAATAATATTAATGTGATTGTCTTTCATCATCTTCCTGCCCTTGTCGATGTCGGCGCAACACGTTTTCTTCTTCCTTTATCTCCTGACAACCGTCAAGCTAACATCTAATCCCTTAGCTATGTTATAATGCTTCACACAATCCATTTACATTTTCTTCGTCCATCCGTCTTTTTACTGGCGATCCATGTTTTCTTATCCATATGTTAATAATTTCTGAATTCATTGGCCTATTGTAATTTTATTTGTAGCCTATTTTATCCTTTTCCGGTAACTTATGCACACAGTGAAAAAGTTACGAGTACTTCATCAGTAACAAACTTGAATTACTTAAAACAGTTTACGTTGAAATATCTAAAACACCGCTAAACTTAGTCCATCATCAATCTTTTGTATGCCTCTATTAATCAAGCTGTTTCCTCCGACTTCATGAATACTGATATGTAGGGTCGCCAGTCCTAAAACTGGAATATCGAACAGACCAGCCAGTTCAAACGAGAAAATTGTGTAAAAGGCCGGACACCTTATTAAGGATTGTGTGTGAACTTTATAAATGATAAACACAAGGGTATTGCGTACCAGACAATCCATGATATTTCGGTAAAATGTATTGCCTACTTTATTTGTTGTGAAGCTGACGAATTTTTCAAAAACAATAATATTGATTAGTACTTTTCTTCAAACTGCTTTGGATTTTGATAGAAAGTGTGTTTTTATCCTTTATCGTGAAATCATTTCTACTTCTTATGAATTAACAACTTTAGTGAATCAGTCTTTTTTTACCTATATCACAATTCTCAGTCAAATCCGGAGTGCTATAAAAATATAAAAAGTTTAACAAATACCTGTCAGGCCAAACTGTATTGCCGATTTTTTCCGGACGGATGGCAACCCTGAGTAAGTTATGTTATGACATATTTTTGAGACGTATTCCATATTTCAGGATGTCACATCTAGTTGGGTAGAATAATATGAAACTGTCGTACGTTTTATGTAAATTTTAACTTCGTGTGTGGCGTGGCGGAATGTGCTATATACATGTGAAATAGGTATCCATGTTATATGTAAGGAGTACGAAAATTTTAGAGAAAATCCCTGAAACATTTTTTGTATGATTAGATGAAGCTAGTAGTAGAATACAGTTGGGCTGGGTGGCGTTTGGGTAACTTCAAAGAGCCTTCTCGTCGCGTATTACACAGAGCCTAACGATCAGTCTTCAATCAGAACGTTCTAGCCGTCATGACTTACGGGCCGAGACTTGGACACTCACGGTACGGCTGGTCCATCAGCTTAGGGTCGCTCAGCAAGCTATGGACCTCTCCATAGCTTGCTAGGAGTCACTCTGAGAGATCGAATCCGAAATAAGTAAGCAAGCTGAAGTGGTAATTGGCCGGCAATATTAGCCGTATAACCGATGGCCGTTGGGATAGACAAGCTCTTGAGTGAATTAGGTAGTAAATTAGGACGCCCTTAGGCTAGGTGGAGCGAAGATCTTCGAAGGGTGGCTGGTTGCAGCTGGATAGGTTGCCGGAGAACGAAGCAAATGGAACGCAATTGGAGAGGCCTATGTCCAGCAGTGGACTGCTATAGGCTGATTATGATGATGATGATAAAATAGGAATGTATTTAGGTAGACGACTATAGTCATGACAGTTACATTTGTAAGTATCAAGTATGGTAGAGCAAAGTGACGTTACTTAGCTAATCACACATTGTCATCAATACATATAATAAATCTGTAGAAAAGTCTTTTATGTACATCGAAAATATTTCCAAAAAAAAACAGCCAGGGTGTTAAAGGATAACCAACTGAACCCATGGCCAGCATTTTTGGGATTTTTGTGTTTGTCGGTTTGTCTGTTTGTTTGTATATTTGTGCACGAATCACGTAAAATGTACGAAACCAATGTAAAATACATAATTTTTTTGCGTAGATTGAAGTATTACTTAGTTTTTGTTTCATCGCAATCGGTTCACTCTGGCAAAAGTTACATGAATTTAAAGTGTTCATGAAGTAAAATTATCGCAACACAAGCAATTCAGATACTCGGACAGTTGAACTCCATATTCGGTAGATGGCGTTGTGCATTTGAAGTAATTTTCTGAATGGCGGTGTTAAGATTCTCCGTGAAAAAATGACCCTTGATAAAAAATTGGTAGGTAGGTACCTTGGGCAAGAAGGTAAGTAGAGTAGTGTAGGCAGTCAGTTGACGGGAGCGAAGCCGCGGGCACTGCTAGTCCAAATTAAACGTGTATGCAAAATTTAATCTAAATCGGAACACACATACATACATACGTAAGCGCAAGTTAAATAAAAGTTTGCTATGTTACTCTGTATGCAACACCATCTAATCCCTGCGCTTTTCTATGCATACACCGTCCTTACAGGGGTAAATTAAACTTTTACACAAAATGTAGGATAAATTTGGAAAAACACTAGGGTAAATTAGGAACAGCTCACATGTGTTTACGAAATGAGTTTTTCCTGTAGGTACAATTAACTTTCAGCGTTTCCACCGAACATGAGCTTCCACTCAAGTGTTCCTGTAATGTAATTCCATTGGCTGAAGGAATCTAAGATACGTTGTGTACGGCGAAAAGGAGTTTATTTCTTTGCCTTCCCAATCAAGGTTTTGATCTTGCAACAGTTTTAAACCGACACTGTAATTTGTAAGCACCATGTTATTTTATGCCTTAGAGTGGCAAAAAGTTAGTAGCCCATCTAAAGGCAAGTAATCACTGTCGCTTATCTATGACCATTTGAAGGAAAAAAAAATCCATTTCCGACGTCTATTAAAGCGTATAGCGTTTTTCCACCGCCACATTTGAATCCCGCTCTGACAATATTCGTTCCAAGTTTTTTTAACAAGACACTTGTGTAACTAAATATTTTTAGTCAGCCCAGGGATGCGTCATACAGGCGCTGCACAGAAGGGTAGTCTTTTAAGAACGCACGGGATCCCTTCTACGTGCGGATGGTGGTCTTAGTGAGATATAAAGCCCACACTCCGTGGTATTTTTTCCAAAAGTCAAGGCGCCTTATGAAGGTTTCCCCTCCGTTAAAAACAGGTACATATCTAACCCGCTCCCTGCCACCACTATAACCGTGCCCGCTTCGCTCCGCTCGCTTCAACCTGTCACTACGCTCAGTTACCCATTGTAATAGCTTTTCTGCGCGCTGGGGCCACGTCAGGTGCTTACTTTATTTTACTTGTTATTATTCTTAATCCTTTTATGTTAAACTGGGTCTGGGTGGCGGAGGGTAAAATTTAATGGCATAAATCTTGAGGCGTCTTAGAATTTGCATGACTAATAGTTTTGATTTCGGCTTAGACAATATTTATTTATTGTTACAGTGTGTTTAGCTAGCGGATTTTAAGACGAGTGTAGTTTCTTTATTTTTGCTCAATTTACCTATTTAAAATTAGCTTTTTATGTTACATTGGTACATGCCCGGATTTGATCGACCTCAAGCACGAGAGGCGAGGACTTAAGTCGATGTCACCAATGAAACTAAGTTGCGTTCTGATTGGTGAAACCGCAAAAACCTACCAATCAGAACGCTGTATTTGTATAAACTGAGTTTAGTTGTACTAATCGCGATTAGTTTCATTGGTGAAATCGGCCTTTAGTCAATCGGCCACCAAGATAACTCCAATGATCTATCAGACCAATTACAAAACACAAAAATAACTCCGAACAATAACTCGCAAACTACTCTGCGTTTAAAAGACATTTAACAATTTCTATTGGCTAACTTTGCCCGGGAAAAGTTGCGGGCACTAGTTGCTCACAGCTTCAATCTCACAGATTCATGCGAGAAATACTAACTTGCGGCTTTTATTGCAACTTCTACCAATAAGCGAGTGGAAGCTTTACTGTAAATAGTCAACCTTTTTTGTTAAAGCTGTAAGCTGGTAAAAGTTTGAAGATGAGTAGGAATTAATTGGTGAGCAATTCATTTGCAGTTGAGGAACTAAAGACTAAGCAATTTTCAGATTTTTTATGTTGAAATTTTAATATTACAAACGTGAAAGTTTGTATGGATGTAAGTTTGTTACTCAATCACGCCAGAACGGCTGAACGGATCTGGAGGAAATTTCGCACAGAGATAGATTATATTCTGGAATAGCACTTCATTTTTCATCCCTGTATAATGTTTCGCTGAGCCGCTGGTAGAAGCTAGTCTATACCAATATTATAAAAAAGAAAGATTTTTTGTTTGTTTGTTTGTACCGACTAGTTTCCGAGACTACTGGACAGATTTAAAAATTCTTTCACTTATGGAAAGCTACATTATTGCCGAGTAACATAGGGTATAATTTAGTTTAGAAAAAAGAGATATAATTCTAAAAATTACAATAATGTAACCCAAACTCGTAATTTTTTTTCTATAAAATTCATTATTTGGCGTGCGCTGAGAAAACTATTGATGATACATAAAAAATATGTAATACATGATTAAAGCACTCATTATTACCAAATAAAAAGTATCCAAGAGAATATATCTCACTATCATAGTTAAGTCACAATAGCAGCTTTTGTGTTCTAAAATTTAATTAGATCGCCGCTAGAAATAAAAGTTAGTTACATTCGTATTGCAGTATTTATTATTATTCAAATAAATAGTTTAACAAATTTGTATGTAGGTATGTAGGGTAGGTGGGTAGGTAGGTAGGTAAGGCAGTTTAAGTAAGGTAGGGTAGTGTAGGGTAAGTAGTATATGTAGGGTAGGGTAGGTAGGTAGCCAGTTGACGGGAGTGAAGCCGCAGGGGTCAGCTAGTAATAAATAATGGAAGATATTATGTACTGTACACGTAAAATATATTCAGCTTTGGTGTTTAATCTTTCAATTCGGTGGCTATACATTTGCCGAATATGCAGATAAATTATATGAATGTGGTTAACTATGCTCTATTTTGTGTCCCTAATTCAAAAGACCTCCACACGAGTCCTTTGCCTGGTTTATTTATTTAAAACTTCATGCACAAAGGTACAATGGTGGACCTAATGCCTTAGGCAATCTCTACCAGTCAACCAAGGGTGGTGAACAGATAACATGGCAGGTGCCAGATACAACAGATAACAAGGCTTAAACCGTGGAAAGCAAAACAGTAAAACAAAGAAATAATAATAGTAGGTTGCTTAAAATACACATACATATACATATTATATAAAACATACCTATATAAATATATATATAACAAAGTAATGAAAAGAAGTTTTGAGATGACCCTTCTCCCCGCTGAAAATAAAACCGCAATTTCCGCTTGAAAGCATGGACTGGTGGCCGTCCTGATTTCGAAAGGAAATGCGTTCCAGAGAAGAATAGACTGAATATGAAAGGCAGAGTGAACAAAATCAAGGAACACAGATTTAAAAGCGTGTGAAGAACTTAAAGCGCTCAGTAGATACCACTCAGTAGCTGATTTTAAAATGAGA
The DNA here is from genome assembly GCA_947562075.1 of Orthosia gracilis. NCBI lineage: Eukaryota > Metazoa > Arthropoda > Insecta > Lepidoptera > Noctuidae > Orthosia > Orthosia gracilis. The sequence goes on along the minus strand of OX387268.1, from coordinate 37,894,031 downwards.
ATGCACCACAATTTAATTATCTACATTTTGATCTAATTTTTTTTAGTGTACAAAAATCTAATGAATTTTGGTTCGTGCGGTTGTGAAACTAGTGCGGGTTTTGTCCCCTCAAGGTGGTCGGCTTAAGTAAGACATAGAGTAAGAAGGTGGGGTGGGAGAGTTGTGTAGGGAGAAAAGCATAGTGAGAGCGCGCAAATATCTTCTCAGGCGAATGGGCATTCATTTGAGCTCAGACCTTTAGCTCAAAACATGCATATGCATGCATTCATTGCTTCATATGCTTAACAATCCGTCTACTAAACAGCGTCAAAAACGCAATGAACACTGGCGAATTGTCAAAATAAAAGTGTGCACGCGTGCTTTAAACTTTCAATAAAGTTATGCTATTAGGTCGCAGGTCAATAATGCAGCCTCGTTTTATAGTTTATCTACACAATGCAATCCAGAGTCAGTAATATTTTAACAACAAACAACAGCAACAACAACAACAACAACAACAAACGTCGTTACGTCGTTTGTTTTTAACATTTGTTGCCAACGAAGACATCATGAAAATCTAAGAAATTCTGGGTTGCGAGTCCCCAAAATTGTCAAAAATTACTCATTTGAAAGGACCCTGATAAGGTCTATAAGCTTTCAAATAGTTTCTCGCTGAATTTTTAAAAGATATCTTGAATTTTGCGGACTAAGTGAAAAGTTTTAAATGAAGCGTAATGTTTGTGAGGGGTTGCTAAGTGGCCATTTAAGACACATTAGTGCCAATGAAAATTAAGGTCAGACAGATCTGTACAAAATTGGAGCCGTATTTGTGAACAGAAAAATGAAATCATCTACCTAGTTTAAGACTAGGTAGATGATTTCATTTTTCTGTTATCATCAACTTTAGTCGGGGTCCACTCTAACTTTATAAAAAAAAATTAAACACCGACGGAAAAAGAGGAGTGTTTTAAGTTTGACGCGTGTACCTGTGTGTTTGTGTATATTTGTGTATCTGTCTGTGGCATCATAGCTCCTAAACGGATGAACCAATTTTGATCTGATTTTTTTGTTTAAAATGTGACTTTATCGAGAAAATTCAAATTCAAATTCAAAATTTTTTATTTCACATAGGCCTACATGGGCACTTATAAAACGTCGGCAAAAGGTGCGAGATGAGAGTGTTCTTAGCTATCTTTGATGAAAATCAGTTCAGCCGTTCTAAACTTATGGGCGATGTTTGAATCGGGGTTTTTTGCAAGATATCGTGTCATAATTATGACGTTTTCAATTGATTGTCGTTAGAAGCGTCTCTACTACTAGATAAATTATGTAGTATAAAATAAAAATGTGTGGGGTTTTTTTTTAATTTTACTTGTAGGTACATACAGTGATTGCCTATCTGACCTGCACAATTAGCAATACTCTTTGGTAGACTAGTTGTCAGAGTTTCATGCTTCAGATTATCTATAACTTTGAATGTAAAGAATCTACAATATGATAGCTGGTCCAACGGCTGACGTGCTTTCCGAGACACGGAAGAGTCTCGGTATGTAATGGAAGGTCACCAATCGATGGAAAAACCTCCGTTAACGTATCGTAAACTTTTGACCGACCCGTGTGGCTGTTTCAATTTAGCCACGAGCTCCATGCTATCCTACTATCACATCACACTAATATTAAAAAGGCGAAAGTTTGTGAGTGTGTTTGTTACTTTTGCAGCTGTGTTTTAGGATAGAAAAAAATCAAAGAACCTTCAACAAACATCCACCGTTCCCTTTACAGATTGACTACTTTTAAACATTTCTTAGAATTCAAGTTGCACGAGTCAAGCCACTCACAATCCGATCTCATTGAGCTAAGGCTCTATCGTATTTCGTCACGATGCAGTTTGCTGCCTTTGAAACGAAAACGACTCGTAGCATGAGATCCTAGTAATTTAATAAAAAGCGTGCAAATGGCGTTACATTTTCTTTGCATACATCGGTATGTTCCATTCAGCTCGCGAGTTCCTATGTATTTAAATTTGTACAGCACAAAGGTGCATAGGCTGACTAAATGCCTTAGATAGACAGAAAACATAGAACACCCGCTTTTTACCAGTTATGTTTAAATATTATGTAATAGGGGGCGAGGTTATTGCCATCAACCATGTACAAGTCCGGACTTCGGGGTGCTACTGAGAAATTCCAGCTGGTAAACACCCCATAACACTTTTACCCGATCCGGGAATCGAACCCAGGACCTCATGATCAACAGTGGCGTTTGCGACCAATAGATCAAGGAGGCAGTCAGATAGACAAAATATACTTTATTGTTCACCAAATTGCTTGTTTGATTGTGAAATTGTTAGCTTTGTTTTTGGGTTCCGTAACCGAAGAGTCCAAAAGGAGCCCTATTGCTGTCATTCACATGTCTGTGTATCTGTCCATCTGTCCGTCGGTCTATCGTCTGTTACACAATTTCGTTCCTCATTTTTTGTTTTCTCCCAATTGACCTATGGACTTGAAATTTGGTAATAATGTTTGTTATTAGATACGTATACTCGTACAAATACCAAAATATTGATTAATTAGTTTTTGTCTTTAGTACGGAACCCTAAATTTGCCAAGTCTGACACGCACTTGGCCGGTTTTATCTGATTGTGTTTTCTAAATGATTCGCCTGTCTATCAAACATAAACTGAGCTCCATTTCTGTTTTTTTGTTGGTGGAACACCTACGTGACATGATTTAACCAACCCTTGAGCGCAATGCCATATTCTTCAGTGTTTAAAGCTGGCTTGCGTTTCAGCTCAATCCATTAGAGCAATATTAAAATTAGTATTTTTAAACTAACAATCGAAGAAAGGTGAGGTCGTAGTTGCTTTACAAAATAAGCATTAATAACGAATGCAACTGCAAGTAAAGAACAAAAAATAAAATAATAAAAAATACTACCCACTTCCAAATAAGAAAACTACAAAGTGAAAAATAACTTTATTTTTGGAAGTCGGTGTCTTTCGTAGATACCATTTTTTTGCGTTGCGGACACCGACTGCCAAAAATAAAGTTATTTTTCACTTAGTAGTTTTCTTATATGGAGGTCGGTAGTATTTTTAAGTAAAAAAAAATTCTTTTCACTTTTTTGTTGTACCTACCTAACAGGCAAGTTGTCTAGTAAGATACCTTAACGCCAATTTGAACATAAAGGGTGAAATGAGAGATCTGCGTACCCCTCAAGAGCGTACTGGCGTGATGTTATGTTATTAAATGGTATAAACAATAAACAGATATGCGATTGCAGCAATCCCATCAATGTATTGAAGAGTTCTGTTGTATATCTTCGAAGTTCGTCATCAAATTTTCACCAAATTAAAATAGGACCAATTTCGAAACATACTCTTTCATACAAAAAAATAATTTTCAAAATCGGTCCACAATAAATTGATGGAGATATCGGTGAACACACATAAAAAAAAAAAACATACAAGAAGTCGAACATAACGTCCTCTTTTTGGTAAGTCGGTTAAAAATAACCTCATACTCGTGTCGGGGGACCTTATTTCATATTTTTTTTATAAGCTTATATTTAACTTGCAATGTAATTATATGTATGTGTGTGTTCGGGTCATCTTGCAACTGAATTTTAAAGCAGTTATCCTCACCCGATTAAGTGGAAACTTTGCATACAAGTTTGGTTTGGATTTTTTTTTTTTACTGTTTAAAAGGGTTTTGTGTCGGGGTTTCTTTTTATTTTTTAATGTATTTTTTTATCTACAATTATATACCAAGTAGATGGCGCGCTTCGACCGACAATCTATCGAAACACGTTATTATGACACGATTTTTTGTGAAAACCCCGATTCAAAGATGAAAATGCGCATAACTTTTGAACGGCTGAACCGATTTTCATCAAACATAGCTAAGAACTCGACAAAGACTCCTTCCAAACAAAACCAAGAAGATCAAAATCGATTCATGCGTTTAGGGCCTACGATGCCACAGAGAGACAGATATACAAATACACAGATACAGAGCAACACACTTCAAACTTATAACACCTCTGTATATTTTCCGTCGGGGATTAATTCATACGTGTATTTTGAAAATTAAAATGATGATGGAATCAAATGTATTTTAAAATTGCTCGACGGTCTAGTGGTCGCAAGCGCTACTGGTGTGCATAAGGTTCTGGGTTCGACTCCCGGCTCGGGCAAAGTGTTATTCGGCTTTTCCATCTATAGTTTCTCAGTAGCATTCCGGAGTCTGGATTTATGTCCGGATGATGACAATATAGTACTCACACATTTCGCTAGTTATGTTTAAATCCCACGCAATAGCGGGCTAGCTTATAGATGCCTCTCTGCTTAAACCAGCGAGGAATACAGACGTAATGTTATGTTTGAAAAGTGCTCGACTTATAATCTATGTATCTATCTATTTAATACCTTCAAACGAGCATTTTTTGTATATACGTATGTATATATATAATCTGAATGTCGGAAACGGCTCCAACGATTTTCATGAAATTTAGTATGCAGGGCAATGATATTCTAGTAAACAGATACGTTATACACTCACAAAACAACAGAAAGAAGTGTTCCGCGCAGCAGCGGCAGCACACATACACACTTTTCATTCATCTGACAATTCACTACAAGTCGAAACGGATGGCTTGATAAAACCAACAAGAAAAAAAGAGAGCTAGTGTTTGTCACTTGCGTGTGAATGTAAACAAACATTATACTGGCCACCAATGTATTTACCAACTCTTTCTTTTTCTAACCTCCAAATATCAGAATATTATCACAGAATAAATAATAGATATTAGGGAAAAAAATAATGTAATTTGAGGTGTATTGCGTACTTACATATGGTATGAGATCCCTTTTGTTTTATGTACTTTGGTATCATAATTGGTACACTTTCTAAATACACACGATGGCATTTTTTAAATTTTGTTTTTGTTTCGACAAAGCGTATCGCTCAGGTACTTACTATTGAAAATATTTTTTGTCCGTCAGTTACATCTCCAAAAAATATTGGTCACGTATTTTTCTTTTGTCACGTTAACAAAAAATGATGACGATATAGTGCGTTACAATGTCACGTGACTTCATGCCTTGTTACACTTTTTACATAGAAGTTACGTCACAAGCCTCCACTCCCGAACTTTGATGCGCTTTATCTTGGTTGTTTTTTTTTTTTTAATTTATATAATCAAAATAATACGTGTCCAATATTGTTTGATAATTTTATCGGCGGGGTAAATAGAATTTGCTGTTTTGTAACTCGTCATCATCTCTATTCCGTCCAGCCTTTAATTAACATTTGATAGCTCAAAAATTTATCATTTAGTAATGTCCTAATGAGTTACCGATTAGATTTCTAACAACAATCGAATATATAACGAAGAAAAATTAAAATTTAACACATTGGTATTTTATTTTTGCTCAAAATATTGTGTTGTTTTATAAACATACCCAGGCGTTTAAATGACTATGTTTTATGTATTAAAATGAGCTGTTATAATGTCGTATAACATTCATCTATCTAAATGTATATGATATCCAATGTCGCTTTTTTCAAAATTTAACCTTACATATTTTATTGATAATTAGATTATTAGTTTTATAATAATAAAATGATAACATCAAATTTTAACTGCTATATTTACTGTTACATAATTCGATTCATTTATGAATTTTAATTCATCGGAATAACGGGCTAAAGAGCACGTTGCTTCATTATTGTGAGTGACCATGAAGTATTGCATTATTGTCTATGGTTGTCTGTTAACAATTATGGAACTTCATAGGCGTGCTTATGTCAAATTTAAAATAAAAGGCTGGAAAGAATAAAACTACTCCTATATTTTTTAATTTTACATGATCTAGATAGCCGTGTGAGGTATTTTCAACCCCGGTCCCTCAATGTTTTACGTATAAAATATTTTGCTACGAAATGAAATTCTCGAATAGAAACCATTCAAAGAGAAGGGTTAGTATCAAAAGCCTCGGTATCATCGATCTGCCCTGATAAAATGATATCCCACGAATCTCGTAACTATGAGAGGCTGGGTCGGACCGAGACCAAAACTCCCTTACTAATCACTTTGCGGATTAAATAATTAACTGACGAGTATAATCCGTTGCGTAGAAACAAGATTATGCTTGATATCACAACATCAAGGTCCAACTTAGAACATTGGTTTAATATAAACGGATTTCGATTAAGGGCTATGAAGGAAATTTGACACGACTGCGAGGTTTGAGAAATTGTTTAAGGGTAATTCAAGGAACACCTAATACCGCAATCGAGAAGAAACCTTTTTTTGATATGGAGGGGATACCTTCAACAGGCGCCTGGACTTTTTGGGGTAAAGAACTGGGAGTGTGGGATTTTGACCTCACTTAAACCACCCACGTGAACACCATCAGCACAAGGACGGGGCCCATTTAAAACGTTCCTTTTGAACCCACTCTGTGCAACGCCTGTACAGCAGAATATTTTCGTTTTATTTTGTCAAATCAAAACAGCTAGCTAGCCAGCTACGATACAGGGGTTTAATATCTATTGTCAGTGCAATTTCCTAGTCACCTTCTATGACACAGCAAGCTAATATTATATTATCTGTGACAACGTTTAATAGTCTTAAAGTAGTTGTTCTTTGCAAGGGCTTATCCTATAGCAACATCCCAACATGCCATTTCAATATCTCCGAAACTCACTTGAACGCACACACTTTACTGACATCCATTAGAGAAATTAAATCCCTGTTCGGTGCAGCTAAGGCGTTAAGATTACTTCTCTTTCGCGGCAGCTAAAAACGAGCTATTGATGAGCTTCTGATGCGGATACAATATATCGTTGAATTATCCACTTAAAAGAAAACATGTTTATATGTTTGTTTGTACGTCGGTTGTAATCACTGAAAATATCGAACTGAATTTTTTTGCGCTGATGGAAATCTAGACTTCTACGTCTTAGGCCACGGGAAAGCAGGCGGGGGACAAAGCTAGTATATTTTACAAGCTTTTATTTAACTTGCAATATATGCATGTATGTATGCATATGCATGTACGTAAGTGTGTCAAATCTTACAATTGAATTTTAAAGCATTTATCCTCAAACTATTAAGATGACGTTTAGTTTGGATGACAACGCATGGTTAGCTAAGTGACGTCATTCTAAATCTTAAAATGGCGAACGGTCCAAGATGGCGGACTAGTTATTTTTTTTGCACTGCCATGATATGAGTATCAATTGAAAGGGTTTACTGAGAAGAATACGAAAAAAGCTTTTTGTAAGATATTTTTATGAATAAATTTATTATGAAAAAATAGCGTTCTTTCTTGAATGTTTTTGTTTCGTTTCTTTCTTGATTTTTAAATATGTTGTCATGGGTATTATTTCGAAATGATAAATTACTATCGAATTTCAATTATTCCTTGGACAAGGTGAAATGTCAGGGCTGAAAAAAGCGGTAGTTATATCATAAAAAGGTCTCTAAAACATAAATTATATGTCTCACGTCAGGCAATATGGAGAATAGGTACTTTTTATTTTTACGGTAGGTATCATCTTTTCCTAGGCCCTTAAATAAAGAAAACATGAATACATCAAGTTTATCATCAAGATCCTCATTAAGATTCTCATCACATTGATAGAGAACGATTAATATCAATTGATATTTTCACGTGAGGGATCGCCTGTTCTGCTCTGCTGGCCGATATGAGGGCAATTCACTTATGACTTGCGAATTGCTACTTTATTGTTTACGAGACAGACGTCCAAACATCCCTGGTCAATATTGTTACTGGTTAATATCGTTAGAATTAAGCGTGTTTAAGGCGAATATAAACTATGTTTTATTTTTTTTAAACGAGCTTTTTGACCTGAAGGGTGGATACTAAACGTGCTATCTGGCCTGGTTGAAGACTTGCTATTACCACCTTTCCGGCTGCATGATGAGAGCAGCTTCATTGTTATTATTATTTCAATGTTGCAAAATTTACATATGTACGCCAAGTTTCAGCTTAATGGGAAGCCAGAAAATGCTTGAAAAATGGATTACTAATTGCCGGATAATATACGAAAGCATAGTAGCATAAAGTTTGAAAAAATAAACTGTGTCTGTAAATATGGCACATTTAGTGGCAGTTTGTACAGCGTCGCCGTCGTTTTCGCTTTATAGTGCCCGAGGACTCGTAAGTACTCATGGATAATGTAAAGTAATTTCAACTCATAAGTATTGTTAAGAGAAAGCTCTGAACTTATATGATCAGGAAGTTACATTTATATGCTTATCTGTTTAAGGCAGTCTATGAAGCAGTGTTTTACGTTAAGATTATGAAAATTTATGCACTAATAAATATACGCTATGGCTGAGTCGGGTGCCATCATTATTATCATTTATACCAAAAGACTTATGTTCAGCAGTGGACGTCCCACTGCTGAACATAAGTCTAACTAAGCAGCGCTACAATGACCGGTCCCGTGCGCCTCGCATCCAGAGGATTCCCGCAACTTGCACATGATAACGCGGCATATGTTCCCCATGATAACGCGGCATATGTTCCCCAAGGGTGTACCCCATTGTTGCGAAGTTCATTACCGCGATGTACGTTACTGCGAAAGTTTACCATCGCCTAGTACGATATCACGAAAGTTCTTTACTGCGATGTACGTTACTGCGAAGGTTTACCATTGCGAAGTACGTTGTCACGAAAGTTCTAACGTACTTCTCGATGGTAAACTTTCGCAGTAACGTACATTGCAGTAAAGAACTTTCGTGATACCGTAATTCACAATGGTAAACTTTCGCAGTAACGTACATCGCAGTAAAGAACTTTCGTGATAGTGTACTTCGCAATCGTAAACTTTCGCAGTAACGTTCATCGCAGTAAAGAACTTTCTCAACAAAGAACGTCGCAATGGTAAACTTTCGCAGTAACGTACATCGCAGTAAATAACTTTCGTGATAACGTACTTCGCAATGGTAAACTTTCGCAGTAACGTACATTGCAGTAAAGAACTTACGCAACAAAGAACATCGCGATAGTAAACTTTCACAGTAACGTACATCGCGGTAATGAACTTCGCAACAATGGGGTACACCCGTTCCCCAACGTTAAAGCGATATATACGCCCAAATGATAACGAGGTACTGGCCGTGCGCCCGCTCGGAGCCTAAATATCAATATTGAACCTTCTTATTGAACATTTTTGTTTGCAAAATATTTTTTGATTTACCAATGCAATTATGAAGAAATTCCAGCCGTGAATTTTTCTGTATAAAAATATTTTTTAACACCCAAGTTGTTTTGGAGGAGTATCCAAAAGCTGCGAAAAAATATCGTGTTGTTAATTATTTGTTTAAAGCAAAGCTATTAGTTACACGAAAAAACTATGTTTCAAAAATTATGTACATGAATCAATATTTTATTTTTCTTCAAACCTTCTTATGAGTCTTTCCATCGCAGTGTCTCAGTGCCATAGGCTACTTTTTGTCTCGAAAGATAAATACGCGGGTCCAATGAAATAGACCATAGCCGCAAAACCACGAGCAAACTATCTGATGTCCAATATAAAAGGAGGTTAAATTTTCTAAAATAATCTTGAAAGACACTGTCTAAAAGTGAAGACAAACCTAACAAGAAAGGGAGCGAAAATCCAAAAAAAAGTTTTACATTTCCTCCAAAGCCCGGAGCTTTCTCAATATGGAGTAAATCCTGACCGCAGCCAATGCAGCTTAACTTCGAATATAGATCAAGTCTCGCCGTTGCTATTGAGCCAGGAGCTCCTCACTTTATCACGTTTGCCACTGATCTAGTTAAAGTTCCTTTCTCCTTTGCTTCTCAGTTTACCTTTGTTAATACATTAAGTATTTCCGAAATTATAACAATGAATAATTGTCACGAATTCTGTGAATATTTGAGTAAAAATTATAGGTTCTTCGTTGAAAATAAGCTGATATACAAATAGCTCCATTTTGGCGTGAATTTTAAAATAATGATTAAAACATATTTCACAAAGACAGATAATTTATTTTAAGAAAACTACTTACTACTGTAATAATTAATTGATCTTTATAATATTATATTACCTAGCGGCCCGCCCTCGCATCGCACAGGGCGAATTATATACAAATCCCTTAGGCCCTTGCCCAATGATGCGATGCAATTTTAAATTGCGTTGATAGGCGATATCGCGCACGTATTTTCTATAAAAAATGCAAGTGCGTATTGGTTGAATTGCATCGCTTTGCGTCCATGTGAACACACTTGCAATTTCACTTTACAAAAATCGCTTATAGGTGTAATATAAATCGAATAGCATCGCTCCATCAGTAAAGGGCCTTACTCGTTTATCGCTTTTTATATTTGTGAAAACTTTCGTGGTTTAGAAAAAGCTAGCGGAGAAACAAAAATGACGTCGACAAACCCGGAGAGCGACTTTATTTTTAACCGACTTACCAAAAAGGAGGAGGTTCTATGTTCGACTTCATGTATGTTTTTTTTTTATGTATGTACACCGATATCTCGGTCAATTGTGGACCGATCTTTTTGTATGAAAGAGTATGTTTCGAAATTGGTCCCATTTTAATTTGGTGAAGATGTGATGAAGAACTTCGAAGATATACAACAAACTCTTCAATAAATAACGGGAAATCTCCCGGGATTGCTGCAATCACATGTCTGTTTATTGTTTATACCTTTTCATAACATAACATCACGCCAGTACGCTCTTGAGAGGTACGCAGATCTCTCATTTCACCCTTTACGTTCAAGTTTCATGATATTCGGCTAATCTATTCTGGCGTAAAGTTAACTTACTAAACAACTTGCCTATTAGGTAGGTACAACTAAAAAGTGAAAAATAAAAAAAACTTTTTTACAAAAAAATACTACCGACTTCCAAATAAGAAAACTACAAAGTGAAATATAACTTTATTTTTGGAAGTCGGTGTCCGTAACGCATAAAATGGTACCTCCGAAAGGCGCCGACTTCCAAAAATAAAGTTATTTTCACTTTGTAGTTTTCTTATTTGGAAGTCGGTAGTATTTTTTTGTAAAAAACTTTTTTATACTATTTAGAGACAGTGCTTTGGACCACAGAAAACAAAATGTTTTGTCCTAAATATCTTGGAAATAATACCATACATAGTAATAAATATTCCTTATTCTGGCGTAAAATTTCACCTCACAAAATAAGATAAAAGTTTTTGCAATACCTAGTATAATTAATCACCGAGCACCGCAAAATTAAAAAGGTCCATAACAATTAGTTCACCGTTTGGCCACAGACTATCAATTATACGCAATGTGTATAAAAAGAATCATGTTCTGTAAAAATATAACTTTGTTCTCCCTACTGGAAATGTTCTACCTTTTTTTTCAGCCCGTCCATTATGTAGCAGGGCTGCCTACCAACTCGGGCATAACAGTAAAGTTTTTACCAACATTCTTCATTTACTCTCTACATAAATAATATCTCTACATAAATAATATCTCTACATAAATTCATCTACTCTTATACATAAATAATAGTAAAAAAAAACTAAAAGGACACGCTTTAATAGAAAACCAAACTAAAAAGTAGAAAATAAACAAAAAAAATATTTTATTGTAAAAAAGCGTGGGGTGCTTTTTAAGATATTTTCAAAATTGACTACTTTTACCAATATCTGTCAATAAAATATTTTAACAATTGACATCAACACCACCAGCATTTTTACAATATTTCTTTTTGTTTATCACGCTGTTTTTAAATAAATTTATTAACAATTATTTTCTACTTTTTAGTATGGTATTCTATTAAAGCGTGTTTTTTAAACTATTATTTACTTTTTACTTTTTAGTTCAATCTCTAATCCTGAAGATCCTGATAAGGATAATGGGATAAACTATTTAAATGATTGCATTGTCTTAGGTCCTTGTTAAGTGTGCAAAGTTTCAAATGAATCCGAGGTTTTGAAGGGGTTGAAAAACACGTTCAAAGATTACGTTACATTGTTCCATAGATACTACATACCAAGCTAATAAAAGCGTGTTAAAAAGAGCGTGGTGTGTGTCATAGCGTGGGTCATTCCAGGCTGATATGATGATAAAAAGAAACAAGAACGTGCAAATAACTAAAAATAATACCGCCCAAGTGCGAGTCTGATACGCACACAGAGGGTTCCGTATAAACAGCTAGGAACACTCACCGAAATAAATAGGTAACATTACTAACATTTTCTTTTAAACTCGTTATACAGGGTTACAGGAAAAGTCGACCTAGATCCGTTAAGGGCGTGTAGTACACATCATTTTTTTTATGAAAATGCCCAATTTTTCGGCTATTGAAATATGAATGATAAATATGAATTTTTGGGCATTTTCATAAAAAAAATTAAAACTCGAAAATCTTGAAAACGGTTAAGTTTAGGATGGGGGGTTCCATAGTGAAATCATTCAGAAATGATGTGTACTACACGCCCTTAACGGATCTAGGGCGACTTTTCCTGTAACCCTGTATATACAACTGCCGTGTTTTTTAACATATCCAAAAGCAACCATTTAGCTGGCACTTGACTCTAACAAAAATTAGCCATTTAAAGCTTAATTTTACGCAAACGGATCCCTGAATCGAAAAATGGTTTTGATGGACCCATTAAATATTTTTGAATGCCCTACACAACGATATCCCCACCGCGGAACAGACTAGTAAAAAAACACACCCACATTACGTGTACAGGCGGAGACCTAAAATATTTTTTTTTATTATACCACTTTGTTGGCTTGGTTAATATGTATATCCATGTCAAATTATAGCTTTCTAGTACTAAGAATGTCGGAGCTAATTCGCGGACGGACGGAAAGACGGCCAGACGGACTTGGCGCAACTCCTCCTAGTTCCATGTTGACTACGGAATCCTAAAAAACGAGTGAATCGCCATTTCGAATGATATCTGTGAAAGTATAGATTTAGATTCGAAAAATGTGAAATAACAGTTTATTTCAATTACAAACCTTTTCAAACACCCTGCGATATTTTTTATAATTCGGCAGAATTATAAGTACAGCAGTTTTTTTTTCATTTTAGTAGGCGTTCAGCAGCAGAAAATAACATTTTCCAACAGTCAAGAATGAATAGGTTTCTTTAAGGTAAGCGTACTTCATCCTCGACCACATCATCGCTTACTATTAGGTGAGATAGTGGTCAAGCGCGAGCCTATCAATAATAAAAAAAAAAAATCGACTTGGGAACAGGCCGGCCATTTTCCACGTCCCGACCTCGGTGACCTTTTGTTTTGTTTATTTATAATTTCATACCAGAGTTTCATTCGTTATTTCTACAGTTTCCACAGTAATCACAAGATTTTTTGCTAAAGCTCTATTTTAATTTGCGCTATTTTAATAAGTTTTAGAAAAAATGGGTGGAATTTAAAAGAATTCGTAAAATAAATAAATTGAAAAATTGCGAATTTGGATTTCGGCTCTGTCACCGTTACTCACTTGCTTTAGGAAACTGTTTTAAAATTCTCTTTTAAACATTTTTTTTGAACAACAACTAATTTGCGGTTTTAAGATTTATATTTAGTTAAAGCGAAGAGTTTAGAATAAAACAAGATAAGGCTTTTCAATCGTCGCATAACTTTTATCGGATAAATTAATTCAGCCGTGTTTTCCTTCCAATCTATCAATCACTCTCTTTAAGCATTTCTTTTAGTCACATTCTTTTAAAATTTTCCCTGTTGAACATCGGTTATTCCTTGGTCGCTATAGGAAAGCAGCAATGAAACTATGATAACGGAACCAAAACATTCATGATCGTCATAATTTCAGACCACATCACATCTAAATATAGCCATCCCCCAAGCGTAGCTACATCGATCGATTGCTCTATCAATACATTATTGTATTAATAAATAACAAAGTCCCTATTCTGCAAGCTAATAAGAGATGATCAAATTAAGAAGTCATATATTACAATTTAAAAAGCAATTTAACTGCGCAACAACTAGTTTGAGACGTCTAAGTTTAGAAACATAAATTGTAATAACAGCCAAGGCACGTCCGCCTTCAAATATGTACCAACAAGTTTCTGGAAAACTAAATATTGTGAAAATGTGTAAAATTTCTTCATCTTGGTAATAAAGACGCATGCATGGATTCCCAAAGATTGGGTTCGACAGTTTTGTGATATTTAAGTACTAAATTGACAACAGATTCATCTTCATTGCCTTCCTATCCTTGTTATCTGGAGTCGGCGCAACACGCTTTCACCTTCTATTCCATCCTGTCAACGGTCAGGCTATCACTGATTCCCTTTTTTAATATCATGACCAATAAAATCCATCCACAATTTCTTCGGCCTTCCTCTTCTTCTCCATAGAATTTCGATTAGCCGTGAAAAGAAATGATTAATCAATTAGTCTAAAATATATTTTGTGAAATCGTTGTGTTTTTTCGAGCAAGATTTCAATCAAATATCTGGTGAAGAAAAGAGGCCTCTCAAAGAAAGTTCATTAGTCAACTTTTCCTCAGATGTGTTGCTAGGCAGTTTTTTGTGCCATTTCTTTCCAGCTTAATCGCTAGGCAGAGGATTTTGGGGACTGTCTGTTTGTAAATTTTGATGCTTAAAAACGTGGTGATTTTCGCAACTACTATGCTTTAAACTCATTTTAGACACTTAATATGGCAGTATTTAAACAAAATTACAACGATATTTCTGCCATTATAATAAAACGTCAAAGTACCTATAGAAATATAATTTAAGCCAAGTCACGTCCGTGTTCCGAATCCGAATCCGTACGACCGTTTCTAGGAACACTGTAATATAAACTAGGTGTGTTACTAAACTGTGTTTAAGCGTAGTGTAACCGGAGTCTCGTTATGTGGATAATACTGTGTTTTTGTTATTAAACAAGTAAGAAGCCCGTGGCTAAATAATAACTCCCACACGGTTCGATTTTCGAGGTTAAACACCGCTTTTCGAGGTGCGAAAAGAACAGGATAGAATAGATACTACCACACCGAGACTTATCCGGGTCTCGGAAACCACGAAAAGCTGTTGATCGCGTCTGTCATTTGTACATCTTTGGCCGTCTTTACGGCAGTCAGAAGCCAGAAAATTTGACACCAATCTTGTCACCGCTTGTCGAGGTCGGTGACAAACCATTACTTACCGAGACTCGTCTGAGTCTCGGAAAGCACGTTAAACCGTTGGTCCCGGCTGTAATTTTTTCATCTTTGACACTCGTGAGTCATAACGGGTATTCAGAAGCCAGAAAATCTGACACCAGTCTTGCAAAGGGGTATTTCAAGAGTAAGGGGTACCCCAGATTCAGTAATCTGGGGTGCCTCTACCCCTTACCTTACCTGACTGCTTATCCAGTTGTTGTGGAAGTCAGAAAAGCAGTCAGGTAAGCTTCCGGTAAGACTGGAATCCGACCCTAATATAGTAGGGAAAAGGTTAGGCCGATTGTTTGAACCGGTTGAGTCTCGTTGTGTGGATAGTATTGTGGTTTTTTATTAAACAGGTGGTAGAGGATTAGTCTAGAGGTGGGTGTTATGTATTGCGTAATAAGCGGTTAGTGATAATAATAGTTTAATTAGTGGTTTCATGTAATTAACAGTATCAATCATGTCGGCTTTTGATGCAGTTGTGGTTTTGGTTTCAGTGGCCGGCTAAGCCTGAAGTTTAGTATTACACCTGATGCATTTGAGTATTAAATCCAATAACAACCATAGTGGCATTTCCTTTGCTATACTTGAGAAATTTTGAAAGAAAAAAGTTGTCATCCAAAGATTATTAACCAAAGTAAAAAAAAAACATTCCCAATCTTTGGATGACGAGCATAAAAAACATTAAAATAAAATACGCAGATGAATATTAACAGAAGCTGTTGGTTTATAATTCCCAAAGACTCCTTATAACATAAAATTTATTACACAATATCAAAATAACTATATACAAACACATGCAGGCCTCATCACTTTGCGTACATTATATATATGCGCTGCGGTACCGTCGCGAATAGAACTGCTCGTACGAGTATTTTGCCCACATTTGCTGGCAACCATATGTATTAGCCGCCGTGCCCGCGCCTCACATTCATTTTGCATGAAATGTTGAAAGAATTTTCGTTGTTGAACTTGAGTTTGTGTGTTAGATCAGCAGGTTATTGAAAAGCGGCTTTATTGCACAGGTAGAAAATTAAATAAAGAACTCGTAATTTAATAATAACAGCCGCGCGGGTTGATTTTCAAGGTAAAACAACGCTTGCTGAGGTTGGTCTGTGGATAGGTGACCATCACTTAGTGAGACTCCACGTTAAGCTGTCGAATCCGGCTGCCATTTGTATATTCATACGGTAGTCAAAAGCCAAAAAGTCAGGCACAAGTCGTGCCATACGGTATCATGTTAGCCAGTTAGCTATTGGTTCGTGGAGCTCAGATAGGCGCCTGCATCTGAGAGCTTCATGTAAAATACTGGCATTCAGCTTCATTTGGCAAGAAAAGGGGGTCAGTGAAAGCGTGACGGGGAACAGGACGGTATGGAAGGAGAAAATGTGTTGCACCGACCCCAAATAACATGGGATAAGGGCAGAAAGATGATGATGAGCTGCATTCAGTAAGAATAAAAGGATTGGCAGATTAATTGATATTCATGGCTCAATTTCCAGAATTTTTCTTGTTCTTCTTATCGATGATTCCTTCTTATTTAGATTTGTTTCGACCAGTACTCTGCCACATCGATGGTCTTAGCGTTGGCCTCGCAAAAATCTCGCAAGGTGCAGGTGTTGGTACATAGGGAGCAGGACAGGAGACGGGCATCGTCTGTGGAGTGGTCCCGCAGTCACACTTTGCCTGACCGGAACCTCCCTATCTGACCAGGTTATGCCTGCAGCGGTCCACCTGGCTTCGTAGCTGGTTTAGAGATTTCTAGGTCGGTCATGGCAATTTATGGCCCGCTGGGCGCTTTTCTGCAGGCTTTTCATTTTCAGAATTAACGTGGTCCTTTATCATTCAAAGCTTCTACGAACTCTGACTACACAAAATCCTTCAACTAACAAAGCTTGAGTCCAACATCCCTTTGAAGGTCAAAAGCCAGATAAGGACGAGCGCACACCGACCTGCGCTTGAAAGCCAACTGTCAGTATAATTAAGGATTATTCGACTTCATAAAGTTTGGTTGTGAAGTTTGGTACGGCGTTGTGTCTACGCCTCAGAGTTTCAAACTTGGGATGACGCATTTCATGATAATTTTAGTAAAGCATGAGAAGTATTACAAGCGGTTAATTTGCGTGAGATGGCAATGTGATGAATACAATGACTGCTTTGTTGGCCTAGTGGTTGCAAGTGCTAAGCAGATCACGAGGTCCTGGGTTCGATTCCCGGGTCTGGCAAAGTGTTATGGGATTTTTCAATCTGGCATTTCTCAGTAGTAGCCCAGATTCTAGACTAGTGCATGCAGATGCAACAGACTTAAACATAACTGGTGAAATATGGTGTACTACAGGCGCATCCCTGCCCAATCCTTCGGGCAATACTGGCGTGATGTTATAATTTCTGCATAATTAATGCAAAGGGGTATTTACCTGCTCCACAATGAGTTTATTTTTCTTAACTAGCTATATCTGTCATGGACCAAGTGATTAATCATGGCAATATGCATAATGCTCGGGCATTATGAATGTAGTCAAGAAAAGATTTAAACTTCTATATTTATCACATTGTCTAGTCATTATGAATATTGCAACGTAACGGTTGGACAATTCGATAATGAATTAGGCCAAGAGAGAGCGAAGCAAGCTCGGGAGCTTAGGGCACCCTGACATGGATAGGTTAGGTTCGAAGGAGATGACGGGAGCTAAGTGAGTGAACTCAGCTCCCGTCATATCCTTCATGTTGGGTTACCCTGCAGACAGAAAATATCGCAGCGTCCGTCGAGTTTGTTGCTTAAATAGTAATCTTACTTACCTATTAATATTAAAATCAATGTCAACATTGAGTCAAACACAAACAGTAAAATCAATGTCAATTATAATAAAATCAATGTCAACATTAAAATAATTTAGTAAATCACATATTTTTATTACCCTTTCCATTATATCAATGTATAGTGTGAGTGTAGTGTATCAATGTATTATTTCAATAGTTTTATCATGGCAATACTCATATTGGGCATTTTGAATAATGCCGTATGAATCACTTGGTCCATAACATATCTACTCCACAATGAGTTTATTTTCTTACGATGTTTTTTTTTTTTTAACTAGCTGTACCTACTCCACAATGAGAATATCTAGGTGACGGGGAGGAATGAGGAGATGTAAGGAAAGTTTAAGTATAAATGTAGATCGCTGTTAACTCGGGGTAGACTGAATTTATGAGAGAAGGCGAAGACAAAAAGAAAATGATGCATGGACTGTATAAAAGATAACATGGCTAGAAAGGATGACTAATGAGATGAGGACTGATAGTGAAGCATCATGTACATTAATACCTCAATGTGAAGCATGGCAAATTTTTTTGCACCCATCTCAAACAAATTGGCATGAAAGCCACGATGTTTTTTTAGGGTTCCGTACATGAAGGGTCCAAACAGAGCCCTATTGCTGTCTCTCACGTGTGTCTGTCCGTCCGTCTGTCTGTCACACAGGTTTTACAGCCAAACGGTTAGAGCTAAAGTTTTAAAATTTTCACAGTATAAGCATCTTACTGACCCAAAGACGTAAAATTTACAGAAAATATTTTTAAATGTTTTTAAGGGGAATCCCATACAGCAAAAGGGGACGCGAAATGTTTTACCTTATCGGATGGGGTATAGTTGTTTAGAGCTCGTTGAGTAAATAAATACTGTATATTTTGTTTTAAAAAATATTGGAAAACAAAGGCATGAGGAGCCACCAAAGTCAGCTTTTTTTTACAAAATTTTGTTCCGATTATTTTTTTATCTTTCTAGTGACCTATGAACTTAAAGTTTGGTGATAATGTTTATGATAACGTATATTTTTCTAACCCGGTAACGTGGATTGCTGAGGAAGTCACCTGACGCAAATCATAATTATCATCATCATTTCAACCGAAAGACGTCCTCTGCTGGACTTGGGCTTCCCCAAAGTGTTGCCACATCGTTCGGCCCTGTGTGTCCGGAACCAGCGGATTCTCGCAGCCCTTAACAAGATCATCGATACCTAGAGATAAACCTTCCAAGGCTGCGTCTTCCAGTACGCGGTCGCCACTACAAAACTTTTCGGCTCCATCGACCATCCATTCTAGGAGCAATATATGCCCACTGCCACTTAAGTTCAGCAATTCTTTGTGCGATGTCGGTAGCCTTGAGGTAAATAGTTTGAAATATTGAAGCTTTTAAAACAAACACGTGATAAAGAAAAAGATAGTCTTATAAAAATATCCCTTCACCTCGACCGACCTCATTGCCCGCTTGTCCCACACCGCTTCTCAACTCTCACACGCTGACGCTTTCCCACAATTGTGTGAGCCTTCATGTGTAGGCGAGCTTGGCATAGGCAATATGGTGCAAAATGTTTTGTGCCCACACAATTCATTGTGCCGAGGGCTTTGAAAGCCATGATGCGTGCAGAAACACTAATATGTCTGCCGTACGACGCCAGTTTATTTCCATGTAGATGATATTAAATTGAACCAGTTTTTTTGGTCTTTGTTGGTAAATAAATATTTTAGTAGAGGAACGATCGAGCGATTGGATAGCTCTGTCAAGTTTTCTGATATTTGTTGGGATATCGTTTTAATATTTATGAAAAAAGATTCACGTTTTTATTTATGTTTATTTTTCAGCATGAATATTCAAAACCACATAGCATAGATACCGGTATCAAGTGATTTACGAGTAGGTTATGTAACAAAGAATAAATCGTATGTTTAACATAATATGATGCCTGTTTTCCCCGAAGTGTTTGGTAGAGGTTCCCTTATATACATTGCCAGTTATGTGTTTTTAAATCCCACGTGAATAAAAATGTTACTTAGTTCCTTAGACTCATCTTACATTCTTAAGGCTTTTCTTACACACATTGATACAGAATTCCAAGGTCCAAAATTTAAGTCAAATCTAAAAACTGTACACTCACACTAAATTCTAAATAAAACAATGGACCCGCCCCCGCGGAAACAAAACACGATAAAGAACTAAACAAAAAAAAAGACCTTTCTCAGTCAAAGACGTAACAGAAAAAAAACAACCGTCAATAGGCCACGGAGTCAATGAATCAAGTACACCACTACGCAGTAGTAAGTGTTCATTATTCCAAGCATGCCACAAGGCCAGGAGTTGTGACCTTGGCATTGGGACGCCGTGACCTTGGCGCGTATCCAAGCGCCAAGATGGCCGCGAGTTGTAAGGGTAAGGCGGGAAAAGTGTTTGGTTTTTTATTCGGTAAAGCATTGACGGTTTCTTGCTCATGATAAACTTTGGGCAAACATGCTATATTCTCCAAATAATTTCTTCGGTTTGTATAGGCAGCTGTCAATATAGTTTGTATGTTCCTACCAAGGACTCTCTTCGCGTGTGGAAATGCTCATGCATAATGCACTATCACGGGAAGATAGTGCAACTAGGTGGGACTCTAATCCACTAAAACCCCCTATTACCGGCTCACACTGTACGCCGTGACCACCCCAGGGACTGAACCAGCACATGGGCGCCGGACGACCCCGTGTATGGCACCCTTGGTCCCTCTGTGGTGAGTCAAGGTCAATGGCCCCGTCACCTACCATTTTTCGGTCTCAGGGGATAGGGAGAGTGGCCAACGATATACCGACACTCCTCTCCTGCCGCGGCCTCCAACCCTCAGCCGCGACATCGAATTGGATCTGGGATGCACCATAAGACATCGCGGCCCCTCCTCGGGTTCCTCTTCGCTTCACCGTGGGTGACCAAGCCACGGTAACTGGGGCCCCCCCGCCTCGACAGTGCGGGAACCCACCAGGGATGTCCTACCAAAGGACCTAGATATAGATAGTACTTCCTAAGTCTATGGAACTTCATGCATCATGCATGCTGCAACTGCATGCATCAAATCATTGGTTGACCTGATACTCATAAAACAATTTAATGTAAAACTTACAGTGCAGCTAATGAATAGTTAAGTAATACACAAATTAGTATTATTTATAGAATGAGTAAATTAAAACAATTTCCGCAAAACCGAAATTAATTAATTTAGGTTATTAACCCTAAATAATTATGACATTAATGACGATTGTGTTTATGGATGAATTAATTGACCTGATTCGTTAGTATTATGTATATTAGCTATGACCTGGTTAAGTCAAATATTGAAATCCCTTAGGATACTAAGCATGGAAGATAACTATATCTAAAAGATAATACATATCTAAAAGCAAAACTATATTCATAAACAAGAAGAGATGCACTGCAAACATACGCTTTAAATCCTAACACAGTGTGGGTTTATCATCTAAATATTTAATTCCATCAAATTCGCTCCTCGCTACATCTCATAACTCACTCCAACTGTATACATTTAAGCAAACACAAGTCCTGCTCTCATTTTCTACTCCAATAAAGTCAAATCCTCAAGAGAGTGTGCCACGATATGGTCCTAAATAAATGATATTAAATACGACGCTGTGTTGCCAGTGTTTGTTCTTTATTATTTACCTTTATTGCTGCTAAATCCCTGAAGTAGGCTACCTGGAAGGTTAAGGGTGAGGGCGACTGGATGATTGAGAACAGAGGGTATAATATTATGAGGGGCCAAAATATCACATTCGTATTGGGCTTTTTATCTGACTGTTGTAGAGCCAAAAGGTACACTGTTTATCTCTCCATCACCCAAAGGTCGACTGGTCGAAAATGCCTAAGCCATTAAGTCCGCCTCTGTACTTGTGTGCATGAAGTATTAAATAAATAAATAAATAAAAGGAATGGTTATAATTTTAAAGGCTATGTCTAATGGAGCTTAGGGATTGACACAAGATAAAAACTATTTTTACATAATGAGCAAATTCAATAGTAAGGTACCTATAATATTATAGGTACCTTCTTTTGCTTGATTAGATTACATGATTAACATTAAACTAACATAACCGGTGAATTGAGAGTTTACCAGAGTGACTTGTACATGTCTTATTGTATCCCTTTAGAGCATACCGGCACGATGTTATGATATGAAATGGCGTAGACATGCGATTGCAGCAATCCCGAAAGATTTGCCGTTGTTTATTGAAGAATTCAGTTGTATATCTCCGAAGTTCTTCATCAGATCGTGATCAAATTTAAATAAGATCACAGAAGAAGCACTAGCATTGAAATAAAAAAAGAATCGTCAGAATCGGTTCACATAGTAAAAAGTTTTGAAGTAAAAAACATTAAAAAAAACATATTCGAATTGAGAACTTCTCCTTTTTGAAGTCGTTTACAGGCCTTTGCGATAAGGGCATCGCGAACCGATGGCCCAGGAAGGGGGAGGGGGGGGGTGTAAATATGGAGGATGAGAAAAGTATAAATTATTTCATTTAAAAAAAACAGCTCACACTGGTAGTGCGAGTCTTACCCCTCTGGCGATTGTAATAAGAATGGTAAAAGTCCAATGCGTAAAGCTTGCAAACAAATGTTTTAGAATAAAAAGAATTTGCAGAAAAATTCTTTTTATTCTTAAATGGTTCATTGACAATAACAAATTTTAATAATAAAGTAGTCGAGCGAGATCCTTTTTTTTAAATTTAGATATTTAAAACAAAATCTTTGGGGTTTTTTTATAGATTTCACTTTTTATGAGAATCTCGTAAGTTTTTATTAAAAAGTTTACTGTGCACACTCATAGGCAGACCATTGAGGCGTTTTCATCCATACACCATTGAGGCTGCTAAACGATCGCTCTCCCGTACACGTTGTGCATGGTAGAGCGATCTAAAATTTCAACGATTTCCTTCTGACTTTTTTGATGTCTAAATGGCTAAAAACGAATGAGTGCCAGAGAATGGATGGCGCCGCTGAGACCGACCCAGAATTCGGTGTCGAGATGACCTAGACGCGTACCGCGAAGCTGGTTCAAGGCAGTGCAAGAAAAGAGGGCCGAGAGAAATATGGAGGAGACTTTTGCCATTAATTCCAGGCATCTTAAAAATATCTGACCTATTTTAAACCCTCTATGGAAAAAGAGGGGTGTTATAAGTTTGACGTAATTACAGTCGGTAATAGCGGTTACCTGACCCACCCTAAAAACGAAAGAATTTGAACCCTCCGCCTGTAACATTAAGGATTATTTAATCTGTATGAGTTTATTAGACTAGTGCTACTCGATGAACAAATTCAATAATACAGAAACGAAAATGTGATCTTTAAAACATTAGCGTTACTATATTTATAACTATTTGTTATGCGATTTTGATTTTTATGCTGTAATACTAAAAGTTTATCAGAGTATTGCTACTAATAGCTTATTTTAACCACTATATTCAAGTAGATCTGGTCTCGTGGTTCGTGTATAAGGCTGAGGCGAACAAGATGCGAGTTCAAATCCTTAGTCGAGAATATTATTGTTTTACTTTCAATCTTTATTAGAATCTGTTCAATAATAAGCATTTCTTGCATTATTGTATAGACGGACACATTTTTCAAATATAAAATTTCGAAATTGGCAGTATTTTCGCCTAACCTGTAGTAAGCGGGTAGTTAAAGACAAATATGCGTATTTATTATAAAACTGGTAGTCAAATGTTACTAAGATTAAGGGTAGGAGAATAAAAATGAACCGTGACAGTAAAAATAAAGCCAGTCTACGCACAAGTGCAGTGATTACGCGTGAATATTTTTTACCATGCCTTACTCAATTGCGAAAAAAAACGTCTTTTTCCATTTTTTAAATTTAATATTATCATAATCATTTTTGTTTTTCATTTCTGTTGTTATTTGTAAAAGTAATAAAATAAACAAAAATTAAATAATAATGTAAATAGTTAATATATATTAATTATTTTAATTTAATATAAATGATATTTTGAATACAAAAAATATAATTGGATATTCTAATAATAAAGCAACAAGAAGTGGAAGGTTAGTTTTAAACTCGCAACCATGTTAATCGACTTAACAAATATTTTCGAATCTAACAAGCCCTTCATGGTGACAAAACAGTATTCAAACGCTTACCTACCCTAACGTTACGTGTTAAAGATCAAATTAACTGTATTCTATAATATTTGCGGTAGCCAAATATTATAGAATACAGTCGTTTTAGTTCGATAAGAGAGCCTATATTTGCGGTAGGCAAATAGTATAGAATGCAGTCGTTTTAGTTCGATTAGATCATTCGTATCGAATAACACTTATCTATTGCTAATTATAGTAGTTTCAAAATCGTCTAACTTTTGTTGGGTCTGGCTATCGGCAGGGTGGATCAGGTAACAGCTATTACCGACTGTACCTGTGTGTTTGTGTATTTGTGTATCTGTCTGTGGCATCATAGTTCCTAAACGGATGAAACGATATTGTTGTTGTTTGAAAGGTGACTTTATCGAGAGTGTTCTTAGCTATGTTTGATGAAAATCGGTTCTGCCGTTCTAAAGTTAGGGGCGTTTTACGGTTTGAATCGGGGTCTTTCGCAAGATATCGTATCATCATAGATATTTACGTGTTCAATAGATTGTCGTTCGACGCGTGTGTACTGCTAGAAAATTATGTAGCATTAAATAAAAATGTGTCGGGTCTTTTTTAAATTTTAATTGTGTAAGATCGCATCGAGATATCATTTTCTTGTGATAGTCCCAAAGCCCTTATTGTTTGTCACAGCCAGCATTCATTTGTTTCTTCTGTGTTATCTTATCTTGTGGAGGTGTCGAGAAATAACTCAGACACTTCGACCCATTGGAATCTGTTGTGGTCCCCTAGATAACCTACTCCTACCCAATCTCGTTGAAAACTCTCTTCATGCGTTTAACAACGAGACTAGGAGATATGAGAATATAGTCTTCTAGTTTTGGATATCCAAACCCCAGGAGACTCATTCGCTTACCAGCCAGTGCATCGCATGTGCACAGATGGTGCTCCATGCGTTCCGTATGTTCCCCACACAACCTGAAAATGGGTGTCGCGGTTAGGCTCATGTTCATGAGCATGTCGTTGGTTCATAAGTGGTAAAGGCCCCAAGCAGGTAGCGGATTTGCCCCTTGCTCATGTTCCAAATGCATTCCCGTCCATTGAACGTAGAGCCCAGGGATTTCATGGAGTGTTCCAGACCGGTTGTTGCCTGTGATCTGCAAACTCCCTGAATGTGGCTTTAACGAGACAAGTTGAAATGCCTACACATTGTTCTGGACCCACAAAATCATTTGCTAAGCTCTCTCTTGCTAGTTCATCTGTCACTTCGTTACCATGGATTACCTTGTGCCCAGGGACCCACGTCACTCTTATTCTGTTATGCTTTGCAACCCTTTTTAGGGTTTGGATACCATTCGGAACAAGTTTGGAGTCCACTTTTTAGGATCCACGGCTTTGATTGCAGCCTGTCACTAAGAATATATGGATTTACCTCTGGTTCCTCTATCTATATTCTCTTGAGCACAGGTTATTATGGCATATGTTTCTGCCTGTAATACAGTTGCCATCTTCCCTAATTTTTTGCTACATTTGTAACCTTTTGCGAATATTCCCACTCCTGAACCTGATTCCATTTTGGATACATCAGAGTACCACACTTGAATATTTTGTTCCACTGGTGGTTTAAGTCCCTTCGACCAGTCCTTTATTGTTGGGATTTGGACCTTGAAAGACCTTTCAAACACAAAAATAGTTTGCATTTTATCGGATATCACGCTTGTTACCCGATCCAGGTCTTCCTTCTATGTTACGAAACGGTGCAGCTTTTCAAACCTTCGTTTACGTCATAATCAGCTCTCCGGGTTGAAAGTAAAACGAGGCCATGTTAGCAAGAGGTTATCGGCACAGTTTTTCAGTTACAGTAACGATCGACCGGCCTTGGTTGTTTTACTGACATTGTTAAAGCAAAAGCGGCTTGGAAAAGAGTTTATACTAAACCTTACTCATAAAAACGGAAATAATCTTTTAAACACGACTTTAAATAATTTACTTTTCAGTCTATTTCATAAAAATTGGATCTTTTAAGCCCCGTTTAAGTCAAACTGACTTTGTTATTTTAGTGTTAGCATAGCGTTAAGATTGACCGAGTATCTTTGTTGTAAGTGATTATAAATAAAAAAAATACAAATAATTTAACTATTCCGTTAGATGAAATAATCACTCCATCCTTAAGTGTATGGAATTTGAACTCTTGTTTCTTTAATCCTATGGTAGTAGGTGGTTTTGAATTAGACAAGAAGATCTATCAATAGAGTATTCACATTCGACAAAGTTTTTTTTTTTGGATACATAATATTTAATGGGTAGTATTTAAACGAGCGACAATAAATTCAAGTTAAAGATGTAAAAAATACTGAATATGGCTTACTGAAATACTAAGTGGGTGACAAACAGTGGGCGAATACAAATGTTTAAAACAACGACTTGATTAGTACTTTGGCAACATAGTCGACGGAGCTCCGCTGCGCGGGCCTCCTATTTCCGTCCGCAGGGTCTAAAGTAAGCTAACACGAACGAGATGACGGGAGCTGAGTTCGCTCGCTTTGCTCGCTCACTTCAGCTCCCGTCATCTCGTTCGAACCTAACCTGTCCGTGTCGGGGTGCCCTAAGCTCCCGAACTCGCTCCGCTTGCTCTTGTACCAATTCGTTGAAAACACAATTATACCCGAATTCCCGCGCTGCACAGCGATGTCGCCTTCATTTACGATGAAGAATAATATGCTAATATAGAAAAAATAGAACCCCAAATACAATTATAATATGTCACAATATTATTACTGCAGCTCACAAAAACCTCCTAAAAGGTATTCCTCAAACCGGATAAATAGTTGCTTACTTAGTATAATAGTCGCCCATTCAGTATATTTTTCACCCGGTTAATTATTTCCCATATTTAATTCGATTTTATCAACAATGTAGTGATACAACATTGTAGTGATAAAACATTTTGTCACATGACTGACGAAATCAAAAATAGATTCTTGATAACAAACGTCAGTTGCGTCACAATACGCATTAAATCGATCGTCAATGCTAAAATTAAACGAGTCTTCAAATAAACTCAAAGACACGAGTACATTTAGAACGATTGGCAGCCCTAGGGAATTAAATATAGTTTGTACTAGGCTCTGCTATATTACAAACTATGAATATATAATTGAAATCTCACTCGCTAACAAATATAAATATAAAATAACCCCGAGGCTTATTAACTACTGCTTTTTAAACTACATAATTTATATAATAGTAAACACGCTTCGATCGACAATCCATCGAAACACGCAATTATAACACGATATCTTGCGAAAATACCCCGCATCAAAGAGTAAATTGCACATAACTTTTGAATGGCTGAATCGATTTTCATCAAGCTAAGAACACTCTCGATTCAGTCACCTTTCAAACAAAAATACTAAAGCAAAATCGCTAACAACAAGAAGAAGGAACAAATACACAAACACACAGATACACACATCAAACTTATAACACCACTCTTTTGCCGCCGGGATTTAAAAAGCGACACGTCGACCATATCATTGCTTACTAGTGAGATAGTGGTCAAAAGCGACTATCCACACTAATATTATAAAGAGGAAAGATTTGATTGTTTGTTATTTGTAAGAATATTTGGATTGGATAAACTCAAAAATTACTTAACCTTTTTACCCAGAAAACGGATCCTGTGGGATGGGCCACGGCAGCAAAGCCGCAAGTAAAAGCAAATCATTAATAATAAAAACAACTGTGTCGGTGTTAAAATTTAGAGCAACTAAAAAAACTATTTTGATAATACTGAACTGAGGCTGGAAGGAATTTCATCAGTTTCAGTCACTGCAAAAAAGAGAAGGAGCTTTACAAGCAATATAGCGGTATCCCATATCCACATTTTAAAAAGAAAATCGATGCGCGTTCCGTTTTCACGGAGTTAGTTTTAAAAACCTAAAAAAAATAGTTATCATCAAAGTTGCCCCAGATCTCAATGTAAACCCGTTCCACCAGTACTGGCAAGGACACTTAAAAAACTGACAAGAACAAGAAGGAATAGAAAAGGTACAAACTTAGGTATTTCGTTTTGTGCTGTGAACGGTACACGAAAATGTTTTGATCCGGGTCTGCACTCGTTCTTACTATTATTTACTATGTCAAGACATTTTGAGATTCAAATATTAAAGCTAACATTATGCTACAAAATATTTAAGTATTTCCCAAGAGACTTAGGATATTTTTTTTAAGTAAGATTTCAATTTATACCGAATACGAGTATTTTATATATAATTTTTGGCTGTATGGTTATTTGATTTTTAATTAAGTATTACATTATTCAGCTTAATTACATAGCTGTGGCAAATATACGTTTCGGTTTTAATTATGCCTGTTCAAGGGTACGTTGTTATTATACGTTGTTTTTTTTAATAGCATACGTTTTTTTGCGGGAGGTATAATTAAAAATATACTCGTAAGAGAATTTTATGGAAAACAAACAAAAAAATACGAAAGAAAAAAATCATGTCAATCCCTTTACACAGAAATCCGCAAATACAATTATCATAATGTTTTTTACATTTTCTTAGTATACTCGTAACAACCTGGGAAATCACAAAGGTGGGTTTGTAACGAGAAATTATTCTCCAGTTTGTACAACAAATAAATAGATCAGAATGTTGGCGTACCCTGGAGCTACTCGTTTGCCGGCACGTGGCTTTGGAGAAAGGGAAGTACACAGAGCAAGGAATCGTTGTGCCGGCAGCGACTTGAAACTACGCCATCTCAGTCTTAACTAATAAAATGAAGAGGTAAATTGTAAGAAACGCCGCGTTGGACAGGGACGCCCAAGAAGGACAAGCACGGAACTTATTGGTGATGTTCTTCATATGGCCACGTGCACAGTTCCCGTAGTCGAGTGTGCATGTTCAGAATGATAAGATGTATGAACATAAAGGAAGCAAAAGCGAAAAAAGGAGTATTTAAGGGTCTTAGCAGAAGGCTTTCTGTAGTTTCTGCCTACCCCCAAAGGAAAAGGGTGAGATTACATTTATGTATGTAAAATTATGTTTGTTTATATCAGACATATAAACAAACATAATTTTACAAAAGGTAAGGAAATAATGATCGGACTACACGAAAATTTTTTGGCTGATATAAAGCAACATTGAGCACAATTTAGCCATAGTCAGAATTGTCACGGGCAGTCAATTCCCAACCGCAAAACCGGAAGACGATGCGTTGGAAGACCTTCTACTAGGTGGACCGATGACATGGTTAAGCTTGTGGGAATGCGCTGGATGCAAGATGCACGGGGTCAGTTAATGTGGCGACGCCTGGGGGAGGCCTAAGCCCAGCAGTGTACGTCTTTCGGCTTCAAATAATGATGATGATGAGTCAATTTCTATGAGTTAACGGACTCATTCAGAAACGCTATTTTATGAAAAGAAGTAATATTCTTTGACATAAGTGTGTGTTTGTTCGCGAAACTAGAAGTATTATGTTGATATAGGCGGATACAGGGGCAAAGTTCAGAGAATTCTTTCAATGGCGGTGTGTTTGAAGAGTATCTCAATAGGCTATATGGATGTTTGAGTTTTTATATTTGTCAAACTTGGGGCCACAGCTCGTTTGATGGGAAATAGTTACCGCTGCCTCGGCCGCCTACCTACATAGTAAGATTATAGAAACAAATTAAACACCACTTTACCAAGGTTGAAACTATCTCGTACATATAATTGTCGCATAAACAAATATGCTTTTTATGATGTGTTTAAATTACATTCACTCCTAAGCTGAAAAGCAACTCAACATTAGATTACTTTGATTGTACAAACCTCAGTAATTGCAAAAGGTTAGCAACAGAATACAGCTTAACCTGTAAACGAATATGCTGCATTTAGTGTATCTCTTAGTTAACGAACAACAACGAAATAGTAACGTAGAAGAAAGTAGATTATTAGACCCAGTAAGACAAAAATGTAATACGTATAACAAAGATACAATATTTAGGTTAGCTTACTACTGCATGTGAAACTTAGAAACTTAATCTTCTTCTTTTCGTGAGAAGATGTGGCCAACTCTGGTGTCAGAGTTAATTAAGCCACCTCTGAGAAACCCACAGGCCTCTGACTTGGCCATTTCAGACTTACTTTAACTATGTCCAGGTTTCTTTACTATATTTTCCTTCACAATTGGCTATGATGTCCAAGAAAACCTAAGAAAGTACATATGAATTTGAAAAAGTCACATTGGTACTTGCCCGGATTTCAACACACAACCTCAAGTACAAGAGGCGAGGTAGCCACCGGGCCACCACAACATATATCCTAGAAACACAGTTCCTTTATGAAATATCTTATGTATCTTTCTGTGGTTCCTTTCGCTTACATATTTCACTCCAACATTTATTATTCTAATAATTAATTAACTCAGTATATTAAGTTCTCCTCTTGTGGTCTCGACATGTTAGGATTGCGCAGAAATTGCTTTCTTGTATTTGTTTTTTCCTCGAATAGAAAATTAATGTATAATTGTCGTGTAGACTGTAGGGAGTACTTTTAATGGACAGTTATCCCGTCCATGCATATCAATATGTAATTAAGAACTATTATTTTCTTTCCGGTAGCCAATATTTGTGTGTACGGAGAGCCTTGTTGTCTTTTGCTACATCTGGCCAATGTTTTAAATAATACAAACGGACTAATATGTAGATAACCTATTTTTGGTGAAACAAAATAACAAAATTCGACGCAAAGACTTCAAAATTGATTGCTGGATGTTCCATATTTCTGCTTTCCAAATATTTTGACAAAATATGGTAAAATTTACTATCTAAAATCAGTTAAGTAACTGTTTGAAGGAAACTTTGTCGGCAGTATGTCAGGGAAATGATTGCGGAAATTGGACGGCTGCTGACGCCCCGAGCAACGCCGGGCGGCAACGTAGTCATTTATCATCCGCGCCAGAACCACACCGATTCGGCTTGAGGCTGCTAAGTGAGCGGATGTTTTGACAGCTTTTTTGTATGTATAGATGTTTATGACCAACATAATTTTAAAGAACCTCGAACATTGGCGCCGAGTTGCTAGCCCGTCGGTTTTTTATCGGTTACATTTCGGGGAGTGTGCGTTGGAATTGCATGAACTAATTCCTTCTAGCCCGTTCCATCATCTACAAGACGTACGGCGATGCGTCATCTGTACATGGTGGACATCCCACCCATACGCACCAAACGTTTTGGGAATACTTTTATTATGCGCACAGCGAAGGAGTGGAATTCCCTGCCGGAGTCTGTATTGCCTGATAGCTACAACCTGGGAGTCTTCAAGTCAAGAGTGAATAGGTTTCTTCTAGGCAAGCGTGCTTCATCGTCGACCACATCATCGCTTACCATCAGGTGAGATAGTGGTCAAGCGCAAGCCTATAAACAACAAAAAAAAAACAAGTAAAAGTGAATACTTATAATTTATTTTGGTACTTTGCGATCGATCGATCAGATAAAATCAGCAGAGGCTCTAGACAATTGGAGTTTGATGTCAGCGAAAGCGATAGTCGAAATGTCAAAATGTAAGGGATTGTTCACGTGTTTTTCGATATCACTTGTCAATCCGATATCGAAAATTCACGTGATCAAACCCTTACATTTTGATATTTCGACTATTGCCTTCGCTGACATAGAATGCCACTGTCTAGAGCCTCTGGCAGAGTATTGTTCAAAGAAAAAATTTAATTGGGAACAAAGAATTATTGAAAAGAATAGGCAGGTAATTAAGGTTCCCTTAGTCGACGGCACGAACTATTTTGTGCGCGGGGTTAAAACGCATGCTGTCTCATCCGACAACACGTGCGAAAGAGATATATGCTGTGATGAGCAGTAAGAAGCTAGTTCGCATACGAATTAGCACTTTTCCAAATTTGTATCGAAATGGATGATGATTTAGGAGGAAAACGAGCGCACGAAATTAGATAAACAGACCTTTGGGAGTCCAGATATCATGAAAAAACTACTAAATGTACATGTTGCCCAGCCGAGTCGTATTCGACGGTTGGCCTTTTTCCTGAAGTTAGATCTATCTAACTGGACAGTTTGTCCCAGGTAGATATAATCGTCTACAACTTCGAGTGTTGAGTCTCTGATCTTAATAGGAGTGGGTGTTATATGAGCATTCAACATGACTTTGCTACACACTTTGGTTACACATATATTATCAGAACGTCCGCGGTCTTAGAACGAAAACTCATTCTTTCTATCGTCAAATGTTAATGAACTCATATGATATTATAGTACTTACAGAGACATGGTTATTGGATGGGGTTTTAAATTCTGAGTTTTTCGACGAACGGTACATTGTGTTGCGTCGGGATCAGGACTACGCTTTAACCGGGCAGTCGCGGGGTGGGGGGGGGGGGGTACTTATTGCTACTCGTAGAGAATTATCAGTTATTTGCCAACCTAAGTTTCATTCTACAGCGGAGGACCTTTAGCTATCCTTACGCCTAAAAAATTCTACTACTCGTAATAATATTAACTTGAATATTTGTGTTATCTACTTATGTCAACAAAAATCAGGTCTTTCTTTTTCTTCGCAACTTTCCAATTTTCTGGCAAAATTAAACGATGTAGTTATTAATAATGTTTCTGATACCTTTCTCGTTGTTGGCGACTTCAACATGAGCGGTAATAACTGGGCCGCTTCAGACAACCCTCCGCTTGTCTCATTGAATCCAAACAGTAATGATGAAATTTTTTTCTGTGATGAATTATGTACTCTTGATTTAGGGCAGTATAACGTGGTGCCTAATAGGTATGGTCGATTTCTAGACTTAGTCCTTTGCAATTATATATTGAATGTAATCGAATGTTTTAGCCCACTGGTGCCCGTCGATGCTTATCATCCTGCACTATTAATTAATTTGGGTTTGTTTGTAACACCTCTGCTGGATTGTGCACCACGTACTCAATTTATGTTTGATAAGGGTGACTATGAATCAATCAGTAGAGACATTTGTAAGACCGACTGGGTAACTGAGTTCTCGGCGCGGTCAATTGAAGACTCAGTGAACTTTTTCAATCAATTCATTTTTGATCTATAGAATAAATATATTCCACAGAAACTGTCTCGCAATAAAAAGTATCCCACTTGGTATAGTTCGTCACTTATTAGAACAATCAAAGAAAAATACAAATACTTTAACAGATTCAAAACCTACGGTAATAAATCGGATGAATTAACATTCAAGTTTCTTCGTGAAAGGGTAAAAACTTTGGAATCTCACTGCTATCGAAACTATCTGGATCTAACTGAAAAATCCATTCAAAGTCAAATATATTTATTCAACTGGGCCAAAAAGCGGCACTTTTGAACGTCAGAATTAATCATAAAATAAAAATTGATTCTACCGTTTAGTTTTTTATCGTTCATTAAAGATAATCCAAAATATTTTTGGACCTTTGTAAAAAAACGTCACAACTCAAATGCAATTCCAAGTACCTTGAACTACAATAGTGATACTTTGCGGACGGGGGAATGTATATGTCA
This sequence comes from Orthosia gracilis, assembly GCA_947562075.1. NCBI lineage: Eukaryota > Metazoa > Arthropoda > Insecta > Lepidoptera > Noctuidae > Orthosia > Orthosia gracilis. The sequence continues at coordinate 37,860,451 of OX387268.1, read as the reverse complement.
AGCTTTTTCGGAATATTTTTATTCTACTTTTCTCAATCCCATTGCCAATCAACCGATTTCTTCTCCTTTTCTCTTCACCGAATCTCCGAACACATCATCTGATATCTGCAGTATCTTTGTAAATGTTGATGAAGTTACAAACTTGCTTCGAAAGTTAGACACATCTAAAGGGGCAGGTCCAGATAAAATTCCATCAAAACTTATCGTAAGGTGCACCTGCGGTAGCACAACCTATCTCGATTTTATTTAGAAAATCCTTAGCTACTTGTGTTGTCCCGCAAATATGGAAATCAGCATTTATATCGCCTATACATAAAAAAAGTGTCAAAACTGACATAAAAATTACAGGCCGATATCTAAACTGTGTATTATAGCAAAGGTCTTCGAAAGAATTATATATAATCAGGTTTATTCTGCACTAAAAAATTCGTTTAGCGCATTCCAACATGGTTTTCTGAAAGGTAGGTCTACTGTCACGAACCTGATTCTTCTTAACGAATTTATTACTGATGCCATGGACAAAGGTAGGCAGGTCGATGTCGTTTATACAGATTACAGCAAGGCTTTTGACCGTATTGACCATAACATCCTCATTTCAAAGTTAAATGGCATGGGAATACTCGGTGATCTACTCAGATGGACTTCCTCTTACCTTGAGAAACGGTCCCAGGCAGTAGTACTAAATAATTATATATCTAGCTGGGTCCCCGTCCCTAGTGGAGTCCCGCAGGGTTCATTGCTCGGTCCTTTGTTATTCATAGCCTATATTAACGACATTGACTCCTGCTTGACTTCATCCATATTATTATGTTTTGCCGATGATATGAAAATTTATGCCTCGATTTCGTCGCAAATGGACGTAATTGCACTCCAGAACGATCTGCATCGTTTACAGGATTACTGTCATAGTAATAAACTTGATCTCAATCCCGCCAAATGGCAAATGTATTCTCGATGGTATTCTCGGCAGCGCTCAGTCATTGCTTCATCGTATACCTATGTAAAAGGGGGATGCAGCCAGAGGCTAAAAAAATACTATTCGACTTCTACGACGTATATTCATTCAAAACGTGCCGCCCGTAGGTCGGCTCTCACAGAAGTCCCAGCTAAACAAAAACCTACACGCGTTCGATATATTTCAAATATTCTGTTTTCGATTTCCTTCCAAACTTAAAATAAATATAAGTCGCCAGCTTTAGGTGTCAGCGGCCGAACAGGTTGCTTGTCCTATGTGGAAAGCCTTTAAATAATCAAATTTTACTTAGTTCAAATTCCATCCGTGATCTGGGCGTTCACCACGATTCCAAACTCAGTTTTGAAACACATGTTAATGCAATAGTCGCTGAGGCATCAAAATCACTGGGTTTCATAATGCGGTTATTCAAGTGCTTCACTAAAGCTTAAACTTTAAAAAGCCTATATTGTACCTTTGTTAGAAGCCACTTGGAATATGCATCTGAACCCATGTTACCACAAGTACATTAACCGTCTAGAAAGCATCCAAAAAAGATTTATGAAATACTTATGTTACCACCAGAAAGTACCATATCAGTCCGAAAATTACCTTATCCTTTGTAAAAAATACCACATATTCCACTTTATTCATTCGCCGCGAGATTAGTGACTGCGTTTGTTTGTTGAAAATCTTTAACAACAGTATAAACTGCTCCGATATTTTATCCAAATTTTATTTTAATACCCCTATGAAGTCAAAAAGATTCCATCCACCTTTGCAGGTGCCATCAGCCTCCACAAATTATAGACAGAATGCGTATATTGTGCGGGCAAGTAGACATCTTAATGAGTTGTATAAGCAGCACGATATTGATCCATTTCTAACTAGTGTGCCATCAGTCAGGAAGTGCTTGAGCCGAAACTTTTTCAACCAGTTCAATGCTAAGTAAAGGTTGTTATGTATTTTGAACAATTTGTTAGTGATTGTTGTGTAAGATATTTAGTAGTCTTGTTTGGCGATCTATTGTTATAGACGTCTTCTGTACTCTCCATAGATATTAAGTAATATCCAATATTTTATAAGTGAAAACTTTTAGTTGGCTGACTGTCAAATTTACTGCTCTTGTTCTGTTCATTTTTAGCTGTATGTGTGTTTTCCATGTTAATTAAATAAATGTTCAAAATAAAATTATTTGCATTGTTGAATTACTAATCTATCCCGGTATGGAGGCCGTTTTGCAATTTTCCTTCTTCTTATGGTATTTATTTCCGCCCAAAGATGCGTTAAAATTAGTATTGAAATATGGAACTTTCGACGCTCATAACATTCAAATATTTTATTTTTTTACTTTTTTGTTTCCATACAAGGCAAATTGACATATTTTTTGTTTTGAACGTTCATCGTTAAACAGTGGAGTAATCGCCAGACTACGTTTGTATGGAAGAATGATCGACTAGTGTAACCTTAAAGGGACTTAATCATTATGATGGGTGAATTTCACCAATGACACTAAACGCCAGCTGTTAGTGTCATCATTACTATGGAATATTGACTCTGATATCATAATGTGGTTTAGATGTTGCTAAACTGCAGGCCTAGACAAAATATCTGTAGCGTGAACGACAGTCACTAACGTGAAAATGTACGGCAATGAAATTATCTGCGGAAAGGACGCGTAGTATCTCGCGCCACTGCTAATACTAAATACAAAAAAGATATAAAATATAATATTTATTTAATCTCAAACACTGTGTCAAACAAAAACGCCATCAATTTACAACCCCAGTAAGTTACAATAGTATTTGTTTCGAAGCTGTCTCACTGCCGTCTCACGCCCTTAAGTGTATCTTAAAAATGAAAATGATCAAGCTAATGATCGGAAAAAATAAAAATTAAAACAAAATAAATAATAATTAAGCAGCTTTCGATGTGTGAGGAGTGCACGTATTTGTATGTGCTTAGGTGTGTGTTTTGAGCGTGCGTGCGTGAACACTGCGATCGAATGTTGAAAATGTACTGATTTCGGACGGACGGAGTTCGGATACAGTGCGTTAACTAACCTACAAGAAGTACTACGGCTATTCGGACCGAAATTTCTCGGATTCGGATCGAATGCAGTGCGTAATCCTAACCACTACGTGCCGTCGACTCGGGCCTGGCCTTATCGGTCGGCGAGCTACCTATTACTCGTCCCCCTAATGGCCCGCAGTGTCCCCTGTAGTTAAGTAGTGCTTGCTGCTCGTATTTATCACGCGCAGCTGCTATCAATCATTGACGGCCATTAGGTACTCGCTGCTTCTTAATAGACTTTTATCGTTTTTCATTGCTTTTGCTTTTAAGTAACCAATCAATCGCTCGCTTAGTAACAGAAAACTTTTTTAACAGAAAAATATAATATTTTATAAGCATGACTTCGACTAGAACAACTACCTCGTTTGAATGCAGCCGAAATAAAAGTAAAAATCCAAAACCCACCAATAAAAAACAAATAAAATTGTGTACATTGAAAACTACCACCCCAATAACAATTCCGCATACAACAAATCCATACAAAAGCCATACAAATAACAGCAAGTCCCGATCAAACTAACTGGCAATACATAGATAATCACTCTTTGAATAACCCACAACATAACTAAGCCAGTTTTTCTTCCATTGCGGCTGACAAGAGTGGTTTAACAACTACATTTCGCTTCAAAAACGCAACGGATTCGAACGTAAGCGAGAAAGTCGCTACTTCACGCGGATTTCAATTTGGCACGCGGAAAAGCTGTCACTTGAGATTTGACAGTTCAATTCGGCATTCGAAAGATCGGTAAGTGATTTTTTTTGTAGGTGGAATAGTTTTATTGCTCTCTCTTTCCTTTTAAAGTCTATCCAGAGGTTTAGAACGGTTAGTTTTGTGCGATAAGATAAGATAAAATGTATTATTGTTAATTTTTACTTGAATGATTTTCATCTGGTACACGTCTAAGTAAATATTATACTGAATGCGTAATGTACAGCTTAAGAACCACTGTTATTACTAAAGGATTCTTATGAGGCGAGAATACAAAAAAACTTATATCCTTTTCCTAGACCAAGATATTGATAAAAGCATTACAGTTCTTTAAATTGATTTATCCAGTTAGTTTAGTGTTCTGTGCCCAAATATCTGTAAGACAAATATCAACTATAATTGTGACAATCTAAGAACTCCGACGACGTTTCTCAATTTACATGCCGCGATAACGTTGTACTTAAGAAATTGAAAAACTGGCCAAGTTCGAGTCGGACTCGCGCACGAAGGGTTCCGTACCATTATCGCAAAAAACGGCAAAAAAACACGTTTGCTGTATGGTAGCCCCACTTAAATATTAATTTTATTCTATTTTTAGTATTTGTTGTTATAGCGGCAACAGAAATACATCATATGTGAATGTTTCAACTGTCTACCTATCGCGGTTCATGAGATACAGCCTGGTGACAGACAGACGGATCGTGGAGTCTTAGTAATAGGGTCCCGTTTTTACCCTTTGAGTACGGAACCCTAAAAATTAAATTCATAATCCTAATTAATTACTATGTAACCGAAATACTATTACAACGAATATCATTCGTAAGCATCAAGTTTAATTATGTATTAGTATTTTTATAGCTGTCAAATCTGACTTCTTGGATTGTCACGAGTTTAAACAAATAAACCAGTACTTACATACCTGTCTAAAAAATTCACAGACTGTCCTTCTATCTACAAAAAAAAAACAAATGGATGTACACAATCCGTGACCCTACTTGCTTTGTAAACCGTTTGAGGAAACGGATAATACTCAACTATTACGAGCTAACGCATACGTGGTGAGAATCGAGAAGGAAAAGGCCCCGAAAGTTCTAGAAGAAGCTTTTATTACTGTCGATTTTATAAGAGAAGCCTGTTGAATAAGCGAGTGTAAGTCGCTTTTTACTGCAGGTTTTTATGCCATAAGTCATAACTTAAGTGCCCGTAAAACCGTATGTACAGGTCGATTCAAACTTTAAGGTGGCTCTGCTATACCACTGCAAGTGAACCACTGTCCCGTAGTAAATTAAGACTGTAAAAATATGCAACGAGCGATTCTTGCTAGCAAACTGCAAAGTTTTGCGAGTCAAAAATCGGGTATTATAAAAAAAACACACACACTATTTATTTCCACATGCATCCATACAATTTTTACATAGAAAATAACGCTCAATATTTTTAAGTCAGGATTATGTGCGCTATCAACATGAAATTAAGTTTGAGATTAAATAAATAAATAAATATTAATTGGTTACAGCGCAGCGACTCGCTGAGTGGTCTAAGCCGCCATTAAGTTTGAATCTACCTGTACTAGATTTGAAGAAGCCGCGATTTTTTTGTGATGTCTGATAGGCAAGACACATGTGTTTGAGGAATATATTAGTGAGACCTTCTGCCGAAATGGTTATCATAAATACTAGGTATATTGCAAACAAGGCTTATGTAGAAACCATTTTTGTAGTATTACTTTTAGAGGCGTCGCGTAAGTAGCGAATATTGTCAAATGGGAACACACGCTTGGGATAAAAAGTACTCTTATTCTATTTCCTTATCCGGGCCATTAATCATCCAGTCTTCAAAAATTTATTCCATTCAAAGTTCAGGCGTGACTAATTGACAATCATTCAAATACTCGGATTTAAATAATTATAACATTGGTCAGATTGGTTTCATTTAAGTCCCACTATATCAATCACGGTATAAAAACTAATAAATAGATAATGTTTCCGGGTTAATTTCAGCATGATTAATAAACACATTAACGTTTTATAGACCATTAAAAGTTACTACGAATATGATCATCTACAAACTCCAATAATAATAAAAAGTTACGACACTATAGGCACATTGTAACATTGTAAACTTTCGTAGCAGGCCTACGAGTCTCGTAGCACGTTAATGCTACGCCGTAGCAAATTGTCCGGTTATCGCAGCATCGAGCCGGCACTATCGCGATAACGGATCTACGATTTCCGAAGAGTTTATTGAGCTACCTTTATTGCTGATGAGGGTAGAATTAGTTTGAGATTTTGTTTTTAGATTTTACTTAGTTTTCCGCATTTGGGGTTTTTATTAGAATTATCAAAACTTATCTATTATGAAGAAGTATAATTTTGTTTGTTTGTATTCATAATAGGTAATCCGTGTCAGTACCTACTGATCCGATTACTGAAATTATTCACAGATATAAAACTACACTATCGGTGTCTTATGCTACTCGCATTCATAGTCCACGGGAACGACCCTGCGCGACTTCTATGTGTCAATATTTTTATAATCAAACTGACCTCTAAAATTATATTGAGCCTGTGATCTATTCTCAGTTCACTGGCACTATTTATTGGTAAAAATTATCTTATTTTCTGATCCGGTAAATATGTTTTACTGAATAAACGATTATTGTATTGTACTTATGAAAAGGATCATTGGAATTAAAGCATTTTCATAATGATAAATAATTACTGATAATAATAACATTATAAAAGACGACTATTTTTTCACCACACCATATAGGACCAAAACTCAAGCCAGTGGCGAAAAGTAAAATTTAAAAAAATCTCTTTATTTCATGATTTTTAAACTACATAATTTATCTGATAGTCACGCTTCGATCGACAATCTATCAAACACGTAATTATGACATGATATCTTGCGAAAGTACTCCGACTCAAACAGTAAAACATCCATAACTTTTGAACGGCTGAACCCATTTTCATCAAACATAGCTAAGAACACTGTCGATAAAGTCAAACAAAAAAACCATATCAAATGGGTTCATTCGTGTAGGAACTATGATGCCACAAACATACACAAAATACACAAACACACACATACACAGGTACACACGTCAACCTTATAACACCCCTCTTTTTCCGTCGGGGTTCAAAACAATAGAAACATCATTAAAACAAAAGAAAATCTCATCATATTTGCCAATATCGAAATATAACACAATCATATTCCTCCGTGTTCCTCAGAATCTGGGCCAAGCCAATTGTTTGCGATGGCCCGCAGAGGCAGACCAGAGACAAAACTCTATTTTGACACAAATTGCCAATTCTTACGAGTATGTCGAGTCTTCGGATATTGTAGTATGATATCGTGATATCGCTCTTCGTCCAATCTTTTGGAGCCTGATTAGTTGTAGGAAATAACCTGGTTTGATCATTGGCATATTTTTACGGCAAAAGATATGTTTTGACATAGAAATGTTATTTTGATACTGCAGAGTAAAAGTGACTTTTTCTTAAACATAGAACGAATAAGGATTTCCTAATTGCTTTCTTTCAGTATATTGTCTACTTATGATCAGTCAACTACTATGTTTTTACCCTTTCTTATGACTGCGTCAGTGGACAGGATTCGCATAGATGAATTTGGGACAAACATAGATTTGCTTCGAATGCGCTTTAATTTTTCGCTCCTCTTTCGGAAAACAAAGAAAAAATCCTTATAAATTTAAAGTGGGGCGGAAGTGGAACAAATCCAAACATAATATTTGAACTTATTTAACAACTTTTGTTTTTGTTAATGAAGTGCTTTTTTAATTTTACTTTTGAATATATGTTATAGAACATGGGTCATAAATTTGCTTAGGACATAAAAATCTAATGCACTTTCGATCAAATAAAACCATCTAACCCGCAAGACCCGAGGTCATTGACAACCAAAGTGTAATCACCCATCGCCACTTACAACTATCATAAATAAATTTTATAGCCAGTAAATCCCGCCATAAAACTATGACAATAATATTAAACTCCAGCTTTATATGAGATTTAATGAAGACAGCGATAGACGCCATGATTTTATGGGGAATAAGGATTATTTTTATACCGAGGCATATATCGCTGCGCGCTTCGACGCGTCTCGTTACAGTAATTTATTAACGATGCAAAAAGGTACATAGTTCAGTGGGAGAATCTGAATAAGACCCGTGGCGTCTTGCTGCGCCTCGATGGGTGGGCGTCTTGATTCGCGTTTTGAGGCATTTCGAGGCGCAGCGCGACGTAGCAATCCTTTACCAGTAAAACGTTGAACAAGAACCCTCTAAGTTCGTGATACGCCCCAGTCTGGCGAAACTCCTATAAAAAAGAACGATGTATGAAACGGACGTTCTTTTTAATGGCGGCTATAATCCGCTCAAATTACGAAGAAAACTGAGAGCTCTGGGGTTATATCGGCCTTGACTCTTCAACACATAGACGGATTACACCGACCGCCATTTTGACTGTCACTATACTTCTTAAAAGATAGCTTGATCTCTGCGACAGCTATCAGCATCAATACAGTAACAATAGCGCTTGACAGGGTAATAATAACGTATACGTCAGTTTGACATAGCTATTTCGCAGAGATCAAGCTATATTTGATGAAGTAGTAGATTCCCTAGAGTTTGACAGTTAGTTTGTGATGGTTTTTTAAAGTTATTTTTTGCGTTTATATTGCTTAAAAGTGTATTAATAATCATTTTGTTGAAAGAAATTTGATGTCCGTTTGTCATAGAGTGTTTCTAAAAAAATAATATGAGAAAAATAACATGCGAAATATGTGGTTTAAAAACATGCCAGGTTGGTGATAACAAGCGTGTTTTTATGATTAAATTTAAATGATAAATGATTTATTTCTGTAAGTAGGTTTGAACAAACACTTTTACATGTCGATCATATTTTTAAAACTAGATGAAGTCGGCGTTTCCTATCTGACTACTCTGAGAAGAAAGACCGAAACAAACTCAGAGGTCACAGTCTCTTTTAAAGTCCAGACAAAATCTTGGTTAGATCATGTGAAGACCATGTAGACTGAAGTCTAAAATGGTCTTTTGAGGAAAGAACCAGCCAGATTGAGTGGACCTGTCCAGTCAGTGCACGCATTTGTCAATAACCGTGCAGCTCAACTCAGAAATTAAGGAGCTCAACGATTCGACGAACAATACCAAAGAAAGGACATTCGGGTAGGCCGCACAAACTACTCAAACTGCCAGACCATGATTAAAACTAACTTAGATAAATTAAAATTAAAAACAAACAAATAGTATGATCCACATAGTCTTCACATTCACAACAATTAAAAAAAAAGAATTTAAAATAAAATAATATAATACTTTAAAAAGTAAATATTCTTGTCATTGCAAGAAAACAAAAAAAGAAAATTCATGGTGCAAAATATAAAAAAAATCAAAATTAATTGATTAATTTCAATAAGATGAAAAACGATAAGCATAATTAGTTATTTATTTCTATAAAGAAGTCAATTCCAGTGCAATTTCTAAAGGTTTAGTGCATTTTAAACAAAAATAACCTGAACAAAACATTACAAAGTGTTTACTTACCCATCAACCTGGATTTATCGATATCGATGTTTAGTTAGTTATGGAAATGACAGGAGAAGCCTATGTCCAGCTGTGGGCATCTACAGGCTAAGCCAATGATGATAATGATTTTAACACCTTAACTGCGAGACAATAAGACACAATAGAAAATGTACTGTTTGTAGATCACCTGGCAGTTTAGATGTTCATGTCAGTATATTTCATGTACGTATGATGTACGGCCTTACATTGATAAATCGTTTTTTATGTTACAGATCCTACAACATCGATCTCAAACAGACATAATACTGGAAACGGATTCTTCAATTGTAACTTTCATTAAAATCGGTTCAGTAGTTTGTAAGATCGAAAGTTAAGTGTGTATCAGTCACTAGGAAAATGTGTCGTTGTCTTAAGTTATTATTATTTACTGTTATTTTGTGTAAATGTTTGTTTGCCCAAACTTACTTAATAAATAAATAGCATGGGTAATTGTTTAATTCTTTGAATAAATATGTATTAAACGATCTAATTTTTCTTTTATTTATTTATTACTTGAAAATAAAATCAAATCCCAGATTCGCTGCTGTAGCCGATATCAATATCAGGCAATTGGCAGTATGTATTACGCCGTGGTTTTGTTAGGTTGGTATTGGTTTAGGGTGCACGTTTCATACCTTTGTCTGATCGTGTTTATGTCAGTCCCATCTCTTAAACGTAGTGTTACATACTCTTTGATACGCCTCGTGACTTCACTATATGACGATATACAACGAGTACCGCGCTGCGTAACTCGATATCACTGGGTTCTTGAAGCTTCATCGCTCCGCGGCTCAGTATGAACTGACCCTAAGCCAACACGGTTGATTGAATACGCTTTCACTCTAGCTATGACCTCTCGTAATATATATGGCGTTATTATTTTATCAATGAAGTGGATAAATCTGCTTCAATTATCTCAAGTTCAGACGTATGACGTTCTGAAAAAGAATTAAATGGTGTTTTTTTTTGGTTAAAGGAATCCCAAGGGTTACCATTGGTCCTATGACTCTTTTTCTCAAAATCAAAATGAATCGAAATCAAAAAGTTTATTTAAAAAAAAAAGCCTTAGAGATACTTTTGAATCGTGAAACAAAAAAAAAGATGACTGTAGTTTCAAATTTGCAAGCGTCAGTAGGTCTCAGTGGAAAAGAATTCGCAAGGAACTCCACAGACACTCTTTTCCATCAGTTTAATTACAAGTTTTGGTTACATCATTCTTGTTGAAAAAATACATATATGTGAGAACGATGTAAAAAGACGTCCACGTAAATGCGTCTAGAGTAACAAACAATTTAAAAAAATACAATGGCAGTTGATCGGCACCACTCAGCTCAAACAAGGGAAGAAAAAGGGGGAACATAATGATCCAACGCATGTGCCTCCATCAGAGAGAAATTAGAGAGCGCATGACACACTTAACTGCCAGGGCACACAGAAGTCAACGGACAACACATAGGTACAGTGAATGGTAGATTTACAGTCGCAACATAGTACCCACTCAAATGAGCTGTGCAGTTATACAATACTAAAAGAAATTGAATTTATACAATACAAATATATTCATACAGTCTTCAGCAGGTCCATCAATAATTCAAAACTTTTCTGCCCGCCACTTGTTTTTGCGCCCTAATGGCTGCGGAGCAGAATCAGCTGTCGGTTGATCGCCTTCTGAGAGACAGCCAAACGCCTTTTTCTTTGCAAAATGAGGTTTTATAGACCCACTTTTAGTGCGGTGCCTCTGTCCGGACAGAACTTGACCTATATTCTGGCGTGCCTCAGGTGTCCGTTACCTGGACTTTTGAACGCCTCTGACGCTGCTATGAATTGTTCACCGGGCCCAAATTATGTAAAATTTTAACCAGGATTGGGTCGGCAAGAAGTAGAAAGAGTAAGTTATTTAGAATTTTAAATAGAACCAATGTCTTTAGAGCTTGAACCTGGGGTCGGCTTGGTAGTTGCTCTTACGATAACTAGACAAAAAATACACACATGCGCATTTATATGGAAACTAGCTTTTACCCGCGGCTTCGCTCGCAGTGAAGCCATTATTATTATTTATTTTTAAATAAAGTGTATCCTATGTTACTTCTAATACCTCCAAAAATAGATGTACACAGTTTCATGATGATCGGTTCAGTAGTTTTTGCGTGAAAGCGTAACAAACAAACTTAGATTCACATTTATAATATTAGTAAGGATTAATAGTAAGTAAGATTAATTTGCAAATGAGCCCATTATCTAATATTTTGACAGAAGCAGTGCTGACACAAAGACTATAGTAGCCGAGTACAAATCCAGCATCCCACACACAATAAAAACATGACTAATGTAGTCATTGTTAACGTATAAGCCATGCAAAGCCGATAGGTATTCGATTCCACATAAAGGTTGGCCAATTTGTACGTTATTGGTGGCCAAGATCAATTTGCCTAGCCTTTACCCAACTATATTACTGTTGCCTTCCAGTCTTACCAGATACAGCTAAATACCAGTAGTTTACACCCAAAATCCAGTAAATGGGTAACACGATACGCCTTGGCAAGACTTCTGTCAAGGTTGTCAAACTTTCGGGCTTCTGACTACCCGTAACCCGTTTACAAATGACAATCGGGCCCCATCAAACAGGGGTGTATAATGGATGGTCCACAGATAGACTTACGGCCTAGCTAATATGCTATAATATTTAGCGAACCCAAAATATTGGTAGTTATTTGCCAAGGAAATTGATATCGGTAGCAATAAAGATTGGTTATTGGTGACCAATGCGTTGTCTATTGGTGACCAATGCGTTGGCTATTGATGGCAACCCTGATTGGTTTTTGAATGGCATAATACCCATATTTGCTGGATGGTTTGTTCGCCAATCAATTCTGTAGTAACCGTTACATATGGGATTTGTTCGACCGTGAAAGCTACGTACATTTGTGAGCAGTATTCTTGGATTTTTGTATTGAAGTTAAGAAGTTATGTAACCTTTAATTATAAAAATAATTGAAGTTTTCAAGTGAAGAAGAACTCAATGATGCAGGGAAGATTCTGAGGCTAAGTGAGAGAATTTAGAGCGTGTACTTTTGAAACTTCTGAGCAGGATAGTGTAGCCTTATACAAAATCGAGATCATAATAAAAATACTGTAAAATCTTAATTTGTCATTTTATCATACCACAGCTGGGCAAAAGCTTCCCCCGCATATTTTTTTGTGGTTTCAGTGCCCGGTTAGTTATGTTTTTGCCAAATTTAATCATCTAGCAAACTTTCTAACGAATGCCTCTTGTCAGCCAATTAGGGCCGAACAAGTTGTTCGTTTTCAAACTACGAACAAGACGGATGAATATTAAATTAAGGCAAAAACAAGGTTCTAACATAACTAAGAAATTTTAGTGAGATTAGTATAACCTACTTATCTGCTCACCCCTCAAACGTCTGCCCCTTCGGGAATTACAAGCGCGAAGATAACGATATATACCCGGCAATGTGTTTAATCCAATCCTCATACCAAAACTTAACCCGGTCCGACCTACATTGTAACAAAACTAATTTACCTGGCCTCGCATGAGCACCTGTATTTTGTTACAAGCTTTTATTTAACTTGCAATGTATGTATGTGTGTGTGTTCGGGTCAAATCTTGCAACTGAATTTGAAAGCAGTTATCCTCCACCGACTGAGTTGAAATTTTGCATATACGTTTAGTTTGAATGACAATGCATGGTTAGCTAAGTGATGTCATTCTAAATCCAAAATAGCGGACGGCCCAAGATAGCGCACTAGTTATTTTTTGTGCACTGCCTTGATATGGGTATCAAATGAAATGATTTGCTAAGAAGATTAACAAAAATGCTTGTTTCAAAAATCAGATTTTTTAAAATATATAATTATTATAGAATATTTTTTCTCATATAAGCACAGTGTACTCATACTAATTAATCACAGTTGTACTCATACAAACACAGGTGTACTCACACAAGCACAGGTGTACTCATACAAGCACACGTTGTCCCCAGGCGATCACAGCAATTACGGTTAGGTTGACCTTTCACTAACTAGGATCAAAACTATTCAATATTTTGCAGATCATTGAGTTTTAGAAGATAAATGGATGGTGGCACGTGTCTTTTGACTTAGTTTTGTTGATTGAATATTTTTTTAGAACACTGCAATTATCATACCTGGATCTAGGTAATGTTTTACTATTTCATGGGATAAAATTAGCTGATTTATGTAGCGGTAGTGTCGTTTTCTATTAGTAAAACTATCGTCGTAATCGGATCAGTACTTCTAGAAATTATTTCCTACAAAAAACAAAACTAACAAACACAAAAATACTTTAATATCGATGCAAAGTAGTAAGTACTAAAAGTAAATACTCTAGAGAATAGACTAGTGAAAATAAAACTTTGCTGGCAAAAATTGATAAAAATATACAAACCTTGCCATTCCAAAAAATAAAACGTAATCATAATTAGGCAAAAGCAACAGGGCATGCCTGTTGCTCTTGCCTAGTTTTTATTACGTTTCCGTTTAACAACCGTTCGAAAAAAGAAAAACAAAAACAGATGCGGCAAATAACGCTCTAAAATAAAAAGGTCCAAAAAAAATAGCGGCCGCGGCAACATTATTGTTACATTTTGTACAGCCTGGAGCACTTTCGCGGTGCTGACAGCTGTATCGATCGAGTAGCGTGAACCAGGTCACCTTGGCAGCTGCAGGCATTGACTGTGGTCTGAAACCTGATTGGCTACAATTGTTTATTAAATTAGGTCGAGGTTCCAGATGGTATTTCGATGATTGATTGTTCTAGATGAGAATATATTTTCTATGTTGAGCACAATGTGTAAGTATGAGAAACAGTTTTCCTAACGATCGAACCCCATAATGTCTCTATCAATAGGTCTGCCTACTAAAGACAGAATTTTGACATTAGGTCCATACAAATATAACTGGCTTGTGAAGGTCGGATAGGCATTTACTCCTTATAAAAGACTTGTATATTCAACTGAATCCGGTTCAAATAAAAGTCGACCTCATATTTGGGAAAAGGCTATTTATATTATGGCATTGAAAACTCTCGATAAAAAAGTCAGCAACCATTTGGCAAACACCAGGACCGATTTGTAAAAAAAACGTGCAAAAAAATCCATAAAAAAGACATAGGTGAATATCCTTTTGCTTTAAGCACATTCAAAAGGATTGAAAACACCGCTATATTCTTTATCAGCAAAATAATCCTGCACGTAAGCAAACCGCTACAACGAAATTCCGAATGATGGTCCAGTATTTACTGTTCTCTGTATCGCAGAGCTTCTCAAATCTTCTATCGTAAGATCTGTCCGAAAGCTTTTAGAGTCGAACGCGGCAATTCCCAAACTTCAATACGTATAATAAGACTGCCTGTACAGTTCGCATGGAGCGGCGAAAAGAGGTGCGGAGCCAACCAATCGAATTGCATAAAAACTCCGCTCCGCTTTAGTGGACAGGTATTTGAAAACTTGTTTCAAAATTCAAATATATTTACGCGGAGCGGGGCCACGGAGATGAGAAACAGAGCAGTGAGGCGGAGCGGGGAGTGGAGCCGGGAAGCGGAGTGGAGAACGGAGAGAAGAAAGGACCGATGCAACCGAGCTCCGCGTATGAAAAAACACAGTCTGTTACTCCGTTCTGCTACTCCGCTGCGCTGAAATGCAGCCTAAATCTGTAGAAAAGTTGTTTTTGTACATCGAAAATATTACCAAAAAATAGCCAAGGTATAAATAAAATAAATAGTGTAGGAAGTTGACGGGAGCGAAGCTGCGGGCACAGCAAGTACCTAATAAAACGGTGGCGATCACTCAGACAGTCTTCCTACTTCCTACTTAAGTTAAGTTTGGATGGATGGGTGTTTGTAACTCAATTACGCCAGAAGGGTTGAACGGATCTGGATTAAATTTGCCACAGCTTTTTATCCTGGTTATATGTTCCCGTGGGATGATTCCCGAAATCCACGCTGGCTAAGCTAGCATTTAATAATTAGCTACACCCTATACCACAAACCAGTGGTGGTTAATATAACGTAAAACAACTTAAAGCAGCGTGCTTATTACATATATATCATAAAGCAAACGCTATCGTGGCACTCACATGGCGCTATGCGCTATTTGCTTAATTCGTTATAACGCATATTCGCATGAATAAACGCAACACAAAAACGTAAATAAAGCAAGAAGCGCAGCGCCGGACGGGCGCAATGACGCGGCGCGGTGGCGGCCAGTCGTTGCATGCTTGCTATTGTTATCGGTCGCACGCGTAATTTGCGATCCCGCACGGCTCCTGTAATATACCTACGGAATTTTGCTTCGTGTTTTTTAGTGTAAACAGTGATAGGAAACGTAATATTGGCTAAGTATAATTGTGTAAGTAAGGGTGATTGATTGAGAGATTGTGTTGTTGTTTGTGTATACTGGACGAAAATGTCTAAAAGAAATAATGATTTACAAATATGGAACTTAAAGTAGTGAAATAGAACTGAAAGTATGAAGGAAAGTTCATTGTTTATTTTTTACTGCTCCATTTTATCGTAATAAATTCATGAAAACGATGTTAAATTTTTAAGCATGCTGTCTGTCCAACGAGTCCAACGCTAAGGTAGGAGCTGTGCAGTGCTGTGCTGTGCTGTGTGTGTGTGTGTGTTTAACATTCACCGCGCTTGCTTTAATCGTGCCCGCCCCGCGCCCGTGCGTTATAATAAAGCGTGTGAAATAACGCGCTTAAAATATAAACCTTACAGCATTAAGCAAGATATTGTCATATAGCAACTTTGAACACTACTTCCACAAACCGAGTTCCTATTGTCCTATTTCTGAATTGTTAATTCTGTGTAAAAGACGTGTCAAACTCTACTGTAACGTCAAAATTTGACAGGTTTTCCAGCTTACGTAGAGTTTGACAAATACTAAATCCAGAAATCGGAGGTAATTCTGTTTCACCGAGATATTTTGAGTTTAAAGTCTTATTATCGCAGTCTATCACTTGATAAAAATGGGCCTTATTTATAAAATCCCGACAGTGTAAACACTGTCGGGATTTTATAATTCTATAAATATTCAAATTAGCAAATGTTTAATTTATATTTTCTATACAAAATTGAATTTAGAATATTTTAATCCATTGCTAAACACCGTCCAAATTTTTATAAACAAGATCGTCGAAATTGTAAGTCTGAGCGCCCCTGTCGTATCCTAACATCACATGACGCCCAAACCCATCCGGTTACGTGCGAATTCCGTGTTAATTTGCTCGTCTGACTGATCCGATGTCTACCGGTGGAACTTGAGTCATTAGGCCTCTATTATTGGGCGTATCGGTCAATTAAGACCAGTGCTGACAGGGGAATAATCTCGAATTATTGTGTAATGTTGCCATCGGGAATACGGATGTTTGGATGATTAATCTTGTTTTGGTGTCTAACATAAATCACGCAGATGCTTGTAATGTTTCAAAGATATGGTGGTTGATGCAGATATAAGAATAATCTTGAATAAAGAACGACTGTTTTCCAACGATTTATTCATATGTTATCGAGTTACACTTTCGAAAAAGGTTTAAACTTGCTATTGGATACAGCTGATTACCAAATAGTCTTGTAGAAAAGAACTGATGTCTACTTTCATAGTTATATAGTCTTCCCTTTTTGTTAAGTTAAAAACCGGCCAAGTGCAAGTCGGACTGTACGGTTATCAACCGCACATTGTACTTTGGCCTAGTTTTAATACTGCAAATTTTGTTAATTTATAAAATGTGGTATCGGCACGTACGCAAGTGCGTACGTCGGTTTGTGTCGAGCTCGCGCAACATTCAACATTTTTATAAAAATTTTCTATTATTTTCTTTTTACATTATTTTAGTGTAATTTAGTATTAAATACCTTTTTTAACATTAACATTTATTTTATTAAACATTCAACATTAAGTGTAAAGGCTCCTGCCCTTACACGGACTCTCGCATGAAGGGTTCCGTACCATTATCGCATAAAACGGCAAAAAATCACGTTTGTTGTTTAGGAACCCACTCAAATATTTATTTTATTCTGTTTTTAGTATTTAGCCAACCATATATAGCCCACTGAAATACATCATCTGTGAAAATTTCAACTGTCTAGCATCACGGTTCATGAGATACAGCCTGGTGACAGACAAACAGACGGACCGCGGAGTCTTAGTAATAGGGTCCCGTTTTTACCGTTTGGGTACGGAACCCTAAAAAGGACAATTTTATTAAAGATGCCATTAGAGAAGCTCCGTAGAGCAATCTCATCATCAGCCATTTAAAGTTCCCACTGCTGGGAAACAAGCCTCTCTGTGAGAGAGAGAATGCGCCGTAAACTACCACGCGGGCCTAGTATGGGTTGGTGGACGTCACATGTCTTCGAATTTTCGGTTCTAGAACATGCCGGTTTCCACTCGATGTCCTCCACCGTTTTAATAGCAGTGGTGATGAAATAGTTTACACAAAGTAAATCACCTGCCTGGGTTCGAACCCATGACCTACAACTTATAAGTCTCGGCTGAAACCACTGGGCCACCATAGCTCTCGAGAGCAATCTACTTATAATCATTAGTTAACAAAGTTCTTTTCCTTTTTAGACCGACTGAAAAAATACCTGCCGATTTTTTAATTTGATTTTAGCTATTAGGCATAGAATCTATACATCCTCTACATTCTTCATACTCATGAGTCCTTTTAATAAAGCGTACTACAATCAGTGTCAAATAAACAGCCGCATTTTAGAAAATCAAACACTCAACCGACACTAGATAAAACAATAACGCGGGTATCTATCTATAACTACCCACAATAATAAACAAGGCACAAATATACTGCATCTCAATCATCAGACATGCTTATTTATCTCGGCTACTACTCGCGAATCTCAACGTAAACGTTCGCTTATTTCTCAAAACAAACACTGATCTAATAATACTGTGTACGAAGGTCTATGCCCTGTTGGAAATAGCCACGGTGGCGGGACAATGTGTGCGGGACGATGGGCTATGGTTTCCAATGTAAATATCAATGACAACTGTTGAATAAAGGATTAGGTTCATGCTGGGTTATTTATGAGGTGAATAAGATATATGTTGGGTGACTCACTTTTCCTGCAACGTAAGTGCGCGTTCAGACAGAGGTCTGCTTTACAAGTCCGCTTTATCTTATACGTTTTTATTCGGCGCTGACGTATGTAGTTGTATGAGCGAGTTCACAATTTTTTTTTGTGGCAATCCCACCGCTATTCCCAAACCAATGCAACTTCTGAAAGCCAGAATCAACAGCGGCGACTACCAGAAAAGCGCCGAGGCACTGACGCTCGATGAAGGTCCGGAGAATAAATTTAGCTAACATTACGGTTGAATCCCGCAACGAAATTAATCAGAAAAAAATAATGGAGAAGTACAAAAAAAATACAAATTTCCACTTCCCTCCATATCAAGCAGGAGACAGAACTAACAAGGCCAATAGGCACAAAGGGTCGTTTACATTTGGGATAAGCCCAGTTGCCTAGCACCACGGATAAAAGTTAGCATTAATATTGCTCATTTTTATCCGTGGTGCTAGAGTTCACAAACATAACAGTATTCCAGATTCAGTAAAAAATACCGGTCAAATAATTGTATCTATTTTGTAATCGCTTTATCTATTGAATAATATTTTGTGTTTGTTTATGTGATTTGTTTATATGTTTGATTTAGACAATCTCTGCAAGTACTAACCCCATTATAAAAGAATATTTCACACACACACACTACCGTTCAGAGTCATTGACTTTTTATCCTGGAAAAAGAAACGGTGGCGGTGTGTGTGGCATGGGGGCGAAGTCACGGGAAAAGGCTTGTAATATTTTTGATCTGTTGATTCTATAACTTTACATTACTGAACAGTGAATATTTTATTTAAGTAAAACGCAACTAATTTATTGAATACTTTAGAGCCAAATCGCGAGCGCTAACCGTATTTCAAAACTTAACCCAGAAACTCTATACCTAGATTTAACTATTCAAGGTCACCTGTCTAACTAAGCAACACGGATTACGCGACTCCCCCTTTCGGTCTGGATAACGAACTACCTGGGAATTTACCCTAATCCCTTCTTCGTTCGTCCGCTTACGACCCCTTTAATGGCTACTGACATAATTAAAACGGTGTTGAACCTAAAAATAGTGACAGAACACCCTTAGTACACATATGAGTAACGAGCGTAAACTAATGCCTAAACATAGTCGCAGAAAATACGTTGATTTCAAGTTCGCATAATCTTATACCTACTGCACCATATATAATGCAAAATAAACCATTAAGACGGAAACACACTTTCGTGTCGTGGCGTGGCGTTGCGCGGGTTCCGCCAATCAAACTACTCTGATCCAGCCTACGTCATAACACTACGAGTTTTGTAGCCAATCAACTGCGTCAAAAGGCGCCACGCTAAGCCACGGCTAGTAAGTGTGGTTCCACCTTTAGTCCCGGCCACTCCCGGCTGAGTTTGATACAAAAACCGGCCAAGTGCGTGTCGGGCCACGCGCAGTAATAGGGTTTCGTAGTCGCACAATAATGCGGACTAAGAAGAGGGCTTTTTGTTGAACATTTTAACGGTTTCGGCGGCTTGCGTTCACGTACATTTTATAAGTTGGTCGACTATTACTCGTGAACTTGTAAAGGCTTCTTAGCTGTGATAGTTTTCCTTATAATTTCGTTATATATATTACTGCCGTGAATTTTTTTTCACAATGCAATAGCAACCATTTAGCTGGCAGCGGGGGCAAGACTTGACTCTAACAAAAATTTGCAATATAAAGCTTAATTTAAGGTAAACTGATCCTTGAATCGAAAAATGGTTGTGGCAGATCTAAAATTTTTTGAATGGCCTATCCAATTATACCCTACACCATGCGATAGACGAGAAAAAAACATCGCAACTTTACGTGTACAGGAGGCAATAGACGCGAATTTTTCTTCTTTGTTTTATTTTACCACTTTGCTGGCATGATTAATATGTATATCTATGCCAAATTATAGCTTTCTAGTATTTAGAGTCTCTGAACTAAGCTGCGGACAGACAGACGGATAGACGGACATGGCGAAACTATGAGGGTTCCTTGTTGACTATGGAACCCTAAAAAACCAGAGCGTAAGCTGTCGGTAAACTTATGCCTAAAGTTAGTCACCGAACGCCGACGTTGTTTTCATTTTCGTAATATACTACGCTACATAGGAAGCAATATGATACGAGCCGTTGGTCCCGACTGTTTTAGGCTTCTGACTACCCGATCAGAAACCTGAATGTCAGACGTAGGGGTATCGTAGTCCCCAGTAAAAAGTATTGATATTAAGCTGGATCTGATAAGACTGCAAGTCAAAGCTAATCGTAACATAGTTGGTAGGCAGATAACGTACGAAAGAAATGAGTCAAAATTATTATAAAAAAACAAAAAACCCGATTTTATGTCTCCCCTCCCTATCACACATCAGGTCTAAATCCGTCAAGCCTTTTGGGCTGTAGAGCGTGCTATAGAAATGGACATACATACATACGCTCGAAAAACATTACCGTCCCACAGTCGGGTAAAAAAACGGAACGTAAATTCCTAGAAACATTTTCATCGGTGCAAATTATGGCGCTCATCTAGCCCTACTGCCTATTATTGTCTGTCTGATTCTGGGAGAAGTCAATGAACCTGTAACTCTATATCGCTTTTAACGACTAATGTGTTTCGTCTACAAATGCCGGAGATCGTTTCCGTCTCGAATTGAAAAATAAGAAAAATGTTAAAGTGTATTTTGTTAGTGTTTTCTGGAAAGGTATTTACTTTATTGGAAACCGCGGCAATTTAAAGCTAGAGTGATATTACAGAGTCTACAAATGTTGTATGATGTTGAATAACAGTAGGTGGGTATAGTATTATTTTAGGTGGTTCGAGATGGCTCAGGAAAAGATTTCCTGGAAGGATTTGGGGGAGGCTTGTTGCCTACCACCGGGAGAGCGTAGGCTTTTTTTTAATTCCTGTGTTGACTCACTGTATGGAAAAGGCCCTCTTTGTACTTTTTCGCGACTTAATTGGATACAGTGGTAATTGTTGACCATTGTTCCTCCGACATGTAGCATATGGCCTGTATCAGTTCCATTCAAACCTCTCAGCGTCAGCTATTTGTGTTTTGGTAAGAACTATCTATATTCTGTATACTTTTTCCCATCAATATAACAGAGCCTAAAAACAGTTGCAAAATATTTAATGACCATGGTGAATTGTGTGTTGACCAAATATTGTTGTTAACATTTTTGTGGAGTAATTTTGAAGGGGCCCGAGTTCAGCAATCTGCACTTAATTGATTTCACATCTTCTCATCCCGGTTCTGAATGTTAGCAGCTAAGTGCCAGTATTTTGAATGGAGCGAAGGCCTATCTGACATTCACAAACCAGTAACTGGGGTGACACAATACTCCTTGGAAAGACTGGTGGCATATTTTTTGATCATCCTGAACGCCTGTCAAATATCTAAAAATGACAGTCGGGACAAATAGCTTAATTTGATTTCCACGGCACGGTGGAGTCTCGGTAAGATGGCCATCCGTCGGGACCGAACTATTTCTTTTTTGATAACGACCGAAGACCTTCAAAAGGCGCCTGGACTTTTGGGGAAAGACCAGGGAGTAAGAGAGTTTTACACACACCAACCCTTTAAGCAACATCAGCATATAGAAGGGCCCCCGTGACCTCTCAAAAGCCTACCATGGAACCCCGTCTGGACAACGCCTGTTGTTAGGGCACATCCCCTGGGAAGCCAAGTAAGCGCCTCCCCCGAGCCTCGCTGTGCACGGCAGCACGAGATCACTGTGGCATAGTATAACCTAGACTCACTTGGTGGGCGGACAGAGTCCTCAATATGAGCACCCGCGACCCCGAAGTCCCACCTGCTTAAGAGACAAGCGTTGCTTATCTTAAGATCGACCCATGCGGATGCTCGGGCTATTCAGCCTTTAGCCACGAGTTCCTCATTGTGATATTCACCAGAGATTCATCAGAAGTTAATATGGCACAATGGCTTGCAAGCCACTTGCAAACCTTTAAGCAAGTTATAGGCATGTATATTTCCGTCTTTAAACAAATTAGGAGAAAAAGTTCTCTCTTAAACTGGAACTAACTAGTGTATTTCACTAAAAATTCGAGTGTAGAGGGTTACACAAATTAATTCAGTAGCTTGTTGAGAGTGGGCTCTTGGAAGAGCACGTGTTTGCTGCATGTGCTATAAGGGCCTTGTTAACTATTACGTAGGCGTCAGGAGCTACTTCTAATGAATTGTTATGAGCCATGTTACACCCAATCGCTTTCTTACAACTTCCTCATAATTAATTGGAAGTTGTAAGTAAGAAGTTGTTAAAATTCTTGTGTTCTAAGCTTGACCTAACCTTCTGAACTAATCTTACTTAATATTATAAATGCGAAAGTTTGAATGTGTGGATGTATGTTTGTTTCTCAAAACGCCAGAACGGCTGAACGGATCTGGATGAAATTTGACACAGAGGTAGATTATAGTCGGGAATAGCGCGCTGGTGTTTTTTATCCCGGGCAAATTATCCCGAGGGAACATATGTTCCTATATAATTTCTGAATTTCACGCGGGCGAAACTGCTGACAGAAGCTAATATTATATAATGTTAAAATTTATTGTTTGGATGAGCTAATCTATAGAAGTTCTGTTCTGATTATGAAAATTGATATAAGGCTACACTTTTGCTGTGTGCCATAGTCTACTTTCATCCTGGAAAATTGATCTTCCTACCTCACACGGTTCTTATGGAATAGGCAACGGGGGCGAAGCGGGAAAAAGCTGTGCTATATTATTTTTATATAAAAAAACTGATTTTCTACAAGTCTCTTTGTGTATCTGTGTGTTTACACACATACTTACTGAGTACTGACACATGACCTGTGTTTTCGTGCCTCTTCATTTACTTATACTAAGCCAATCACCATTAGACACCACTCTTCTCATAGCCAAAGACATGCGCACGCATACATCAACGAAACAGAATTTATTTGAATACAAGCTGATGAAAGATAAAACAGATCAAAATTGTGAAGCCAAGCCTAACCATGGAGTACTTTAACAAACGAGGAACATTGACATCGCCTGCGCAATATTGGAGCCTGTAATCAATTCGACGGGTCGCGACGAGGGTATCAATTTACGTCCTTGCGTCCATTTAGAGCTATTGTGAGGCTGAAAAAGTGGGTAATTTGTTAGACTGTGTATATTTTAATTAAGAACTCGTTTGTGAGTTGTTAACCGACTTTCCAAAAAGGAGGAGGTTCTATGTTCGACCTCGAGTTTGTTTTTTTGTTGTTAAAGTGCAGAACGATACTAGTAGAGGAATGTCTTTAAGTAGTCTATGTGCTTGAAAAACTTAAATAATATAGAAAAACCAGACAAATGCGTGTCGGACTTCGCTCATATAGGATTCCGTGCCAAACCGCAAATATTGGTTGTAATAGAAAATTGAGGGAATTTCAAAGAAAAATCTAATTTATCAATATATTGCTATTATTTAGTAAAACATATGTAATAATTAACATTATCACCAAATTTAATGGTGAAAAATCTTCGGAATAACATTTTGTAAAAAAGCTGATTTTGGTGAATCCACTATTTTTTTAAACAAAAATACAGCATTTATCTTAACAACGATACCCCACTCGATGGGGAGGATAACTTTACGTTTTCGCGCCCCACCTTTGGCTGAACGGGAGCCCCACTAAAAAACATAAAAAAATATTATTTGACAATTTGTATGGCTTTGGGGCAACTGTTTAGCTGTAAAACCTTCGTTTGGACCCTTCGGGTAGGGATAGGGTTAATACATGGAACCCTAAAAAGTAACATGTATTAACCCTATAAAATAAATATTAGAAATAATATTTTTAATATACAAGCGTCATACTCACGGTAGACCGCTAAAATTTGCAGCAGCTAAGTTTTTAGTACAAATAAACGATTAGAAACCCGTTGTTATTTTAGTTTTTATTTACTCAGCTCTATTCAGTTAGCTGGCAGGTTTTTGAGTGTGTTCTATTCTTGGTTAAGTATACTGAGCGAAGGCCTAACCCAAATGCACTAATGTATTCTTTTTCTCACACAACCCAAACTGCAAAGTTTACTAAAAGCAAAATATCACAAAATAATATGTATATAAACTCCAAAAATGAGATGAATAATATATGAGAGCAAAAATGTACATAAAAGATTCAAAGTAGATATTATGTTTGCAGATACTATAACATTCATAGAATCATTACCATCGGACTCTCTCTAATGGTCATCCAAGGAATAGCTTCCCAAACTGTATACATTTGAGTGGACCCCTCGTAGAAACTGTTATTTGATCTTGTATTTATATGCAGGGTCAGGCGGTAACCTTATTCTTTAAGTACGATCTTGGCCCTTAACATATTTTGTTTTTAGATAATATTTAATGCTTGAATATAGCATAAAATTAGGTTGATAGTGTCGTGTATGTCGATAATATTAATTGAGGTCGTGGCTTCAAATCCTTCAAAGTACTAATGTGACTTTTTCAAATTCATATGTACTTTCTAAGTTTAACTTGGACATCACAGGCAAACGGGCAAAGGAAAACATCGTGAGGAAACCTGGACGTATATAGTTAATGTAATTCTGGAACATTTAGGGCAGAGTTTTGTGGAGTTGCCAGAGGCGGCTTAATTAACTTTGACACCAGAGGTGGATGGATTGTACAGTCATATTTCGGTAGTTATGTCTAAGTTTAGGTTAGCCAATCTCCAGGTTCTATCATCCCAATTGCGTTAATCACTTCTATCAGAATCCGAAGAAGTTTGATCATTGCTTCATGTGTTTTTACAAGTCTGTGATTAGACCTGTGGTACTGTTTGGATCAGAATGTTGGGCTGTGAAAAATATGGATATAAAGATATTGCATGTAGCATATATAAGAATGTTGAGATGCATGCGCGGCGGGACGAGAATGGATAAAGTGAGAAATATACGTGTAGTATATAGTAGTAAATTAGAGGAAGTTTGAAAGCGGCGCCAGTTACAGAATAATTGAAAGGATACCGTTTGTCCTGATATGGTCATGTGATGAGAAGTGATGAAAAGCATGATACTAAAAGAGTTATGAATATAAATGTGTATGGATGGAGAGGGAGAAGAAGGCCAAAGAAAAGATCGATGGATTGTGTAAGAAGAGATATGAAAGAAAATAGTGTGAGTGATAGCGTGACGGAGGACAGGAGTGGAAGAAGAAGAAAACTCGTTGCGCCGACCATGTTTAGGGCAGGAAAATGATGATACTTCATGTGTTTGAAGAAATCGTCAGTTTAACAACGTCAAGATCACAACGAATTTTGTTAATTTGTCAAAATAAAAAGCAATCCCATTCCTTCTTCTTTGTTGTATTGATGATTCCAAATTAATGTTTTGATAAGAATTCAGCCATTGACTGTTTGTCACGTAATTAATATAAAGTTTGTTATTGTTTTATTTCTAGACAATCTTATTTCCGCCCATTATGTGGTTTTTGGTTAAGTACAATGTCTACATAAGAACGTTGCTGATGCTATACCATACTAACACTGAAAATAGCCTTTTGTATGAAGGTAGGTCCATAATTAACGCTGCAGCCTGCGGGTCAATTAAAAATAATGAGTAGTTTTGCAAGTCAAAGGATCAAAGGCATTATGAATTCATGACTCTTTCATATTTGTAGAGCTTGAGGTGATAGGACCGATATTTAAACGACAAACGAAAGATAGCTTGTCCTGGTTTTGGGAAATAAATTATTGACAAGTTCTAAATTAAAAGCAAGTCAATTCATGCGATCAGCAAATAAACACTAAAAGTAGCTAAGTAACACGCCATTTCAATCGTGAATTTTTTCACAGTTCAATCCAGACACTGGACCTAAATAACATGACATTCCGTCATTATTCCCCGTATGTTTGGGCAGAGGTTGACCACATTTCATTTTAATGTATAAGTCCCATGTAATAGGGTAAGAGCATATTACCATCAACCGATGAAAACACCCAATAACACTGGCCGACCCGGGCATCGAACCTAGAACACTCATGTTTAACAGTAGCAACCATTAATCCAATAAGACAGTCCCAAGTAAATTAAAATTACCTCCCTAACAAAAAGGACGAATGCTAAAGCTGACAAACATTTATTTAAAACTTTTTAGTACTTAATGCGGTCCATATGCGGTCGGTTCAGTACCTGAACAACCTGAACTAAATAAAACAACAATAAAGCGACCTATAATATTGATGGCAGCCCCAAATGGGAAGATACGAAGAGTTATAAATATTCCGTTTTATATAGCTGGGACCTGTCCATTAAATGTTGGGGCCAGAGGACCATTGAACTATATCGTTTTGTTGCGGGAGTGAGATAGCGTTGTGTAAGTACGAGTAAGTGTCTGTCTCTGTTACTTTCGGAAATGATGGGCATGAATTCAAGGTGTGAAAAGGTCCGGTGGTTTTATCAATGAAATCCTCCAATATCTGTCAAGTTTTAGATCACATCGTTGCACCTTTTATTACAAGCTTCATTGTACCAACTTTTGTATGTGTGTCTAATAACTAGTAATTCATTTTTGAAGCACTTCCTGGTATGGTATAGTAAGCAGAAACTTTGCTTGTATTTTTATTACATTTAAATAAAACAGTACTATGGAACTGCTGCTATGATGGCACCGGAAGCAACTAGCAATGCCTCACCCAGACAAGATAGTAACATCGCGTTAAGGCTCCCTAGATGTTTATTGACAAGCGATATTAAATTTCGTACTTGTATTTTAGTTTTAACTATAATTATATAGCTGATGGGACCTGACCATTAAATGTCGGGACCAGAGGACCATTGAACTATATCGTTTTGAACGAATGAGATGCTGCTATGTAGGTAAGTTACTGTCTTGTTTCGGAAATGATAAACCTGAATTGTGAGTGTGAAAAGGTTCGGCCTTTTATCAATGAAATCCCTCAAAATCTTTCATGTTTTAGATCATACATTTTCACCTTTATTTTTCGATAATATAGAATACTAGTGACCTGCCATGGCTTCGCACAGGATAGGTTATATACAAACACCTTCCTCGTTTATCGCTCCTTTTATTAGTGAATACTCTAACAAAATCCGTTGCGTGGTTTAGAAGAAGTTAGCGGAGAAACAGAAAGGGCGTCGCCAGCGACATTGCTTTAAACTATTCAGAGATAATAATTATATTATTACATTATTTATTATTAGAGGAAAGGCAGCATATTTGGAATACTGGTTTTTTTATGGAGATAAATTGAAAGTGAAACGGGTTAGCCCTATAAAAATGCACTAAACTATTGGTAAATTATCAAACTTTAATAATAAAAAATAATCAAACAAAACATAAACCAGAAACCTTATCAAAATTTATATCAAATAAAAAAACTCCAAAATCGTGATTTCACACAGGGTGCAGTTAGTTTGGAATATAGTATTCCAAATTATATTATATTTTTTAAATAAATTTTCACAGTTTTTAAGAATATATTAGTATTTCTTAAAAACAAGTATGTTATTATAATCTTTGTAACAGTTTTTCAGACCTTGATATTCACTATTTTTAAACAAAATAAAATAAAGCTTATTGATGCGTATCAAAAAGCTTTATTAATTGGATTTTTTAATTTGGAATACCGTATACCGTACTGGCGTCAGTACGGTATACGGTATTCCAAATTAACAACACTTCATCCTAACCTAAAATTCCATTTGATATTTTTAATTCTAAAAATATTCACTAAATCAAAGTAAAATCATAAACTAAAAGGGCACTCAGCAATTTAAACAATTACAATGAAGATTTTACGTATCATAATAAATGATTATCAATGATTGAATTCTTACCGAAAAAGTTTTAAAAGTAGACGTCACGTTCCTGTGTGGCTGGTAGCCGGAATGTGAAGATGGCGTCCTGTGTTTGACACTCGTTTGCTTCGTGTGTCTGATGACGTTATGTTTACGGTAAAAAAAACATAGCGTTTATAATATTATAGTAATCTAACTATTCCAAATTACTTGCAGTATTCCAAATATGCTACCTTTCCCTATATTATCAGTGGTTAAGGTTGCGGGAATCCGCTGGATGCGAGACGCACGGGATTGGTCAATGTGGTGACGCCTGGGGATGGCCTATATCCAACAGTGGACATCTTTCGGCTGAAATGATAAAAATGATGATCATGATGAATATTATTAGGAGCTAAAAAGAGTTTGCTTGTTGTTTTTTATTTGTTTATTTTTGCAAAGAATCTTTCACGAATAATAGATGTAAGTTAAACTATCACTAAACCTTAGAGGAAGCTATTTACCTCTCATGAAAATTGCATGGTTCCTGCAAGAAAAACCAAAAGAGCGAAGTTGGGCGGCAAAGCTACCAATTTCTTTTTTCAATATTATTTAGTAATACTTTCACCAACCACAAAAATAAATTAAAGCAAAGAAATCTACTGTTTGTCTGTATCCAATGTTGAAATTAAGTGTCGATGTTTCTCTACCGTCCGTCCCCCCGAGAAGAACTGAAATAGGGCAACATTCATTGTACTGAAATTCAAAAGAAAAATGAGTTCCGAATATTTGGAAACCATAATTAAGTTTGAAAAGGAAACTTGTTAGGGTAGAGTTATATTTTTGTTTGGGGGACTTTTGCTGGTAATGTAAATAGAGTTGCTCGCTCAAGCAGTCAGGCAAGGTACCCGTTTAAAGCATTCTAGTTCGCTTGCGTGGTATTAAAAATATATATATATATATATCTCGCGTTACAAAAGTAATTATGAGCTTTACATGTACATGGTGGTTTTAATTTTATTTACGTATGATGGTGAAACCTAACCATTGTAGTGAGCTTACAAACAAAAATAAATAAATATAAAAATGCATTAACAATGGAACAATTAAGGCTGTCAAAGACAGGCGCGGCTATACAATGCTATACAATTTTTCATAGAAATTGTTTAAAGTATAAAATATTCTTAGAAAAATGCCTATACAAGATGGTCGCCAAATTGTTGCTCCAAGCGAGTCTGCTTTTTGTTTTTGGTGAGTCCGGATACGGAAAACCCGCAAAGCCATGACAGCGCAGAAAACAAACAACAGCATCAATCAAGCCATCAAACTCCAGCAAGAAACAAAGACAATTGCCCCAATTGACGACCTAAGTCTCCAAGAATCAGAATAGCATAACCTCAACCTTCCAACGATCAACAGTAGGAAATAGAAACGACAATAACTGTAAAGAATTTTATACCCTCAGAATGAGCGTTAAAAGATTAACAATGCACATTAATTTCATCATCAAAGACTAGCTGTCTCCCACGGCTTTGCTCCGTATTATATAGGAACCGTGTATATTTCAGTAGTCTATGAGACTAAGGAATAGTGTAACTTTTTATCATTGAAAGAATTTTCGCAACCGGATCAGCACATCTAGAGAATACTTTTTAACCGACTTCAAAAAGGAAGAGATCCTCAATTCGACTGTATTTTATTTATGTGTGTGTCACCTCATAACTTTTTACTAGATAAACCAATTTTGATGATTCTTTTTTATTTGAAAGGAAAGCTGTTGCTTCTCATGTGATCCCATTTAAATTTGATCAAGATCTGATGAAAAACTTCGGATATATACATAGAACATAACTCTTCTATAAATAACGGCAAATGTCTCAGGATTACTGCAATCGCATATCTGTTTATTGTTATAACATAACATCACGCCGGTATGCTTTAAAGGGAACGCAGATGTAGACATTTCATCCCAGTACACTCTAATTTTATCGATTGTGTTCAAGTTTCACGTTATTCGGGTAATCTATTCTGGCATAACTGTGGGAGTCGGTGTAAAAAAACGAAGAAAAAAAAACAAAAATACCGGCTTCCGAAATTGAAGGTACTTTTCACATTGTAGTGTTTTTATTTGCAAGTCGGTTATATTTTTTTTGTAAAACTGTGTTTTACAAACAGCAATTTGCTGTGGTTTTCACCAACTACATTGGATTCGGCTTTCAGTCTAACTGAGGAACAGTATTTTACGTGGGGCGACTGCCTATCTGACCTCCACCATCCAGCCCCGGGGCAAGACTGGTTTCAGATTTTATGGCTTCTGAGTGTTCGTAACTACGTAACTACTCTCAAAGATCGATGCAAGCCGAGACCAACGGCTTCACGTGCTTTTCGAAGTACGGTGGAGTCTCAATGGAAGGTGTGTGACCTTCCATGGACCGACATTATAAACAAACAAACATCGTTACATTTTAAATATTGGTTTAGATTAAGCTAATAGCACCAGATGTGCCGCTGTGGTTGTTCCGTTTACTACAGTTTGAGCTATAAAGAATTTTATAGACTGTTTGTAGGGGCCATATTAAAAGCCAGCCAGTAATTGTTCGTACCTACGCACGCACGGCCGGCCTATAGCGAGAGTGTCACATGTTATATTTGGCAGATTTTGAGTTATTAATACTTTCGTCATTAACAAAAAAACTCTATGGATATTTCTAAGCAGTATTTTTCTACCATCAACAGATTACGGATAAACAATAGCATATAAACCTAAACAATAGCACCAAATTGCTATTGTTAGCAAACCTAACTTTGATAAAAACAAGTACTTAATTGATTTAAACTAACAATGATCGCAATCCGTTTTTTTGTACACTGGCTACTCTCGCATATTAGATTTATATTGATAAACAGCATCGATATTTATTATCTCGTGGTTACGAAAGTCCTACTCAAAATATGTTTTTTTCAGATAGTGACACTCTAGCTATAGGATGCTAGCGTAGTGTTTCAGTATGGTCGAATCGATAATGGTGTTTGTATAGGTGTGTCAAAAAAGTTTGATGGCGTTACATATTTTTCAGTTAATCTATATTGTTATTAGGAAGAGTTATTCGCCTGGTGTCTTGGCAAACGTTTTTTATATATGTTTCAGTTAATCTATATTGTTATTAGGAAGAATTATTCGGCTAGTGTTTTCGCCAACAGTGTTTTATATATTTTTTCAGTTAATTTATATTTTTATTAGGAAGAGTTATTCGCCTGGTGTTTTCGCCAACAGTGTTTTTTTTTTTCAGTTAATCTATATTGTTATTAGGAAGAGTTATTCGCCTGGTGTTTTTGCCAACAGTGTTTTATATATTTTTCAGTTAATCTATATTGTTATTAGGAAGAGTTATTCGCCTGGTGTTTTCGCCAACAGTGTTTTATATATTTTTCAGTTAATCTATATTGTTATTAGGAAGAGTTATTCGCCTGGTGTTTTTGCCAACAGTGTTTTATATATTTTTCAATTAATTTATATTGTTATTAGGAAGAGTTATTCGCCTGGTGTTTTCGGCAACAGTGTTTTATATATTTTTTCAGTTTATTTATATTTTTATTAGGAAGAGTTATTCGCCTGGTGTTTTCGCCAACAGTGTTTTATATATTTTTCAATTAATCTATATTGTTATTAGAAAAAGTTATTCGGCTGGTGTTTTCGCCAACAGATTTTTTTTTTCTTTATGCCTCTTTTATGCCAGCGACTTCGCTCTCGTAAAACTCGTAAAAAAACTCAGAGGAACGTATTATCATATCGGGTTAAAAGTTTAATTAGTCTTTCGCCAAGGTCTTATGTATCTCAATGCATTCATATCATAATTGGTTCAGCGGTATAGACGTAAAAACTTAACAAATAAACAGACAGAGTTACTTTCGCTTTAATAATATTAGTATGGATTTTCTTGCTATCCAATTGATTATATTTTATTCTATGAGTGGTAAATAAGATAACTGAAAACCAAAAGAGGTACCTACCTTTACTTATAATTACTATAACTATGGGACAATTACTGAAATCGCGGTAAAACTGCACTTACCTACATATCGTTGCCATTCAACAATGTATGGAGCAACGTGATATTTTTCAAAAGTTTTTTATAATTCGTGTCAGCGCAACACGTTATATAACACAATCTAGGGGTCTTTAAGTCAAGAGTGAATAGGTTACTTCTAGGCGAGCGTGCTCCACCGTCGACCACATCATCGCTTACCATCAGGTGAGATAGTGGTCAAATGCGAGCCTAAAGATTATAAAAAAAAAACGACGTCTAAAAAATGGGAGGTTATCATTTCACAATTACGTACCTATTTATGTAATACTAGCTGTCACCCGCGTCTCCGCCCGCGTGAAATTAGTTCTTCTATCTTTATAAATTATCCCCTATGTGTTATTCTGATGAATAAGCTATCTTACGGTAAAGTTTCATCTTAATCCGTTCTGTAGTTTTAGCATGAAAGAATACCAAACCATCCATCAATCCTCACAAACTGTCGCGTTTAAAATAGTATATAAGTAGGATTGTTGGAATTAAAATAATATTCACATAATATACATTCGCTTTGGAAGTCGGAGCCGTAAAACGGAAACAACAAAAGGTAACAAAGACACCGAATGTTACAGAGTTTAAATGTTTTTCTTTGGAAGTCGATTTATATTATTGTGAAAAATTTTTTACTTACGTGGTGAAGTTGAAATAGAAATTGCACTTGTTTAGTGTGGGTGGAATATTGAGGTGGAAACTTACCTGAAACAAGAATAAAACAATATTATATTAATTTCAGTAAAATACATGCAGTAATTTATTTGATGTTAACATGGCTTGTGAAGTTTTAACCTGTCCATTTCAGTAAAACATAGGTTTATCCTGCTGACATTGGGGTTTTTAATCAGTAAAAAATAAGCCACCCACTGCTATTAAAACGGTGAAGGATCGTGAGGAAACTGGCATGTTCTAGAACCAAAAAATCGAATACATGTGACATCCACCAAACCGCACTGAGCGCGCGTGGTGAATTACGGCCTATTACCTCACATAGAGACGAGGCCTGTGTCCCAGCAATAGGAACTTTAAAAAGGCTGATGATGATGATAATGAAAAAATAAGATCTTTATGATGCCTTGTATTACGGCGTACAAATAATCCTATCAAAAACATAAATGTGAAAAAGGGAGCCAAGTTCAATACTAAGAATATGCGTGGTTGTTGACTACGTGACAAAAGAATTGAGATCAAAATTGGTGGCAAGTTCTGTATCCCGAAATTTATTCACAAGAACATAAAGCATTCTAAAATAAATCTTAAAACACAATTTCTTGATTTTTCTGCTACAACAATAAAATATAACTTCTTAAATTTTAATAATCGAAATATTTACATAAAGCAGATTACTTAGGATAAATTGTAGCTCAAGATTTGACTTTGCTGGTTTTCACAAATACTATATCGGTTATAATATTCATTAATTCGAACATTTTAATTAATACCTTTATCATTATAATTGCCACATTATGATCAACATACTATTATTAGTTGGTTGAGAGCCATCTGCCAACACACGTTGTCAACATTCACAACTTCTTCCAAATAAGCCTTTCTTTATAGTTGGATACATTAATGTACAATGTACATTGTACATCAATGTGTAGTAAGCTAATAGTAGCCGATGTATAGTGTAATATAGTTATTACCGTTAATTGCGTGTAACATAAAGAAGATAAGTTTTTTAGTTTTTTAGCCAAATATAAGATAACTTGTATGTGATAACTAGCCAAGTCAAATCTTGAGCTAGAATTTATCCTAAGTTATCTACTGCATTTTTGACAGCTATAAAAATACTTAATAATAATTAAACTTGATGCCTGCGAATGATACTCGTTGTTATAGTGTATGGGTAACATATTAATTAATTAAGATTATGAATTTGATTTTATTTTGAAGTAGAAAGTTATCGCGGCATGTAAAATGAGCAACGTCAACGGACTTCTTAGATTGTGACGACTTTACCTATCTGGATGCCAAATTTGAACCTTCTAGTTTATCTGGAACTGGGTTAGACATTTGATCTTTATGTCAGTTAGTGATAAAAATGACGATTTTTGAACGTTAATATGTAAATAACCGTTTGAGCTACATTTATGAAATTTTGGTTTATAGTTGATCTTAAGGATTTTAATAAATAAACCAAATTTCATGTGTTTATGTTAAAAAAGATTGAGTTATTAAGATGACAAAAGTGGCTCCAAATGGTTCGTGTAATATTATACACAGCTGCTGCGTCGCCAGTTCCTTTTTTTTTGAACTTGGCTTGACACGCTGCCGCGTGTCTAGATAAGAATAGTATATTATGCAACTAGTGAATAAAGGACGGTTTTAAAGCGAGGGCCATAGATGAATCACGAACAAGTGAAGGTTTCTAACAACTGAATCACGACCGTAGGGAGTGATTCATGTAGATTGAATCACGAGCATAGCGAGTGATTCAAGTGTTAGAATCCTGAGCGTCGTGAGTGATTCATGGCCCTCGATATAAATCCGTTTTATTCAAGAGTTGCATACTATATTTTATACCATGACTACGAGAAAAAGAAGGATTTAAGCCAATAGCACAAGGAATAATAATAAATAAATAAAATGTTTATTACCTTAAAAATTTACAAAAAATGAGAAACCTCAGGGATTCACACTTTTTGTAAATTGAAGCTGAGCTAGGTAACAGCACCTGTGTTTCAGGGGCCAGTGACTACCTCCGTACATATGTTACATAATTATAATTAATGAAACACCAATGCAATTAATATTAATTTCTTAATAACAATTAACACATTTAATAGAATTACAATCCAAATAAGTATTCACTAAACATTTTAGACCAAAATCATTATCAAAATCCTAAATATAAACAAACTCAAAATTAAATCGACGAAGGAGTTTGAAATTCGAATATTCTTTGCACAACAATTTTGTATCGAGTAATTTATGCGCAAATAGGTTGTATTGCATTGAGATGGAGGTCAAATATATATTGGTGTGTTCTAAATTCAAACACCAAAACAGTGATTAAAAGTGCTTTTTATTCACTGTTTTCAGTGAATAAAATAACCTTTTTAGAGGAGGAATGGTATAAATTTAATTTTACATCTGTTCTAAACCGGGCTCTGGCCGGTATTAAAAGTCAATCATAAACGCCTGAAAAAATTAAGACTATGCTTGTGTAGATTTTAACCTTCCCTATAATCGACTATGGTAACGCGGTGTTCCTGGAGAAGCTTGATAGGCTCCTAAATAACTGCATTCGGTTCATATTCAACCTGAAGCAATATGACAATGACGGGTCGAGCTGCAGATCTGAGCTCAAACGAATGCCCATTCGGCATGAAATTTCGGTGGAGAAATTTGCGCGTTTTGACCACGCTTTTCTCTCTACTCAATGCTCCCACCCCTCCTTCTTATCTCAAATCTCATTTTCAATATCTATGAACTTGACTAGCTACGAATCTGCTTTCGCCTCACATTCTATACAATTGGGACGCACGGTTGGCGCAGTGGTTGAGCGATTGACTGCTGCGCTGCGTGTCGCGGGTTCGATTCCCTCACGGAACAAATATTTGTACGACCTACAGATAGTTGTTCCGGCTCTGGGTGTTTGTGTATGTGAGTTTATATGTTTGTAAACGCACCCACGATACAGGAAGAAATTTCAAGTGTGGGGCAAAGCTTTAAAAAGAAAAAAACAATCTTCTCTTGCTTTGTCCTTCTCATATTTCAATATCTGTTCTCAATATTATTTTATTTCTTCCTTTTATATTCAGTCCATCCTTCTCTGCAATATGCTTCCTCTCGATATCTAGACGGCCACCAACCAATTTGCATTTAGGCGCAAGTTTCGGAATTACTTCCACATAATTAGCCGAGTCGTCCCAAAAACCACCTTTCTAATACTTAATATATCATCATCACCATTTCAGCTGAATGACGTCCACTGCTGGAAATAGACCCTAGGCGTCCCCTTACTTAATATATATTTATATATAGGTATTTATTATAGTTAATAAATATGTATTTTTATTTTAGCTGCCTATAAATTTATACTTGTGTACCTATTTTACTTGAGTAATTATTCTTATTCAAAAATTGTTCACAATGATGAGTACAACGACCTTTTTTCAGGTTTTCAGTTATTTCCAACACCTCCTTTTATCTTTCATTCTGACATAACAACAATTTTAATTGTGCCATTTCATGTTTAGAAAATACATCAACGTAATGAATACTGTTTGAAGTGACATTTGGTTTTACGATAGAAGTGTTGCCTAGAGACTTATTTGTAAGGCTATCGTATTTTATAGCTTTCGTCCAAAATGCCAGTGTTGCTATGAGTAAAGCAAAAATTAAAAAAACAGCCCGATTTGTCTATGAATCACATGACAAAATTGTTAGGTGATTCACGGTAGGGGTGACTTTCCATTTCTGCTGAAGTGACTCGTAATAAATTTGATTTTTGAATTGAGAATTTGCGTAAAGCGTAGGCACTGGTGTTAATTCCTAGGTACATATATAATTAGAAAAGAGAATTACCTACCTATAGTGTACCTAATTGTAGCCTTAAAACAACGTCCCCTGAAATGTGATTAGACTTCAACGTGATTTCAGGTTTTTCTAGACCGATGGCTTTTTGGGCTGACAAGTCTTTGAATGGACACAGCTAGCAAGTCGGCAAACATGGTAGAAGACGAAACCGACTAGTAGTAATAACGATCATAAAAGGCAGATTGTCGAAAGCGGAAAACCGGGTCTTGCGGTGAAACTGGCAGTATCTATGTCTAGGAGTATCCGACATAGATACTGCCAATTCCGATGAGTGTCAGACAGTTCCTGAGAGCTCAAAGCAATTCGATTTCTTTCACACCGGTAAGTAATTTTTATTAAGCGAAATTGCAAGACCACTGAATAGCACTTGAAACTTTCTTTGAATTAAAATTGAGATTAAGTTGAATATTTTTATATTGTGGTTCCAGATGATACAAAACGGTTTCACTACTGAACAAAACCAACCAACTGAAACCCATTACACAACGTATCAAATAGAACACGCTAAAACCGAAATAAAAGCTCCAAAACTATACAAACAAGTAATGTTTGATCTACAAACGAGACTGTACACTGTACGGCATTGAAGTCAATACACGCGCGTGCGCATTGACAAAAACATGGCCGACACGACGCAGACGTGAAACGTCATCTGGTAAATAACAATAGACATTGAATTAGAGGTTGGGATTTTTAGGATGGATTACGACGTAGTGAGGAGCTCGTGGCTAAATAATTACAGCCGCACGGGTCGATCTTCAAGGTTAAGCAACGCTTGCCGAGGTCGGTCCGTGGATGGTTGACCACATTAACATACCGGGATTCCTCCGTGTCTTGGAAAGCACAGTGCAAGCACAGCTGTTGATCTCGATTGTAATTTGTAGATCCTAATTCTATGACTTTAAAAAAATCAACAAAAAAAGCTGATTCACATTCTTTTCTTTTTAATCTATAAGCTCGCGCTAGACCACCATCACCACCACCATAGTAATCTGGCGAGTTAGAACAAAACTTGTTTATGTTGTTAGTAATACAGCCGTGCAAGGTTTTCAGTATTTTACCAATAATCCAGTATAAAACTTAGCTCAAAAACTTAAGTTTACAGGAGTAAAAAAAAGAAAAACTACAACGATCATACAGCAAACTTCATAAAAGGGTGCAAAGAAAGGGAGATAGATAATTAGTTTGCCTGCGATAAGCAACAAACAGACAGTGAAGAAACTTGCTTGGAAAGACGCTACGGAGATAGGAAGCAGAAACCGCTGTAAGTAGTGACGGAGGCTTAGAATTTAAATCTCCTCATCGGCTTTACACACTTTAGAAAGAAGAAAAATAGAAAGAAAAAGAGTAGGCCCTATCAATCACCGAACAATAGCAATAGGACGATTTGTTGAGACAGTAAACCAACAGTCAATACTATCTATCTTGAACGAGTAACTACTAAAAAGGAAAAAAGTGGAGAAAACTGATCCGATGATTATTGGATCGATTACGACATAGTCGTACGAATTCTTTAACAATGTTTTTAGGGTACCTCAAAAGGATAAAACGGAACCCTTATAGGATCACTTTGTCGTTCGTCTGCCTGTCTGTCCGTCTGCCAATCAAGAGCCTTTATCTCGGGAACACGTCCTCCACGTGTTCCCGAGATAAATCGTGTTATCGAGTTGAAATTAAAATCGTATACTCAAGTTTGCAACCACTTGCAGCTGTGAAAAATCATACTTTTAGATCAACGCAATCAAGAGATACAGTCGTAATGACGTTTTTTAAACTCGTAAGTGAATCAAAATCTGCAGGGTACTTGTCTCTTGTCTTGCAATATCTTATAGCACAAGTAAAGGAAAAAATCCGAAAACCGTAAATATGTACCTACATCAAAACAAAAAGTGTCAAAACAGAAACTGACCGCGACTTATGTCGATGTAAGGAGACTACAGTTTTCCAACGGCAAAGTTAATTATGTACCTCAATTCTGGTTATCTTATCGTTAGATCAATGTACGGTGCCCTCATCGTTTATAAACTTCAGTAATGTTATTTAATTATTTTTTTGAATCAAAAATCTGCACGATAGACCACGGATCAGTCAGTACGTCCCAATTCCGGACACATAAACGCAAACTCAAACATAACGTCTACACACACAGTACAAATATCAATGTCGGATTGATTGACAGCTGATAGTTCTTGAGAAACAATCGTAAATACGGTACTAGGAATGAGCTACGAGATTATTTGTTATTTTCAGTTGAAATATCCTCATTCTATAAAGATAACAAGCTTTGTTTGTCCTTCAGGTAGTACAATCTGACGTCTGAACGTAAATGTTTTGGACTTTAAAATAGATTCTACAGACAGAATAAAGTTGTAGTTTTTCGGTTTGTTATTTTGTATGTCTGAGTCTAATCCGGAAGGTTTAACTGATAAGAGAATTTTTTCGTAAGCAATTACAATTTTGGATTGAGAGGTAGATAATCTTCGGATTTTCACAGAAGACGTCCGACAGAAACTTACTTTCCTCTAGGCATTTTTATAAGGAATATACAGTTGGAATATGTCGATATTTTCAGTACGAATATCTTCAATTTAAAAAGGTTTAACACAGTCAAGGAAGAAATAAGGTTGTTTTCTCAAAAATACAAGTCCAGACTGGAGAGACACCCTAACCAATTGGCCGCTCAACTCACAATACCAGATTGTGTCAGCAGACTCAAAAGACGCAAAATCCTACAACTAGATAATATGTAGACAGTTGTATTACTACTAAAAGAGTTGCTCCTGATGGGGAATAGCTCTTACCCGCTAAATCCTCCTTCAACTCATCTGCTTATAGTACAGTCGGCTCTAACATCAGTACGTTTTAATATTTCTTATTTTAAAATTAGATTCTACTGACAGAATAAAGTTGTCACTTTTTGGTTTTTTGTTTTGTATGTCAAGGTCTAATTATGAATATAGTAATTAATCCTTTTGGAAGAGAGATTATTCGTAATATATATGTATAAAAATCAACGTGCTTATATATGTAGGTACGTATGTTTCCTATGGACTAAAAAAAAATGGCTTAAGCAATTTTGGTTCTGCGGGTGATCCTGTGAAATTTGGTAGCCATCGGAATCAAACTTTTTTTGTGATTTTTCGTCACGACGTCAGCGCCGACAATTCGGGGCGGACCGCTAGTTACATTATACGAAAAGTTAAACCGATGATGATAAAACCCTAACATTTTTATTCACAACTAGTCTATAAAAAGGTACCTACTATTCCACACCAATGTCTTCCGGAATTCAGGCGTGACATTTACTGAAATAAAAAAAAAATGGCGCCTGGTTCGTTTGTATTTGATGTTCATGCATTATTTATTATGTTTGCTTAGAAAATGCATGCTTCGAATAGCTGCCTGATAGAATTACACCCACACCGGGTGTCATTTTATCAGGCAGATATTCTGGATATTGGAAACACAGGTCTTCTTTTCGTTTCGATGGTACATTCGATAAAACTATTATACAGGTCATCTAAGGTGCAAGTGAATGGCCAGTTGGGACACTCCAGCAAGTGGGGCATAGTCTGTACAGGAGCACCGCAATCGTACCCAGCGAACAATGGACCAATAATCCCCCATTTTGCCAAATTATATTTACTAATTATATGAAATTATGTGCATTTATGATTTAAAACTATTAACTACTACTCCTTAATGAAATGAAATATTTATAAGAAATAATAAGTTAAGCGAGTCGAAGAATAACCTATCAGGAGTCAAATGATTTACTTCATCATACACAAAAAACGTAAAAAAACACTTGTAAGAAATATTCATATCTTTTGAATAAAAAATATCATCTCTGAATTTTCGCGTCATGCTAGACGTGACTAAATATTAATATCGGGACTTATATTATTAGACTGTACATTCGTAAGCCCTCCAAAGTAATTAATCCTATGTAATGACTGACGAAATAGTTTGTGAATAAACCAACCAATATTATAGTAGTTTATGCAACGGTCATATAAAAGGGGTTATTAAAACACGCGCGTGGGTTTTTCACTCGAGGCGAAGCCGAGTGTCACAAAAAATGTTTTAATACCTAATTATATGCCGTTGCATACACTATTTTATCTGCAATCATTCAGTTGAAATAAAACAAAAGTGGATATGGAAAAAATATGTGGTATGACGGAATAGTTTAGATTCTCATTGCGCAGCGCTCTTATCCATAGACAATGACACTATTTTTAGTCTTTTTTTTAATTTTCCATGCCATAAAGTCTTGATAGCATTTATCATTTAATTTTCTCGACTTTGCTGGTAATAGGTTATGAGTAATTTATAACCCCGCATAAGCATTCCATTACAAAAAACTGATGGAAACTCCTTGGTGGTATTAACGTCTTGGATTTGCCCTGTGCCGTAACAGAAAAAAATTGAGTTATAGCATTATTTTGTTAGAGAAAACATGTTATAATAAGATTCTATTTTTAAATTTCGGTATTGTGTTTATAAAGTATGTCAATATAAACTCGTTTTAATTCGAATATTACGATATGAGAGTAGATAAAGGTATTTATGTAACATACACGCTAAAGCGCGTTTGTATACCTAGAGCTTAAACTCAGTGTTTATTATAACAGCTGCGAGTTCGCGCAATAATGTCTTAGGAAATCGAGTTCCTGGGATATTATGTCGATGTATTATTTGTACAAAAAATATATGTTAATATATTGAATCTCATACGTGTATCTGGTTAATAAACCTATGAAAACGAACGATGTCAGAAATACAAATTCTTTAAAAATTTATAACGCATGGTCTAAACCTAAATATTTGTAATTTTGCGCTATAAACATAATCAACAAAAATACTGTAGTAGAGTTTTCAAATGTATTTCAGTCCCGAAAATGTACAACGACCATCTTTCCTATCTATCTAATACCTTTAAACGAGTAGGTAATTCTTGTATGTATATAATCTGAATCTCGGCAAAGGCTCCAACGATTTTCATGAAATTCAGTATGTAGTGGTTTCGGGAGCTATAAAACGATTTAAGTAGGTTCCTTTAGAAAACGTCGTTTTCTCTATTTTCACCCGAGCAGAGTTCGGTCGCTCAGGTAAATAACAAACATAAAAAAAACAGTCGAATTGATAACCTCCTCCTTTTTGCGAAGTCGGTTAAAAGCGAAAGATCACTCACTCACTCATCACGAAATATCAAAAACCACTTGATGTATAAAGATGAAATTTGGCAGGGAGGTTCCTCAAGTGACGTGAGTGCGCGCTAAGACGGAATTTCTGGAAATTCCACCCCTAAGGGGTTTGAAGATTTGTATGAAATTTCTACAGTTTGTAAATTGGAAACGTGAAATTTATCATTTACGCTCTTGATTAATAAAAAGAATTCATGGATTTATTCATTCTTGGAAATTCCACCCGTAAGTGGGTAAAAAGGTGGTTGAAAGTTTGTATGTAATTCCTATAATTTGTAAGTTGGACACGTGAAATTTTAGATTTACGCTGTTAGTTGAAAAAAAGATTTTATGTAATTATTGGTTTTTGGAAATTCCACCCCTAAAGGGGTACAAAAAGGGTTGAAAATTTGACAAATGTCCCCCTAAGGAGGTGAAAAGGTGGACATTTGTTGGGCTTATATATTTGAAATTTGGCATAAATACTTAGAATGTAGTAAATAAGAAGGTTTTCATTATAAGTTTTTCAAAACTACTCCTAAAAGACGATTTATGGGGTGTTAAAGATTTTTGAAGAATTTTACTGTACAGGGTTTGTTTTTATGATGTAAGAGAGCACTAAGCAGGGATTTTTGGAAATTCCATCTTTAAGGGGGTGAAACTAGAAAGTCATCTGTATGATAAAGTACGGATCACGCGAACAAATTTGCGGTAGAAGTGCTAGTATTCTATATTTAATAAAAAGTTTTAATGAAAAATAATCACTTAAAAATGTTCTATGAGAATGAAATACGCTTCGTGGGTACATTGAGGCGTGATAAAGAGGGCTCCATCGAGAACAATAGTTTAACATTACTCACTAAGAACGAAATGTAGCTCTTCAAGTGAAATCTGAAAATGAGAGAAATGGATCGATAAACCTAAAATGTACTATAGAAAGGACATTATTTTAAATTGGGTTGCAGTATTGTTTTAAGTGTAGGTACTTTATAAAGAACATTGAACATTAAATTATTCGAAACTTTACGACAGTCATTCTAAACAGTTTTCCATATTCATTGCATTGATCTAGTCATTTAAAAGACGAATATTTACTTGATATGCAATGAATATCGTTTTATTGTCAAAACTAATGCTATTTTGAAATAATATTAAATGTCTCACACAATTAGGATGTGAGCAACCAAGTGCAAGCCAGAGCCTTAATAAATAACCATTTAAATTAACCCAAAATAAGCCTCAAAAATGTACTGTCCTATATTGGGAAGCATTTGCGAGAATTCCTCTTTAAGTCAGTATTGGGAAAATATGACCATGTTTTTGAAGATTTCGCCCCTCATTACATACGGGTGGAAGAGTTTGGGAAATATGAGTAGGTTTGCATCCATCCATACGATGTGTTAATATTGTGATAAAGGTTCAGAGGCCCTACCATAAGCTCTTAGAGCAAGGTTATTTTCATTGTGCAGATGTATATGACTTGTACAGGGTGTAAACGAAAGTTGCGAACATATTTTAAAGACTGCTTCCGGGGATTTATAGGAACAACTTTCTCGAAGAATGTTTTCCAAAAATTTATTTGGATTTTTCTTACAAAGTAGTCGTCAGTTGACCAACGTTTTTATGT
The DNA here is from genome assembly GCA_947562075.1 of Orthosia gracilis. NCBI lineage: Eukaryota > Metazoa > Arthropoda > Insecta > Lepidoptera > Noctuidae > Orthosia > Orthosia gracilis. The sequence goes on along the minus strand of OX387268.1, from coordinate 37,816,775 downwards.
TCCAAAGGAACGTTTATAATTTTAGCAGTCTATGTATGTATGTTCTATGTTTCTCCGTAGCGCCTAAACTATTCATCCGATTTTGATGAATAAAGTGTCAATCGATTCGTTATTATAGCCAGGGTAACGTAGTCGGGTTACAGATTTTATTAAACTTTTGCTTGGCGAAAGTTGTTCATATACATGGGCTGAAGCACTCTTTAAAATATGATAGCACCTTCTGTTTCATTCTGTATATATCATGGACTAAGTGATTAATCGCGGCATTATGTATAACGTCCGGGCATTATGAATCCAGTCAAGTCAAATCGGTCAGTATTTCTTCTGTTTATCACATTGTCTGGTCATTGCGAATATTGCTACGTAACGATTGGTTACATTAGACCCTGCAGACATAAACGCAGCGGGGCTCCGTCAACTTTTTTTCTTAAATAGACAGTTGATTTTTAACAGATGATGTATTTCTAAAACGTAATAAAATAAATATTTAAGTTGGGCTCCCATACAACTAACTTGATTTCTTTGCCGTTTTTTGCGATAATGGTACGGAACCCTTCGTGTGCGAATCCGACTCGCACTTGGCTAGTTTAATCATATTGTCTAGTCATATTGGACATTATTCAATTTGCCCAGGCATTATGAATAATGCCGTATTAATCACTTGGTCCTTAACTTATACTCCTGTCCTTGAAAATAATTGTGCAATTTGTACGTCCAGCAACCCCATACCTGCCTGCCCGCGCGGCGCCCTGCATTCACCTCGTGCGCCTAGCGTGACTTAAACGTCAAAGTGACATTGAAAGCTCAAAGTGCACAGTTATTTTGACCGTGTAGTACAAGTCAGATACATCAGCTGTCTGTTACGCACAATGGATATAACCTTGCTCTAAGAGCTCATGGTACGGGCCCCGATACTGAGAATGAGGCGAGAGACACCTCGTCAAAGTTAAGTCATGTGGACGTAACGTGTCGTTGGAGCAAATTTGCGTATAATCTTAAATGATATGGGCGAGGCAATTTCTACAACATCGCGGCGCTAAGTGGTGTTGAGCTTAAATCAAAATTGAACCGTTCACAACAAAATTTGAACTTAAATATGTGGAAAAACGATCTGAAATTAATGATTACGTTTTTTAACCGATTTCAAAAAGAAAGATGTTTCAATTCGACCTGTTTTTTTTGTTTTTATCTGTACTGCCTTAGAAATTTTTATTTAAAAGCTCTTGCTTTTCATGTGGTCCCATTTACTTAAGATATGATGAAGAACTTACGCGATATACAACAGAACTCTTCAATAAATAACGGTAATCTCTCGGAATAATCAAATGCAATCGCATATCTGTTTATTGTTTACACTATTTCATAACATAATATCACACCGCACCGGTACGCTTTAAATGGGTACGCACATGTGTACAGTTTACCCTGGTACACTCTCATTCCACCGGTTTTAATCGAGTTTCGGGAAAATTATTATGGCATTATAGGTACCTTACTATAGAACGTACCCATTATGTACCACACTAAAACATAAAAAAAAACAACGTTTATACAAAAATATACAACCGACTCCCAAAAAGAAAAAACTACAAAATGAAAAATTAAATACTTCAATTTCGGCAGTCGGTATCAAAAAACGAAGGAATGAAAACAGGAACACTGACTGCTGAAATTGAAGTTATTTTTCACTTGAAGTTTTATTTGGAAGTCGGTTGTATTTAAAAAAAAAAAGGTTTATTAATAATTAAGACATTCATTATCTTCTTCTTTGTCCATCTCTCTTCCCAGTTCTGATCTTTGTTCTGAGCGCTCAGGTTCGCTCTTTGAAGTCATTAATTATATTTTAAAGATTTAATAAAAATAATATAAGTATGAGGGAATGTATCATAAGCTGCCACTACATAGTAAACTATGACAGGCGGATAAATGATAAATGATTTTATTTCTGTAAGTAGGTTTGTACAAACACTTTTACATGTCGATCATATTTTTTAAAATTAGATGAAGTCGGCGTTTCCTATCAGACTACTCTGAGAAGAAAGGCCGAAACAAACTCAGAGGTCACAGTCTCTTTTAAAGTCCAGACAAAATCAAGGTTAGATCATGTGAAGACCATGTAGACTGAAGTCTGAAATGGTCTTTTGAGGAAAGAACCAGCCAGATTGAGTGGACCTGTCCAGTCGCTGCACGGTTATTGACAAATGCGTGCACGCATTTGTCAATAACCGTGCAGCTCAACTCAGAAATTAAGGAGCTCAACGATTCGACGAACAATACCAAAGAAAGGACATTCGGGTAGGCCGCACAAACTACTCAAACTGCCAGACCATGATAAATTAAAATTAAAAACAAACAAAAAGTTTGATCCACATAGTCTTCACATTCACAACAATTAAAAAAAAAGAACTTAAAATAAAATAATATAATACTTTAAAAAGCAAATATTCTTGTCATTGCAAGAAAACAAAAAAAAAAAACAAAATTCACGGTGCAAATCATATAAAAAAAAAACTAAAAAACAAAATTAGATAGATAGAGCTAAACTTCACCATTTTAGCTTGTTTAGTACAAAAAAATAACAAAGAAAAACATTTTGAATGACAATTATGATGAGTAAACCTGAAAACATTGTAGCCTTTGAAAATCCTTGAATGAGTTGCAGAATCTCTCACCCCTCTCGTTCGACACAATAAATGAAAGGTAGTTAACACTTAAGGTCGTAGCTCATTGACACGACCCTGCTCCAAAGCCACTCCCGCACATCACGGAGATAACTGCTCGCTATCCACGCGCCCACAACTAGCAGGCAAACTAGCAATGTGCTTCAAGCGAGCAGTCTGCGTGCGTACAGCGCGCGGATCGCCTTTAAATAAGGAGTTAATTAACTCTTTCTTTTAAGTCGAAAGTAAATGCAAAATTGCTTCTTATTTAAGAAAAATTATATTATTATATTTTCGCGCCTGCTTGAAGCGCGTGGTAAGCGTGCGGTAAGCGACACGTCAGCTGTCGAGTGGTATGATGGCGTTATATGGCTTACAGCGAGCTGCATGTTAATTTGTGCTGTCAGTGTAAAGTATGTCTATAGAGGACGCTCTGTAGCTCACATTGCAATGAACATTATTTTGTCGGGCGGGAGCGGTGTAAGTCGTATAAGTCGGCTACGACCTTTAAATCACGTAAACAAAAGCCGACACCAAACAGAATCTCAGCTATAAAATATACAACAACATATCGATTTTCTATCCCTTTTTAACTTTCGACAAAAATAATGGGCATGGCACTCATCCCTTTGGCACAAGCTTAGGTCGCAAACCTGACCGAGGTTACGACAGGTGATCCGTAGCAATAACTGAGAGTCATGTGTTATTTGTAATAAGTGTGTTCGTGAAAATGATGGTTTTGTGATATAATACATACCACCCTCTAAATAGTGCTTTGCCCGTTTTCTGAATAATTACAGCATAATTAGCCTTTTAATGTCCCCACTGCTGGGACACAGGCCTCCTCTCGTTAGCAGATATTACATATTTTTGAATTTATGGTTCTAGGAGAGACTTTCCTTAACCATTTTTAGAGCAATGGTGATGAAATAATTAACTTAACCGTTTTTAGAGTAATGGTGACGCAATAATTTACACAAAGTAAAGTGCCTGCCACCATTTTTATTTTAATTAAATATTAATGTTTTGATGAATTCTTTATGTGAATGGAAATGAATTAGGTTATTATTTTTATCACCGAATTTTACACTCCACGCGTTCGTCTAAACAAATGAGAGAGGTTAAGCCTTAAAACTTAGATATCAGTATGAGATACAGCGTGGATTTAACTTATCGCACAAAACAGAAAATAAAACATCAACATTTAGCCATCAAATTTAATGTTTTATTTATTCGGGTTGGCGTACCAATATTAGTACAATCACTTTTTGACGTATATAAATAAAAACCGTGAAGGCCCGACCATTAAGACTGGCCTGAATCAGGGATGTTATCGATATGAAATTTCGGATCTGGATACGGATATAGAAATAATAATATACCGGTATCGGGTACGGTTAGGGATTTGAAATTATATCGGATCATTCGTTAGTTTCAGATAATTTCGGTTACGGATAAAAGATTTTTAAGAAATTTGTAAAAGTCATACAAACTAAGTAATAGGAATAATAAACAAATATGCAAGTGCGACGTGCGCGCTCGGCCAGAGTGTCGACTCGCCCGGGCAGAGAATCTGTCTTAGTGTGACTCAACACACCACTCATTTAGGCTCCGCCCCTATCCGAAATCATCCGAAGCTTGCATATCGGATTCGGTTATGACTACGGAGCTCCCTAACAACCCTGGCCTGAATACATTATATCTTCTGGAATTTATTCATTCAATTATTCATATCTTTAGAGCCGGGTTGATCGCGTTGGATTAGTACCTGGCCCTTTTACTTGTTACTTTTTTATTTAGATGATGTTTTGTTTTATAGTTTTATGGTCATTTACGAGTATATTGTTTTATCTAAACTCACAACGTAATGTTCCAAATATGAATTCAAAAAATATCGTATAAACACGTACTTTATAATCGTGGATAGATAAAATTTTAAAAAACCATTACAGTGCAACATTTTCTTTCGATTTTCAAACAACTGCATCACAAAATAACTTTTTAATTTTTATAGCACACTTTTACTTTTTAATTTATTAGCGCATATGGGCTCATTGACTTAATGTAGAGAAATAGTGTGTTGTGTTGTTTGTTGTTGTGTCTATGTATGCGCGCGCTGCGCAATCATGCGCAATGAGTATCTACATTGCCCGCCATACATATTTTTCCGTTATCACTTTTGTTTTATTTCAACTGTATGAGTGAAGATGAAATAGTGCATGCAACGACATATAATTAGGTATTAAAATACTCGCGTAATGTTATTATCACACGAGGCGAAGCCGAGTTATTATGTTTTAATAACCCTTATTATATGAGTGTTGCATAAACTGCTATTATGATTGTTGACTGAATGTTTTCAAAGGCCGTTAATTATGTACTTCTAAAATGCCAGTACTTTATTAGTTAAGCACTGCCAAGGAAACAATTCTATAAAGTACATTATAAAGTACTTAGGTATGTATGAATAGTTCCTATTATTGATAATACTAATAAATTATAATTGTTATATGTTTCTAGGTATTGCCGTCATGGATTAGTGCTTTGATCTTACTGTTACACATAGTTGTTAATAATAAATTCAATACCTCAGTTCCAAAGTGTAACAAGTTTGAAATTGTTACCCGATTTCCACATAAAGCGATTACCCACCATTTCCAAAGATAAACTAGTCGATAAGTGAATGCAGTTTAGTTGTTACACACAATTTTTTTTTCATAAGTCTAGAATATTTTCGTTTCGTACAGTAACTTTTTCGGAACTGAGAATGTTTTCTACTTCATAAAACCGTTCATAATAATTCATTTCAGATTAATATGAATGTTTAAAAAATACACTGGTAAAAGTAGCGCTAGTTGTATAATTTTCTGTAATTAGAAATCTCCTAAGAACCTTTTTTCTGAATTGTAACACTTTGGAATTGAGGAATCGAATTTAAGTGCCAAGGTTTGTAGTTACTGCCAGAAGGCTCACCCCCATTAAAACATAACTATCAAAATTAAAGTGATCTTCAAACTTTCTGTGCCCACCCTTCATGGAATTTAGACGTGATTCTATGATGACCAATTCAGAGTGAGAGAGATTTTCAATAGAATATGAATGAGTATAGTACAAAGAAAATCCAAGCTCTATGTATGTCATTGGCCTTGCGTTTGCTGGTTGAGGCCAAGGCCTCAACGAACATTTTGCATATTTTAACACTCGCAGCTTTCATACAAGTTTAATAAATGCAAAGGCAAATATCATTGAGGCTCGCGTGATATTCATTTGTTTTATTAATGCAGACAATTTGCATGATTAATTTAGACGAGCAGTCTTTATAAGGCTATGTCTTAGAATGAAAAATATTAGGAGCGTTATGAACGAGAACCGTATGGTAACGGACGTAAAGAATTTAATCATCCCATATTTTCCCCGTGGTCGTCGTAAGATGCGACTAAAAGACACACCAGAGAATGGCCAGCAGCTTTATCTGAGCACTTTGACAACAAACTGCGATCGCCAACCCGCCTGCCAAGCGACGCGATAACGGCAAACCCCCAAACCAAAATGAACAGCAAAAATAAAAAAAATGCCCTGAGTGTCGAGGAGATGGCGTGGCAAGGGGTGCGAAGAATCGCCGGACTGGACCCGGCTACCCCAATAATCACCGACGACTGGACCTGATAACATATAACACGTGAACACTCCGGACCGACGAGAATATAGCCGAAGTCGACGAAAAATTTAGCAGATTACGATGGAGTAATACAGGGTTATCTGAAGTCCGAAGAGATGGTACCCATACACTATAACAACTCGGTATCATTCGTAAGCATCAAGTTTATCTTACATAATGTTTTTTTATAGCTGTCAAAACCGACTTATTTGATTGCCACAACTTATTTTTTTAGGTATTTTATTTTCTGTGATATTCATAAAACTCATGAAAGACCTTGTACATATAATAACGGTGAGCTTGCCTTATACGTGATATTATGCGTACAACAATTGAATGACCAATATTGTAAAAGAATTCAGTTACAATGTATGTGTAAAATAAACAAACATCTTATTACTTTCGTATAAGGATTTGTTGTTTAAGGATCATCCCGGAATGAAAGAAAAACAGTTGCCTGTAGTATCGTTGAGTGAAAGATTAGCGGCTTATAGCGGAATTACGGAGAATATCTCCATAGCATGATGTGAGAGCTTATCTTCATCCTCAACAATATTTGTGAGTTGCTATGTTTGTACTTATTATAGTACAACAGTCACACTAATATTATAAAGGCGAAAGTTTGTAAGTGTGTGTGTGTTTGTATGTTTGTTACTTCTTCACAACAGAACGGCTGAACGGATCTGGATGTATTTTGGCACAGAGATAGATTATAGTCGGGCATATATGTTTTTCTGTATTTTGTTATGCCTACATTTTGTGTATTCGAAACTACTCAGTGTACTTACTGTTTACTTGTGTTGTTGTGTTTAGTAATATTATGATCATCAGCCTTTTTAATGTTCGCACTGCTGGGAAATAGACCTCCTCTCTGTGAAAGAGGGAATGGACCTTAATCCCATGTGGGCCCAGTACGGGTTGGTGGATGTCAAATGTCTTCGAATTATTGGTTCTATAAGTACATGCCAGTTTCCTCAAGATGTTTTCCTTCTCCACATTACTTCACAATATTATGATCATAACAAAATATATAAAATTCTACAAAGTTCACAGTTCATCTACGGGACTTCTGTATACTTATTACCTATTAAAAGTTTTCTATTGAAAATGTTTCGCTTTCATTATAAAAGTGGTGACATTTAAATTCTTTTGAGATCCGTCTGCCACGCTTTTTAAGCCCATTGGCAGCGGGAATTGAATCTTTTCTGTATTAATTCAAAAGAAATGCAACGATTGTATGACTAAAGTGGAATTATGAAGCTTAAAGCTAAAGCTACCTTTCACAAATAAATAAATAAAACTACGCATTGAAATCGGATCAAAAGGTTTCTAAGGACAATTATTATGAATGGATTGTTTTAATATCGATGGAAATGAAATTCTGCAAAAACAAGGCAATAAATGTTATTGTAGACAGCTAAATTATTACTTGCATCATCTGCAGTTTAAAGAGAGAAAACATGTTTACAACGAGGTCAGATGTAATTTATACTAATACTAATTACTAATAATAATAATATTATAAAGAGGAAAGATTTTTTTGTTTGTTTGTCTGTTTGTACCGAATAGGCTCCGAAACTACTGGACCGATTTAAAAATTCTTTCACCAATAGAAACCTACATTATTCCTGAGTGATATAGCCAGGCTATTTTTTAATCCCGAAAACGGGTCCTGTGGTGTTGTCCACGGGAGGGAAGCCGCGGGAATAGCTAGTTTCAAATATAGAAGGTCAAAGAACTAGTTATTTACGTAAACCGGTTTATACAGTCCACGTGAAGTAAAGAATAAATTGCTCGCAATCAACTCTATTCAGCCAAAAAGTCGCTAACTAAATCACATTGTTCAAATACTACAAAGCAAAATAGAAATAAACTTGAACAGTGCTAAAATGTAGGGTTACGTTATTATGAAATCAAAAGGTTAGTTTTCTTCCATTTTAATCCAGAAAATTCTAACAAAAGTATAATTTCATCTGTATCGTTGGTGCGTTTACAAATATTTAAACTCACTTACACAAATATATTTTGATACGAAACATATCGCGAATGGGTGATTATTAAATCGATGCAAATTTTATGCTGTCAAAACAAGGTTATAAATGTTATTGTAGACAGTTCAATTATTACAATTATCCACATCCTTAAACTGCATAATTGATCAGTTTAAGGTTTTTTTTAACAACGTGTTCAGATATAATTGCAAATACAGGAGGCCAAAAAAAGGTATTTACCTGAACAGATATACATAGTCCAGGTGTAATAAAGAATAAATTGTTCGTAATGAACTCTATTCAGCTTGAAAGTAGCAAATTGAATCAAATTGTTAAAACGCTACAAAGCAAAGCAGTAATGAAGAATAAGAAACTCAAACGGCGCGACAATGTGGGGTTAGTTTATTACAGAATCAAAAGGCTATTTTTCCTGCTCCTTTAATCTAGAAAATTCTAACAAACGTCTAAACTTGGTATTGACGTAAGTTTTAATTTCGACTTTTTCCTTTAGAATTTAAAACTTTGAATTGATTATATAATATGAACCCTTTAACGTAAGTTTTAGTCAGAAAACAAAGCAGTTATTTTAATGTCAAAATTTAGACTTAGAATTTAGCAATGAAGAACCTATTAATAAAAAATTACTACAATGTTAGATTTGTCTAGTTTGCCTCACCAATCTGTCCTTTCAATAGTGCAAAGTGGAATTTTTAGAATGTCACGGGGTCCCAGCGCTAAATTTGGTTCAAATAAATGTCACTAGATGGCGCGATATGCATCGATTTGTTATTGAATTGTGTGTTAAATTAATATTTTCTAGAATTGATCATAAAAATTGTAAGTTCTTTTTTAATCAACACTCCTAAGCAAAAAAAAATATGGCATGATGCTCTTAATTCACATTTCAAAGATTATTTGAACAGATCATTTAAAATTTATTCAAATAGATGACGCGGTTTTAAATTTCTGAGGCGAGAGGCTTCACGACCCCCGACTTTTTAAATTTGTAACAATGAAACTGTAAAAAATACTATACTTAAAAGAAATCGTCACTGTATTTAAAGAACAAAATAGTCACAAACCGAGAAAAACCTTTTACTCGCAGGTCGCTGCTAACACCATCTATAGCCGAGGAACGGAACCGAACGCGATCGAAGTACTTATAAAAATAATTATCTTAATCAGACGAAAAACACTTGTAACGTCGGCACGGTTTCTTTGTATGGGATGAGGCATCTGCATGCTAGTATTATATTATCTGTGACAATGTTGATATCCACTTTACCCCATCTTTCGATTTTGGTGAGATAAATAACACCAAGTTCCAAACTAATAAAACATAATACAAAAATACTTATTACACGCATTCTTTCAAAAAAGTACAATAAAAAGAAAGTATAAAGCAGGCCTGGCCCAATTCTCTTTTAATTTTAAACTAGGTCACACGAAACTCAGTTTGCGGTGTTTCAAATCGGAATGGCGCCTCTTATGGGTCGTTCGGGGCCTGTAATGTGAGCTATTGTACGATGAAACGTGGATGGAGGCTGTGAAATGCGGATTAAGGGAAAATGGAGTGACATTTTTTGTCTATTTAATCTACCTCGTCGGTTTACCTTTACTTAAAATTTTATAAGCTGTAGAAGTTTTGAGGTCGGATAATTGTTTGTTTTAGATAAACAGTTAGATACAAGCATTTTACCAAACAGATATTGAATGTGATAATGGTTTCTGTGAGCCTGTATCATCCAACTGCTGGACAAAAGTCTTCCTTAAGACTTGCGGCTGTTTCAGGCTAGCATTAACCATTATTCCTTAGTTTAGGTGGTTATAGTTCAATAAATAAACTAACACAGCATTATGACACTTTCGTTTTACAATATTAAAACAGCAGCAAAAAGACACGAGTTCGGAAATGTAAAACTGTCATGCATAACATAAGAAACATGAATACAGTAAGCATTATTACGCAAACAAGTAGGTATCAACGTTGATTGCCAAAAAAGTTTTTGCCCGACATTTGAATCTGGGATACGAAAAGACGTCGACGAAACTTTTTCCATTTCCATGTTGACTGACGAAAACTTTGAGTCGAACAAACCTGAATCAGTGAAACTCACCCACACACACAGAATTCCTTTATAACTACATCAATTGTCAAACTCGCACCCATACAACGGTGAATTTTGCATAATCGCGCCTTTATTTGATCTATTAAAAATATACTCACACAAGAACATAAAATATATTTTTCCACTACCTTGTCTTTTATGTAACACATTGCCTAAGAAATTCGTTTCGAAATATGAAAATTTAGACACAAGATAATAAAAAAAACAAAATACTTAATATCAGTTACGAAATGACTTTTATCTACACTCACAACGTAATGTTCCAATTATGAATTCGAAAAATATTCTATAAACACGTACTTTATATCCGTGGATAGGTAAAATTTAAAAAAACAACCATTACAGTGCAGCATTTTCCTTCGATTTTCAAACAACTGCATCATAAAATATTTTTTTAATTTTTATAGCACACTTTTACTTTTTAATTTATTGGCGCTTATGGGCTCCTTGATTTACTGTCGAAAAGTAGTGTCATGTCTATGGAGGCGCGCGCTGATGAGAATTTGAATTGCTCGCCATATCACATATTTTTTCCGTTATCACTTTTGTTTTATTCCAAATGTATGAGTGAAGATAAAATAGTGTATGCAACGGCATATAATTGGGTATTAAAACATTAATAACTCCCATTATAATGACCATTGCATAAACTACTATTATATGAAGTTTTGATATCATTATATAACTACAACGTAATTATTTTTCTGAACTGAATAGGCTACTGTTGGTAGACGCATTCTGCAGCTACGCCCGCGCTTTTTCCACCGCCCCATCCGGCAGAATGATACAGAACCTGTTACTGTTACCTCGAAAAAGGGCGCGTTGATTGTGTGTATATAGTCTGCGGTTTTTAGTCTGAACGTTTCTCATAAATTGTTGTTGGAACTCTTACATGTAGCTTTCGACTTTCGCCTTCGGATCACGTCGAAACTGGCTACATCGCTCGTGTTAAAATCTCGACTTTTTATGCTCGATACGATGTACTATTTTCTACAAGAATCACTTTTTTTATCTTTGCCCCACACTAGGAATATCTTCCTATTTCGTGGGTGCGTTTACAAACATATAAACTCACATACACGCTTTTCACATGATAGGTCGATTCCATGTAGCATACATTTCCAAATCTATTAAATCTGTACTCAACAAGTTCATAAAATATCGCTATTTATAAGACACATATTACTTTTAACTCTATTAAAAGTGTCTCACAAAAGTACAGAAAATTTCGTTTTTTACAAGCGATATCAAAAAGTAAATCAGATGAAAGGTACCTTTGATTGCTCTTTATTGGTGTAAAAGTCCTGTCAAAGGCTTTGAGTTTTCGATATTGTTAGCGGTACAAAGTTGGGAGAGAAAACAAGTGAAGGGTTGAGGACAATAGGCTTCAAAAACATACCGAGCATAAAGGTGTTTGATTTGATTTATGTGAAGATTGTTAAAGTAGAGTGAAAATGAAGAGTATCACAGACGGTGTGTCGTTTACAAAACTTCTGAGGGTTATAACTAAAACCGAAATGGTGATTACTATAATTGATAAACATTTAATCATCTCATTGCTTTTCATCAGATGAGAAGATGGTCAAACGCAAGCCTATCCTTATATATTTTTTTGTTTTTTGAATTTGACCATTACATCAACCTGTTGGCCTGTTAAGTATAAAGTTAACAGGCCAATAGGACTACAAAAGACAAATATTTCCTGTTTGCGAAACCGTTACAAAATAATGATAGGTAGTATTGCATCATGCACAGTCAAATTATAAAAGAACTAAACTAACTGCGTCATAGGTAAATAGATAAAATCACGATTACGTTTGTATGTATTGAAAACTTATATTTTGTAAGCAGAGTAATATTTTTCCCGACGGCAAAATATCTCTAACGGTACTAACAAATTGCTTTGACAGCTGTCAACAGCACATCCTTTGACAGCTGTCAACAGCACATCACTAGCAGTTACGCGAATATCGGTAACACTAACCTGGGAAATGGAGGGAATTGCGTTAGATTTCATTCCAGTATTCAATTTAAGCAGTTGACTATTGAGATGAAAACATGCAATGAAAGCAGACTTGAATGGTATGGTCACATTATGAGATGAAAAGATAGAAGAAGACCATGCTCTTGGTGGACCACTGTCAAAATATGTGGCTTGGCCGTTTCGCTACCGTCACCATGCATCGTTACTAGTAGTCACCACTTACAGGTTTCACGTATTTTTTATGCGCAACTCCTCGTCGCCATATTTTGATACTACAAGAACTATTGTATAACAGAAAAGTAATGAACAGTGAATAAATTTTTCACCTTACGGCCATATGACGGTAGTGAAACGGCCAAGCCGCATATTAAGACTCAGGTGTAGAGTTTGTGAAGTTAGGGCTTGTAGAGTAAGGGCGTGTAGATTTAGAAACTTTGTTCTATATTAGATCTGATAACTTTTTGACAGTGCGAACTATATGGTCTCGTCTTGGCAAAATTTGACATGAAAATTTTTTTGGTGGGTTAAACTTTGGGGATCAGTTAGGTTTATACTCTTGTTCTATACAAAGTACACAAACTTTGAAATCTCTATAGCAATTCTTATTACTATTTTTGCTGTAATACACTTATCTTACTTACTTAAATCACATAATACCTACACCTACAAAGTATTATTATATACAAAACTAGGCAGTGACATCAAACTCAAATTTATTAAATTTATATTGACGGTTTTCGACCGCAACCGCAGCGGTTGACAACCTGGCGAGTTTGCAGTAAAGGGGAATTCGCAGTACCCGTCTATATGCTGCATAATAATAGAACAAACTATACTTATTACAAATACAATACAAATAATTTATTATTTCATCACAAGTATGTACAAACATCTGGTAATTTGAAGTGCTCTTTTAGGCCAAAATAGCCTGTAGTAGAGCACTTCGCTCTTCCAACACGTATTATTACAACAAGTACCCAACAGCATAAAATTTTGAGGATAAAAAGGTGGTTTGTTTTACATCTAGCTATATTTCTCTCTTGAAAAAATCCCTCTATTCTATATAAATAAGTCTCAGCGTGCAAACTTGGTGAAATGACCTCGAAGCAAGCTGTCATTTCATCTTTATAAGGATTGACAGCTTCGTTTTTTTTCATTATCTTCAAGCTCGCTTCACCAGTTTTCACGATGAATTTTTGCAGATTACACTGGTTGCAGTAGTGCCGCAGGGTACTAGCATGAAATTTTATAAAAGAAAGCAAGAGATGCAAAATTATGATAAATTCTAACATATATTGCTTAAATGAAAAAATGGGCTAAATAAGATAATCAATAATTTAAAATCACCTCGTAGCCTAAGATTAAGATACGTGATGTATATTTTGGAAAAATCCGCTACACTTTTTCCTACCACGGAAACTCCTGAAAACCAGAATGAACAGTGGCGACCACCAGAAAAGAAGCAACATAATGAAGCTCTACGAAACCAGACGGGTTGACATATTCTTATATCGGAACAGAACGGAACCACAGACCAAATTACGATAGACCAAAATAAACCTTTCTTTAAATTAAAATTTATTCACCCAACCCGGATAGATTTCCAGGGTCAAAACTGACTCTAAATTCAAAATTGGCCTTCAAAGTCCATACATTTCAATGCCAATAGGACTTAAGACCTGCAGAATATATCATGTAAATGGACTGGTGTGAATCCTACTTAAGTTTCAAAGTTATGTTCAAGTTGAAGCAAGTTATGACTGCGACTTGTGCACCTAGATTATGAGGTCGGTTTGCGGGAAAAACTAAAGATTAAATTGAATGTTGAAGATATATAAAAATATGAGTTGCTAGTCTTTATAGTTGCATCGTGGCTTAAAAACTATCCATGGACGGGCGATAGAATTTTGTTTTTTTTTAGTTTGAATATTTGAGGATCGCACAATAACAGATAGGTGTATTTTTTAATCCCCAACGGAAAAAGAGGGGTGTTATAAGTTTGACGTGTGTATCTGTCTGTTTGTGTATACCTGTGGCATCGGTTCGCTCCTAAAAGGATGAACTAATTTTGATTTAGTTTGTTGTTGTTTGAAATGTGCCTTTATAGAGAGTGTTCTTAACTATGTTTGATGAAAATCGATTCAGCCGTCCAAAGCTATAGGCATTTTACCGTTTGAATCGGCAGGCTTATTACAGCAATCATCGCGCGAACAAACGCATCGTCCTAACATAAAATTCGCAATAACCTGCAGTGTAGGTATGGTAGGCCCTACACAATCGTTTGCAAATCGCTCGCTGTTTGTCAAATGCAATTATTTCTAAAAAAAACGCTAAAATCTCTAAAAATTATGTATTGAAGAGCAATTATTGCGCAAAATCGTTATCGTTTTGCTCTTGCAAGACAGCAAGATATTATAAGTATTAAGCCTGCGCGGGGTATTTTCGCAAGATATCGTGTCATAATAGTGTTCGATAGATTTCGATCGAAGCGTGACTGCTACTAGATAAAATGTAGTCTAAGAATCATGAAATAAAAATGTGTCGAAGGTTTTATAAATTACTAGCACTTCGCCCGCGATTTCGTTCGCGTGATCCGTATTTTATCCTACAGATGACTTTTTAGTTGCAACCCCTTAAAGGTTGAATTGCCAAAATCCTTTATTAGTGCTACATCATAAAAAGAAGCCCTGTACAGTAAAATTCTTTAAAAATCTATAACACCTGCTAAATCGTCAGGAGTAGTTTTGAAAAAATAAAAATGAAAATCTTTACTATTTATTTAGATTAGTATTTAAGCCAAGTTTAGAATATTTGAACCTAACAAATTTCCACATTTACACCTCCTTAGGGTTAGGATTTCCAAAAATCTATAAATACATTTCTTGTTATCAACCAAAAACGTAAATCCTTAATTTCACGTGTCACACTTAAGGTTGCCCTAGTAGACGGCACGAACCATTATGTTCGCGGGATTAAAATGCATGCTATCTCATCCACGTGCGAAAAAGATGCTGTGATGAGCAGTAAGAAGCTAGTACGCGTACGAATTAACACTTTTGCAAATTTTTAGCGAAATGGATGATGACTTAGGACGAAAATGAGCGCGCGAAAATTTATAAACCGGCCTTTGAGAGTATGGATATCTTGAAAAAACGACTAAGTGTATATTTTTTAAATAAAATTATTCGCATTGTTGAACTACTAACCTATCCCCGTATGGTGGCTGTTTTGCAATTTACCTTCTTCTTATGGTATTTATTTCCGCCCAAAAATGCGTTAAAATTAGTGTTAAAATATGTAACTTTCGACGCTCATAAGTTTCAATTATTTATATTTTAATTTTTTGTTTCCATACAGGGCTAGAAAATGAAGAGACCTTAAAAGCGTATCATTATTTTATCCCCTTAGGGGTAAAATTTTCAAAAGCCAATTAATACTTGAATTCCTTTTTTTCGCTCTTCCAAGAGCGTAAATCTCAAATTTCAAGTGTCCCAGCTACAAATTGTAAAAAAATCACACAAACTTTCAACCTTTTTTACCCCTTTGGGGGTGAAATTTCTAAAAACCTATAAATACATAAAATCTTTTTAAACACAACAGCTTAGATCTAAAATTTCACGTGTCCTACATACAATCTGTAGAAATTTCATACAAGTTTTCAACCCCCCTTTTAACCCCCTTACCTGTTGAATTTCCAAAAATCAATAAATGCATGAATTCTTTATATCAACCAAGAGCGTAAATCTAAAATTTAATGTGTCAAATTTACAAACTGTAAAAATTTCATACGAACTTCCAACCCTTTTTTTACCCCTTTAGGGGTGGAATTTCCAAACACGAATAAATACATGAAGACTTTTGTTCATTCAAGAGCTTAAATGTAAAATCACGTGTCCAATTTACAAACTGTAGATATTTAATACATACTTTCAACCCCTCTTTTACCCCTTAGGGGTAGAATTTCCAAAAATCCTTTCTCAGTGCGCACTTACGTCACTTGAGGAGGTTCCTCAAGTGACGTAAGTGCGCACTGAGAAAGGAGTTTTTGCCAAATTTCATCTTTATACGTCAAGCAGTTTTCGATATATCGTGATGAGTGAGTGAGTGACCATTCGCTTATATATATATATATATATATATATATTTATATTTAATATACTTATAATTGATGTATTACACTATTTGAACCCACCTATTGTAATAACTAAGGTGATATAAAAGAGCATAGAGCTTCTTGCCCCTTATTATTTACACAGAGATCTAATTTTGCAACGGGTAAGTAAATAGTTTCAAGTTCCTCACTGACTCAGACAATTCCATAGTATTTCAATTTTAATGACAATAAACCAATCTCCATACATTTCTGGAACATCTCCTTTAAATGACTTTATTGTATGCACGAAAAATTTGTACGCTTATAATAATAATAACACACGCACGCACATTTGCATGCTTATAATATTGCTATTTACATTGCTTAAGCAAAAACATATATGCTTTGTATTTAATTTTATACCATCTTCTATACCATGTTTTTATACAAATAAATATTATTCTATTATATTTCTAAAGAAGGCGCGTCAGATTTTTGAAAAACGTTCTATGTTCCTCTCTTCTAGTGCACCAAAATAATAACATATTTCACGCGACGGAAACACTGGTAACATTCAGTAATATAAATCAAAAACTGACCTAGTTCCTTTAAAAACGTTTAATTTTACCGGTCAAAGAGAACTCTGTATAGTTCTCTTATACAAATCGAAAGCACTTCAAACACGGGCGCGAACTAAGTGAAGCAAGAAATCGGTCCGTTACCTGTTCCGTCCTTTGATTCCGAAAGGACCGAACCGTTTTAAGTGACCGCAGTAATAAGCCTGGTTTGTTGAGCTTTGTGGTCATTGACAGTATTTGCAGGCTTATAGCAGTGCTGGCCCAGTGGTAACAATCCCAACTTTCGTGTCATAGATAATGGGAGACAGGCTCTTAATGTAAATTATTTCATCACTACTGTTCTAAATATCATTGCACCGTTGGCTTTTGAAGTAACGAACGGATAGACAGAGTCTCCCCATTAAGATCCTTATGGAGCGACTTTGTCTGTCCGTAAATATGTAAATTTTACAAAAGAATTGAGATCTTTGATAAAATTTACGTTTATTTAGTTTTTATTTTAATCATTAGAAAATCAATTTAAGAAAACTTGTCTAATACAGAAACTCAGAATGTAACGAAAGTAGATCTCGTCCTTATCAAAAAAACCTTACAAAGCGTGGTAATTACACCTATTATTAATTAAAATCATTAGTTTCAAAACTTGCCGAATTTAGTCCAACTTAGAACGAGTAGAGTAGGCGTAGGCGACCCATTAACCGATCAAATAAAGTCTAAAAGATAGACTAGCGATGACGTCATCATTAATTTGTGAACAAAAACTTACAACTATTTAACAAACTTTACTTTGTTAATTAGCCCATTGTTTGACTGACGTTACTTATAAAAGCTTTAGCTGTTTTAGTTACATAGAAAACCCTATTCAAGTTAAAAGCTTTTTATTATTTCAAAAATAAATCTTTTTGGGGGTAAATCTGGGTATGTACATTAACTCATGTTCAAACTATGGGCTTAACTCTGAAATCAAGAAAATGTACGTTTTGTATAAGCGTGAGGCCTTATTAGTGTTTATAAATGACGGAGTTATGACCGAACATACATAAAAAAAAAAACCTCCGAATTGAAAACGTCCCCCTTTTTGGGGAATCGGTTAAAAACCCGAACTCTAACTAGTGTTACTAGTGAACAACACAGTGATGAAATAATTTACACAAAGTAAAGCAACTGCCTGTTACCACTGGGCCACCACTGCTCTATCTGTTCTGGTCGGTAGTAGGTCTATAAATGAAATTCGCATTGCTAAATTGTTTAATACTGACCCCTGGGGCTTCGTTCCCGTAAATTGGCTACCCACCTATCTACCCTACCTACCACACCTACCACACCTACTCTACCCACCTACCCTACCTACCCTACCTACCATACCCTATCTACCCTACACTAACTACCCTACCAACCTACCTAACTACATAACCAACCCTACCCTACCCACCCAACCCTGCCCTACCCTACCCACTAAACCCTGCCCTACCCTACCCACCCAACCCTACCCTACCCTACCTACCCAACCCTACCTTCCCAACCCGACCTACCCTACTTAATCATGTAGTACTCGTACATAATTTTTATGTATCATCAATAGTTTTCTTAGCGCACGCCAAAGAAAGAATTTTAGATGCAATGCAATTTTCACATGAATCTCTAATTTTTAGATCATAGTGGCTTCCACATAAAAGTTTGATATATACTGTCAAGGACTTTTATTTAGAACTATTTAAGACAAACAATCCTACGGTTTTTGCGTGAAAGAGTAACAAACATACATCCATCCTCACAAACTTTTGCATTTATAATATAGCTAGGATAGGATATTAGTAGGAAGTAGGATTTAATTACTCCCTTTGAAAACATAGTGATTTTCAGATCGAGTTTTGCTTAGATAGTTACTTAATTAACATATTCATTTGTAGACCAGGGGCCCGGATCTTAAACTCCAAACTGATAAAAGCAAAAAAGGTAGGTACCTAAAGCATTATAACTCCTATGTCTACCTCATCAGACTATCAAAGCATCTTCTAAATAATTATAATTTTCTAACATAATTCATTATTCAGACATATAAAATATTTGCGAAATCACTTTACAGCATTCAAATGTCCCATATTGTATTTATTGGTTGTTATTGAATTTTAATTTCTCAATCGGAGTTTGATCCGGGCGGTTTATGGCATAAGCGGTATGTTTAAATGGTGAACTATAGGAAAACCTCTGCCAAACTCTACGGGGAACAAAGGCGCGATGCGTCACAAGACACATCTCACAAATATGTGACACAAATCGTACAGGAGTAAACAATCTAGCAATGAACGCGAAAAAGCATCACAAAAACAAAATTTTCATGGCAACGTCACATTTTTATTTTCATTTTATACTCAACACCCATATCGTATAACTTTTAATGTGTCCAGGAATCGCTTCTGCGTGACATTTGAGAAATAGAACAGCCGTCGAAAATAATGGCATCTGTTTGTTCCCGCGCTTTGTCTCTTGTCAAATGGATACGAAGAAAGCACGTTTTAAGATTGTAAGTGATTTAATATTTAATTTGCTACTAAATGAAGTACTCGCAATGAATAATAACAAAAAATATTCTATAGAATCGATTGCCGCATGAATGGAAAGATCATTACTTGAGAAATTATTTTTCATAAAACACACGAAAAATCGGCAATTGAACCCTGAGAAACCGGGGCAGGACTATATTTTATAATAAAAATGTTTTTTTTGTTTCTTATTAATTTGTTTGTAAAAGGTAAGACCCGGAATTACTGATCCATTTGCGAAATTATTTCACTGATGAAAAGCTACATTATCACTCAGTGATATAGGTGCCTGTTATCCTAATAGTAGTTTATGCAATGGTCATATAATGAGGGTTATTAAAACACGAGCGTGGGTTTATCAAATGAGGCGAAGCCGAATTTGATAATAATAACACGCGAGTG
Organism: Orthosia gracilis; assembly: GCA_947562075.1. Taxonomy (NCBI): domain Eukaryota; kingdom Metazoa; phylum Arthropoda; class Insecta; order Lepidoptera; family Noctuidae; genus Orthosia; species Orthosia gracilis. Next base: position 37,796,737 of record OX387268.1, on the reverse strand, counting down.
TTTTAATACCCAATTATATGCCGTTGCATACACTATTTTATCTTCACTCATACATTTGGAATAAAACAAAAAGTGGAAACGGAAAAAATATGTGATATGGCGGTACTTTTCGACAGTAAATCAAGGAGCCCATAAGCGCCAATAAATAAAAAAGTAAAAGTGTTCTATAAAAATTAAAAAGTTATTTTATGATGCAGTTGTTTGAAAATCGAAGGAAAATGCTGCACTGTAATGGTTGTTTTTTTTTAATTTTACCTATCCACGGATGTAAAGTACGTGTTTATAGAATATTTTTTGATTTCATAATTGGAACATTACGTTGTGAGTGTAGATAAAAATAATTAAAAGTAATAAAATCTATTTAAAACAAACTTTTTATGGACTTAAAACTATGAAATGTAATATCGCTTGTCAATACAAATCCAATGAGCCCAAACACAATGGTGCGATAAATAAATAAGTGCTCCAAGTTTAAGCTTAATTGGATGCCAGGCAGGGATTGAAAAATCGGTTACTAGTTGCCGGACACACATACGAAGACAAGGTAATTTACAGTTTGTAAAAAGCTCGGTTCTAGAGGTATAAGCCACGAAAGCGAAGCGTTAAGGTAAGGCTTGCGGTTGTCTAGTCACTAACCGATATCGATATTTCCGTACTTTTATAACATTACACTATCGGTTCTGGAATTCCCGGGTATTAAAGCAAACCTAACCAGGAATTGCACAACCTCACAAGTTGAATCATACAGAATCAAGGTTACGGCGTTCCACGTAAGAAACTAATGTTCAACCGCATCTTGTTACACTAGAAACCGATCTACAAAGTTGCGAAAACCGAAATGATTGTAAACTTAGTTACTAAACCGTATTATCTAACACTTCCATAATCTAAGACAGATATAAACTTACGCGTGTAAAGTCCGTTAAGGCGCAGATAACCTCTGTGCTATGGTTAAAATAACTGTGCTTTTGGAGCTGTCAATGTCACTCTGATGTTCGACTCTCGCTATTAGCGCACGAGGCGAACGCGGGGCGCCCCGTGGGTAGGTGGTTATGTGGTCGTTTGACGATGTGCACAGTTATTTTTACCGTGTAGTAACTGTTTATAAAATGAACATCATGTCTAAACATTTTAAAAAAAATATGTTATGCTCTTACTAGACTACTTTCTTAAAACTTTGATTTGTTATAATTTTAAATTTTATTTGTGTAACATAGTGTAAATAGTTTGTAAAGATATGCCTAACGCGGACAAAAAAAGCCTATCGAAACAAAACCACCGGTATACGTACAAAATTTTCCATATCAAATTCAATTTTATTACGGCTCATTTCTAAATTCAAAGAATAATAAGGAAGTACTAAACACGAGAAAAATTTTCATCGCACGGGTGTGAAGTGAGTGTGCATTTTGTTCCCTCAAATTCGTTGGCGTCTGTCGTCGCCTTAAGATGTAAAAGCACGTGTAAGATAAAAATACTAGCTTATTTCGCACGTGCATTCCATTTAAAGCTGACTCTGGAACCTTAATGATGATACCACGGCCTCATTAAACGTAACGCGAAGCCAAACCAGGTTAGCACAGAACTTTGCAAGGATAGGTAGCTACAGACAGGATGTTGTCTTATAGAGTGGCTTTTAATGTCACGTGGTGTGCCTTTCGTTAGTTATGGTAAGGTTTGAGCACGTGTGAATATATCCCGCTGAGTCTAAAGTAGTAAGAGGCATACCTTCGTGTCTCGGAACTATTCTGAAAAAAAAAACTGATGTATTATGACACAAAGCTTCGTAGTCTGGTACGTGGCCGCCGCACGAGAATCTTTAAACCTCATCGGACAGGAGAGGAGACAGGTTTAAAACTACTACAAGCGTCTCCGCATAAACTGGTCATTGCTGATGTGGAGACGCTTGTGGTAGTTTTTAACCCCCGACGGAAAAACAGTGGTGATATAAGTGTGACGTGTGTTGTTGTGTATCTGTGTGTCTGTCTTTGGCATCATAGCTCCTAAACGGTAAATCGATTTTCTTTTATTTGTTTGAAAGGTGAATTTGTCGAGAGCGTTCTTAGCTGTTTGTTAAAATCGGTTCAACCGTTCAAAAGTTATCCGCATTTTACTCATTGAATATGTGTTTCAAGATATCGTGTCATTATGACGTGTTTCAATAGATTGTCGATTATATGTATATTAAATGTAGTTTAAAAAGCATGAAACGAAAATTAAATTAAAAAACCTCCGACACAAAGACCTCTAAAAACCAAAAAATTAGCGTCGTTCTCGCGTCGGAGAACCGCTAAGTAAATAAGATAAACTGCTGTAAACGTTGGCGGTTGCCCGATAGGAGTACGAGGCAAATTTTTACCCGACTACGGTGACGCCAAATAGAAGGGTTATGATTTAATCAATATTTACGTATGTTGCTGCGTAAATACTAATAATAATGTGTCAATCGATTCGTTATTATGGCACGGGTAAAATAGGCTAAAACAACCCTATTCGGCAGGCTTATTACGTATCTCGCTAGAGCAAAACGATATCGATTTTTGCGCAATATTTGCACTTAAATACAGAAGTTTTAGAGTTTTTGGCGGTTTTTTTAGAAATAAGTGCATTTGACAAATAGCGATTGATTAGCAAACGATTGTGTAGGACCTACCATACCTATACTGTACGTAATTCTGACTTCTGTTTCTGTATGCTGTTTCTTACGTAATACGCCTGCGGGTTACAGCAGTTATTAAACTTTTTGCTTATTGCTTTTTAGAGGTTTCGGGTGTCGGGGTTTTGTTTTTAATATATAGCAGGGGATTTGATGATGATGATTTCCCCAAAAGAAACAAAAACATCATCTGCTTAGTCTGTTCACAAACATGTTGGGGTCGACATACGGTAATCGGATGCAGCTAAATATCAGTTTTTTTAAATAGAGCGACTGTCTATCTGATCTCCAGAACCCAGGAACTGGGTAACCGACACTTCTTTTTAAGACTGGTTTCAGATTTTATTTGTCACACATGGCCAATGGAAATGCTCATTCAGCTTGATGATGCGATAAAAAATAAATTAATGTTAAAATTAACAGGACCATGTTCATCGATAAATTACGGATTAATTAACTGAAGGCTACCACAATTTGTTGTTAAATTACGTCGCAATGCAGTTGTGGGTATCGTGTTTATCGAGCGCAATTAACTGTGAAATTAATTTGCATGTTTATAACCAAATTGGATATTATCCTGCTTGACACGAATTAAATGTTCCCAAAATACTTTACTGCAACATCATTGTAGAAGATGATGTTTGATGATGTGCCTAAGGCATTAAGTCCACCTTTGTACTTATGCATAAAGTTTTAATAAATAAATAAATAAATAATGAGGGACATCGTGTTTGAATTTGCCGCTAGGGGCGTAGGTGTAGCGTAAGGTCTTCAACATGTCAAATTTCATAATTTTTTGGCTTTTAGCGCGAGTTTATTTACTACTTTTTGAAATACGGGCGGAGAGCTCCGACTGAATTTCCTTAGTAAAAAGTCATAATTCGAGGTTTGGCTCTCGCCTATATCCTCCTTCCAGTATTAGACAAACTTAAAAGATATTACATAAATTTAATAAATAATATATATGTTGTGCTTCTATGTTTTCTATTGTCTGTTATAGTTGTCAAATTAGTACACCAGGCCTCTGTTGTCAGCGCAAATTTGAGCATCTTTTGTGGATTCTAGTGCTTCTAAAGATAATAATGTATCGTCAATAAGGAAAACATAGGGACAAAGTATATATCTTCTTTTTCAGTTTATGGAATGTCTTTAAAATTGGTTCAATTTTGGAGGAGGGAATAGGCGAGAGCCAAACCTCGAATTATGATTTAGGATATTCGGTCGGATGTCTGCGAATGCATTTCCTCTCAATAGAGTTTTACTAAAAAAAGGGACTGCGTGAAACTGCAGCATACTCGTTTGAGTTTAATTCAAACTGTGCTTCGATGCACGTAATAAAAACGTTTGACAGCTATATTTAATATGTTATAAAGAGTAAATCTATCTATCTATTATATAAATCTATATATCTATTCTTTTGCCCTAATTCCAATTAATTTCAGGTCGGCACAACATGTATTCTTGCATACTTTTCTCTATTGATCGATATCTCGGCAACATCCACGCAGTCCATCCATCGTTACCTTGGTGTTAACCCTACTCATATAGCCATCCACATTAATACTCAAAATCTTCCTCCTACATTTACTATACATGACATGCCGTTCTCTCCCACAATACCATTAAAATAGTCTCCTACAATTCCATTAAAAAGTCTACCTACAATACGATTAAGTTAAAACATTACATCGCTACATCCATTACTGTGTCACTATTTCACAAAATGGCGACAGTAACACTACGCCAGTCTTGGAAACACCTTCTATCTAGCCACTTTGTAGACGTGAGTCAATATCATGTCACAGCACTCAACTTTACCTGACACTAGGCTCTCGTACTAAAGTTCCACAGACTATATCAAGACTTGAAGTTATCTTATAGAAGTTATAGACTTCTAAGTGACAGCAAAGAGGTTACAATATCTTGTACACACTCGCTTTCAAAGACAATTTGATTATGATCTTAACTTGGAGTATCAATGTGAAAAGGCAAGAAGCTAATGTACGCTAATGTAATATCGGGCCTTTGAGTGAGAATTTAATTGATGTAATTATGCAGTTATACATTTAGGCAAAGTTAATGCTGTATTTAATATAAAGGAAAGATATGGCATGGATTTTTACAGCATTTAAAAGGAGCCTTGAATGTGGTGCATCGATGATCTAACAAGTCACCTTTAAGAAATAAAATGCAATGTTGGTTCTTTGTGCGATGCATCTTACCATCAACTTATCCTATTGCAAAATAAAAAAAATAAGGTTTAATGATTTTGATGTCTATCCAACTTTCGCAGAGTAAGTTAGAATAGAATATACTTTATTATCTGTTTTAGCTTTTATTTCCTATCCCAAAAACGCGATTCATCATCATTATCAGCTTATTAATGTGCCCATTGCTGGGACACAGACTTCCTCTCTGTGAGAAGGGATGGGTCGTAATCAACCACGCGGGCCCAGTGCGGGTTGGTGGAAGGCACATGTCTGTCACATGTCTTTTACATTTTATATTTCATTGCAAAACTTTTTAACATTATAAGTAACCTTCTTAGCACAGATTTCTAGATTGGGCATTTGAAGTTGAGTGTTTGACAAACCTTGGCATTAACACGTTCTTAACTTCAAATAATACATGCAGAAACCGGCCCGGCTGCGGCTCCTCAAGGTGTTAGGCATTTGTTTGGCATTTCCGGTTCAGTTACCATCCATTCCATATCTTATTTATACCTCAACGACATTTGACGACGACAACAGTAGAATAACACTATACAAACTTAATATAAACTTCATGTCACAGCACAATGGAACATCAAGGAAACATTTCTAAAACTCGTTACCGATACAACGAGAAGACGATGTTATGTTGCATAATATACAGAAGGAGTCGGCAACTTGCAGCTATGACGTCAAAAAGGTTACTAGATTGCGTTTACAACTGTTTGCCTGTTTAGGGGTGTAAAAAAGAGGTAATCAATTCAACACGTATGTATGTACTATTGTTGGAATTGCCCAATATTAACATATTGTTACTGTAAATAGGCTTCTAAACATGTGTGCCAAATTTCATTAGTGTTTGTTTGTAAGTTTGTTTGTTTGTAAGTTTGTTTGTTTGTATGTATGTATGTTTGTCCTCGCACTTCTCCAAAACTAATTATCGTATCGTGATCATTAAGTATCTCTCAACTTAGACAATAGTGCAAGTGACATCAAAATCGGTCCAGCAGTTTTCAAGAAGATGGAAATGGATACAACCGAACTCCTTAGCGACAACCAGCACGAATGTGCAAATTGGGATATTTGAGTATTTTATCAATCCTATAGGTACTGTAGAGGCTTTCCACATAGGACAAGCAACCTGTTCGGCCGCTGACACCTAATGCTGGCGACTTATATTTATTTTAAGTTTGGAAGGAAATCGAATACAGAATATTTGAAATATATCGAACGCGTGTAGTTTTTTGTTTAGCGGACTTCTGTAAAAGCCGCCTGAGGGCAGGCACGTTGTTGATTCAATACAAGTTAAAAGTAATTTCTGCTTATTATTTGAGCTCCCTGAGCTACCCCGTCACATATTGGTGGAGGCGCCGCGTAATGAAAATCCGGGTAAATAAGTAAAAGTCTAAGAAAAATACGAAAAAACATATTTTCGCGTGTGCACGGCGAGAACAGTGCGCGAAGCCCTATCAACGAGTGTACGTCGAGTCGTTACGAGGAACGAAAGTCCTGTCGGCGAGAACCCCAGCCGACGAGCAAACGCAGAGAAAATAAAGATAAGTGGTCTATTTTAATTAAAAATGGCACAGCCAGTTTTTACGGGGACCGGAACAAAGTCCAGTTTCGAGGATTTCCTCTTGCAGAAGGTTTACGCCGAATCAGTTGGTAATGCTCTACACACCCAGACGGACCATAAATAGGAGTTTGAAACTATGTAGGTTATATAAAGGCCCCTACCAAATAGTTAGGCGATTATCTGATGTTAATTATGTAATTAGAAAGTTAAATAATAGGAGATTTAGGGATATTGTACATATTAATAGGCTAAAACCGTTTAATGTTAGAGTAGGCTAGTTAAAGGTAATGTAGATACTGGTAGGCAAGGTTATGTAACGTCAATGTCTAAGTACGTTAAAAAAAAAATATATATAATAGACAGTTTTCAGATTTGACATGTCATAGTTAGTAGGGATGGGCAAGCAGAAAATATATTTATCGATGATTTTTGCTGCAATTAGTATCGATGTGATTAAAATAAATTATTTTCCAATTCCATGAGCTGATGTAAGCTGTCGGAGGAAGAAAAGGCTGGCAATGCTGACTACGCATCGAAGCAATATTTGTTTTTTTTTAATTCAGCTAGGCTGAGCTTAATCCAGTGCATTGATGATATAAGCATTTCAAGAGTGGGAGAGGTATTGGTCGTAACTGAAACCGACTTTGCATACGGGGCATAGCCTTCGCAAAGGATGTTGATTTGGCAACATTGGTCCAGTTGATGACTGTTTATGGCATTGGTCCAATTAATAACTTATTGATAATATTAAATACGTTAAGTGTGATAAGCTCTGGATAAAGTTCAATAGTAGGTTTAGAAGATTCGATGCGATCCAGCCTTTCCTTCTCTGGCCTGATAAATGCTTGAGGATGAAATATTGTATCACGTTTGAATTTCACATAGTTAAACCCCATCCGGGTGGATGTGAGTTATCACATCATTTCTGTTAGGAATAAGAGGCCGCCTTGTTACTTTTTCGGAGGTGTTGTGCAAGGAGGTTCAAGCATGACGGCGTTGACTTGTTAATGCATGTGCACTTGTTAGCTGAAGTTAGAGTGAATATCAGAGAATCCGGTAATTCGTTTGCCATGACTTGAGCCTTCCCCTTGTAAGGGAAGGACCTCAGATTAATTCCTCCGTTAGGTAAAGGTGTTAGGTAAGAGTGATTTTCCTTCCAAAGTTGAGAATAGCTGCGCTTCACATGATTCTGCGCATCTATTCGTAGGGGCGTAGCTCATGTAGAGGCTTTCCACATAGGACAAGCAACCTGTTCGGCCGCTGACACCTAATGCTGGCGACTTATATTTATTTTAAGTTTGGAAGGAAATCGAATACAGAATATTTGAAATATATCGAACGCGTGTAGTTTTTTGTTTAGCGGACTTCTGTAAAAGCCGCCTGAGGGCAGGCACGTTGTTGATTCAATACAAGTTAAAAGTAATTTCTGCTTATTATTTGAGCTCCCTGAGCTACACCCTCACAGTACCTTACTATAGAACTTGCTCATTTTTAGTGATGGTGTACTTAAACTAAAAAGAGAGGAAATAAAACTTTTTCACACAGAAATAAACCAACTTCAAAAGTCTAAAAAGTGCTAAATAACTTTCGTTTCGGAAGTTGGTGTCGAGAAACGATGAAAAAAAGAACTACCAAAGACACGAGACTAAATGGGGGATAAAAATATGTGACATGAAAAACATGTTTTAGTTTAGGGTTGTCATGGAAATGTTAATAAATACACGAATATCTATTACAATACCAAAAAGCAATTAAGCATCGTACTTCTAAGTGCCTATATCCTATACGTGTTGGCAGTGTGTAGGCACTGTTTACAATAAAATGTCCGATTAGTGTGGTAGCGGTCAATACCAAGTACCCACGTTAGAAATTCGTTTTAAACACAAAAGATCCAGTAAAATATAATTCTTACACCACAAAGTTTCTTCAAAATGAAAACTACATTAAAACTCAAGTTTAAAACAACACAATTACAAAATCCATTTTAATCCCGGCACGTGACCCGACCACGATCCTGCCACCTTTATCTCTGAAGTTTGTCCCTGTTCAGTTTGCTTACTTACGACAGCTGTTCTCTAATTGTGACAATTATACCTGACTCCTTGACTAAAAGGCGCCTTGCTCTAATGAGGGCAATGCGTAGCTTGTTAGGGTTAAAAGATGGACACCAAAGAAACACCGTTTTAAGATTTCGATAATAAAATTTTATTACCCTTGACTTTTTATACCGCAAGGTGTGTTTCACTAATCTTACTTGGGTTCACAAGCAAGCCTGAAGTAATACAGTATTGGGACCAATATTGGGACCATTACAGTAAAAGAACTGAAAACGTTTAGCACCCGGAGAGCTGACTGGTGATATCATGCAACTCGAGTGCAACATAATAGTTATGTATGCTACAAGTGCGGACGGTAGGTGATTCCCGATGAGTGGCATTTGAATAAATCGGCACGAGTCGGGCATCATCTTGTGAATAAAATGGCGGGCTTATTCAAGCGCGCTCAGCACATACACAGATTAACAAATAGTTCCTAGGGCATATCTACTGCGCTTGTGCAAATATCTGTCACGTCATAACGCAAAAAAGCACGAGCAAAATATACGTTCTTCCAAACAAATTTCATGAATATTTAAAATCAATTTATTTTTTGAACAAATCTAAATCTAAGGCGATTCTTTTAATGAAGAATTAGTTATATTTTACCTTTTATATGAATGATAATCTGAACTTCACTAATTTGTAAACTTTTCTCAAATATCAAAAACTCTATGCGTCTGGCTGACGACGGAAATAAAAATAACAAAAATACAGAAAAGCATAAAGCAGTAGTTAAAAAAGTAAGACTTTCCGCACAGTTTGTCTGCTTGGAAAACACCCTTTTTGAGGACATGCATTGTAAAACATTTTTACTAAAAAATACAACGACTTCTAAATAAAACCACAAAAAAGTGAAAAATTATTTCAATTTCGGAAGTCAGTGTAGAAACAAAAACAGGAACCACCGAAGGCACCGACTGCCGAAATTGAAGTTATTTTTACAAGCTTTTATTTAACTTGTAATTTATGTATGTATGCATGTGTGTTCGGGTCAAATCTTGCAACTGTATTTTAAATTAGTTATCCTCCACCGATGAAGGTGAAATTTTGCAAACATGTTTAGTTTAAGTTCTAAGTGAAGTTATTTTAAATCCAATATGGCGGACGGCCCAAACTGACAGACTAGTAATTTTTGTGCACTGCCATGATATGGGTATCAAATGAAAGGGTTTGTTGAGAAGAATACGAAAAAGGCTTGTTTTAGAAAAAGTTCTTTTTTATGAGTAACTTATTCACTTTTTAGGTTGTATTTTTTTGTAAAAAAGCTTTCTTTTTCACTTTTTAGTTGTGATAAATAATTAGTATGTTCAATATTAAGCCTATAATGCCCAAATTTATGCCTGAATAGATTACCCGAATAACATAAACGTACCCCTTTAGAACATACCAGCGTGATGATAGGTTATGAAATGGCGTAAACAATAAACAGACATGCGATTGCAGCAATCTCGAGAGATTTGCCGTTGTTTATTCAAAAGTTCTGTTGTATATCTCCGAAGTCCTTCATCAGATCTTGATCAAATTACAAAAAATACAGTCTAATTGAGAACCTCCTCCTTTTTGAAGTCGGTTAAAAAGTTCAGATTGCTTAACACTTGTAACAGTCTGAACCTGCACTTACCTACTTTGCATAGCGCCAGTCTATTCTGTAAAAAACCTCGCCACGAAATTTGAGTTTTAAGACGACGACTGTCGCCAATGACCTTGAAAGAACAAAACGCGCCCTCGTTTCACATTCGCGCGACCCAAAATTTTTCACTGATATTTTTTTTACTTTCCTTATTATTCTATGATTTAAAAAAAGTCTCACATCAAAATATAGATACTTAAATTGTCTATGAGATGGTGTCGATTTCATTAAAATACTCCCAGTGGTTTTGGTGCGATTGTCGTGTTTTTTGTCCGTTTTAGAATAACTTTACAAATTAATTACACCATATTATACTAATAAAAATTAAAATCACATTATTGAGAAAATGGTCTTATACTGGTATACCTAAAATATATTTTTGCCAAAAAATTACGACTAGCCGTTCATACAGTGATTTTTAATTTCGTAGACTAAACTGACATTGAGGGGGTTGTCACTTTATCGTTACATAAAAATAGTGTCGTATCCGGACTATCCTGAGTGATCGAAAGTTAATCGAAAATCGATGTAGATCGAAAATGAAATTATTTCACAGCAAAAAAAAATGCCCTTATTTAGTTTCTACTCATTTATGCCACGACTTGATTTTATCGATCGCATTTATTTTAATTGTTGATTTTATATTTAACACAATAAAAGTTATAGTACTATGTATATGAATACTGTTATACTTAAATATATTACGTTTATATTCATAAATATACACTTTTATTATGCGTACAGCTAAGGAGTGGAATTCCCTGCCGGAGTCTGTGTTTCCCGATAGCTACAATCTAGGGGTCTTTAAGTCAAGAGTGAATAGGTTACTTCTAGGCAAGCGTGCTTCACCGTCGACCACATCATCGCTTACCATCAGGTGAGATAGTGGTCAAGCGCGAGCCTATTTACAATAAAAAAAAAAAACATTTATTTACACCAATTAGTAAAATTAAATTGAGAAGTCATGTCACATCGATTCGATGAATCACTTATGATTGAGCCTTACCTACAACACTATGCTCCGCGCTTGCAACATTTAAAAAAAATAAGGTCATTGGCAGCAGGTAGTTTAGTCTACGAAATTTAAAACCACAGTTTAGACGTGATTCTCATTTTAAAATCAATTACTGTAGGGTGTCTGCGCCTTAAGTAAGCTGCTATTTTAACTAACTCTAGGGATTGACAGCTCACCTCCTCTAGGTTTTCACGGTGAGATTTCAGAATAGACAGACTATATCAATTAAAGTAGTTACGTACAGACGTTAAAAGTAAAAATCTTGGTCATATTAATCTGATAATTCTTAGAAGTTTTCCCCTACTCCAGTTACTTAGTTCCGACTGCTCTTCTACTAATTGTGACAATTACACCTGACTCCTTGGCTAACTGGTGACTTTCTCTAATGAGGTATGGCTTAGGAAGTAGAGTCAAGGACTGCAAATCCTAGCCAATCTATGGTCAGTAATTTGCACGTGGGTTTTGTGATGTCACTTTATCGGATGGGCTATTAAATTGAAAAGAGACTGAAATGTTTCTGCTATGTTACTGACTAAATCTAAACTGATATTATAAAGACGCAAAAAATGATTGTGTTTATTTGTTTGTAAAAAAATTACGAATATTATGCAAAATTTTATTCCGGCAAATGTAGGTTGCCTTTGGTCAAGGAAGCGAATCCATGAGAAAAAGTCAGTGTACATTTTAAGTAGATATTCTTGTTTTACGTATGTCATTTTAATCACCATAAAATAAACTACCGTGGATGTTGGAAGTAAACCTAAATTACCGTGCAGGCGCCAAACATTACTTCACTTCCGCAGCCTCGTCCTTTTTAGGGTTCCGTAGTCAGCAAAGATCCCTTATAGTTTACCCATGTCCGTCTGCCCGTCCGTCGTCCGCAGCTTAGATCAGAGACTCTTAGTGCTAGAAAACTATAATTTGGCTTGGATATTCATTATTAATCACGCCGACAAAGCGAAGAAAAGATTTCTGTTTTGTTTATCTATTGTACATTTAAAATGTGTTTTTTATCTCGTCGTCAACGTCTTTTTCTTTTTAACTCGTCTCAACTCACGATACCGGTACCGGTACCGGTATCAACTCACGGTATCGTGAGTTGGCCATTCAAAAATATTAAGGGTCTGTCAAAACCATTTTTCGGATCAGGGATCCGTTTGCGTAAAATTAATCTTTAAATGGCAAAATCTGTTAGAGTCAAGTGTCCCCCTGTCAGCTAAATGGTTGCTTTTGGAAATGTGAAAAAAATCACGGCAGTATTATATATAACGAGATTAAAAGGAATACTCTCACAACTGAATAGGTTTTACAAGTTTACGAGTAATAGTCGACTAACTTATAAAATCTACCTGGAAAAGTAAACACATTGTGTATGGGGTCAACAGTTTTCGAACGGCAATGTTAATTTTGTCCATTCGTTAGAGCAAAGTTATATGCTTTCTTTGTTTATGAACGTTAGTAATGTTACCTATTTATTTTGTTGAATTTAGCTGTTTATATGGAACCCTCTGTGCGCGAGTCAGACTCGCACTTGGTAGTTATTTTACAGCCATTTATGTTTGTAGCGCACCCCGGGACAGTAGTTAATATATTTACTACTAGCCTTTTTCCGCTGCTTCGCTACCGTCCCCGCACATTTAACGAGATGTAAAGTAGCCTATGGTACTCAGCAATGGTCTGGTAGGTTTCTAGCAACAAAAGAATTATCTTAATCAGATGAGCACTTCTAAACATTAACTCATCATAAGCAAATACACAATTTTACGTCTTCATAATATTAATTAATCCTGTAGTTGTTTGATATAAGAAGATTTGTCTTCCGTGACTGAACCAACCGTAGCACACTCAAACACCCTACTCAAAACGATTCTACCTACGGCTAACTAACATCCTCTTTCAAAATTATCTGAGTACAGATCTAAGGCCCAGTTCTTTGTGCCAGCCTCGTGTTCTTGACACCCGCTCCTAACGCAGTAGAGCGTGGAATTAATTTCATCAAAAGGACTTTCGGCTAAATGTGACGTGAGTTTTAGTGGTTGAAGTACTTGTAAAACAACTGGTAATGAAGGTAGGGTTTTAGGAAACTAAGGTTTTTTTTAACACTATTTTGATACCTACCTAAAAAAAACTATATAAACATCTTTACTATCTACAAGTGACTAATGACAAATCTAAAAGGAAAAACAAAACCGTTTAAATTCGTTGAACTTGACAACTCACCCACGCTCGTTTTTTTCTGAGAAATTCAGCCAAATCAAGTTCCCCGAATCCCATCGGGTTAAAAAAAAAACAGAAAATTACGCTTTAATAGAAAACCAAATAAAAAGTAGAATAATTTTCAATCAATTTTAATTAAGAACAGTGTGATAAACAAGAAAAATATTGAAAAAAAAAGCGTTGGGTGCTTGATGTCAATTGTTATATTTTATTGACAGATATTGATAAAAGTAGAGTCATTTTGAAAATATCTTTAAAAGCACCCCACGCTTTTTTAAATTGTTTTTTTTTTTTGTTTATCACACTTTTCTTAATTAAAATTGATTGAAAATTATTCTACTTTTAAGTTTGTGGTGGCGCATTTAGTGGACTGTATATGCGGTGCGAAACAAAACGATTGACAAACGCTTGATGATAGGTAATTCGAGTTGCGGGGTTGATGGACAATAGAGTACAACCCGAAAATAATTAGGGGAGGATGCACAAACCTTTTCTGGAACCGCGTGGTAGTGTCTTCGTGGCACTGAAACACTTCACCAGGGTTCAAGGGCAGCTGGGCTTCAAATTACTGTCATCACACGTTAAACACAAATTGTTGATTATAGTTTTATTACACGCGAAACCGCGGTAATTCCAAAGTTATCAATATTTTTCCACGGAGCGAGGCAACGCCATATGCGTACGCGATGCGTTTCAATTCGGAAGTCCTCTCCAAACAAAATGACGGGGCATATCTTCCTATTCACTCGCGAGGATGTGCGGAAAAGGGATAGGTATAGGAAACAGCGGATGTCAATCATATTTTGCAAGTTGGCGCAACCATTCCCCCCGGGTTTGAAGGGTTACCTTCGAAAAACAATAAGCGAAACTAATCAAAAAATTTAGGTGTAACCTCTAACTGCTAACCTATTCCTAAACTAAATATGTATAAAGCGCTACCATAACTACTTAACTACGTTGAAACCTGCTGCTGATTAAGCAGAGGACAGAGGCGAATAACCGGACGTAAATACGAACCGGTTGCAGTTTTAATTCTTACTATACGCGTTACTCCCTTTGAATCCGGGAAAACTTCCTCCACTATACCTAGAGGCCAGTGTAGGGGGGGCGCATTCTCGGTCATTAAAACTACCACAGTACCAACGGTGACTGGGTTCGTTGGAGTATTCCACTTTTGACGCGACTGCAGCGTGTGCAAATAATCTGTTCTCCAACGCCTCCAAAACGATTGAACTAATCTATCCAAAAGAGTGTGACGCTTTAGGAGATGCAGTCTGTCTTCATCGACATCCATAGCGGGCAAATACTTAAGAGGAGTCATGTTTAAAAAGTGAGCCGGCGTTAAAGCTAAAGACTCCGACGGGTCACTAGATAGAGTTTGACACAGTGGACGAGTATTCATTACTGCCTCTATCTGAGCGAGTACAGTACTCAGCTCCTCATAAGAGAGAATCTGTACGCCTACAACGCGGAACAGATGCGACTTGAGGCACTTAATATTAGCCTCCCAATTGCCACCAAAGTGACTAGCAGCGGGCGCATTAAAATGCCATTCAATACGATTTTCGGCCAAAACATGCGCGAATTCACTCTGATAATACTTTGACCGCAAGAATGCGTGTAACGCCGAGATACTACGGCGAGCACCAACGTAATTAGTACCATTGTCCGAATATAAACGTTTGACGGGGCCACGGCGCGACAGAAAACGCTTAAACGCGGACATAAAACATTGCGTACTTAAATCACCGGTCAATTCTATATGAACCGCACGAATTGTCATACAAATAAATAAACAAACGTAAGCCTTTGTGGAGCGTACACCACGACCACGGGCAATAGTTACTCTAAACGGGCTGGCGAAGTCGGTGCCGGTGTAAAGGTTTAGCGGATTGAACAACACGGCAAGAGCGATGATCGGCCATTTCAGGCTCGATAAAACGCGAAATATGCGGTAGCTACTAATCTTTTGTCTTCGTATTTCGACTTTAAAGTTTTTAATATTAATGTATAATTTTCGGCACTAAAAGTAATGCCGGCACAAACAGTTTTAGCTTTACCAGTTAACTTTTCAACCAGATAGTATAATTTTTCATGATCTGTCAAAGAGACATTCTTATCTATAGTGTTTTCAAAACTATCTATAAACAGATTCCAATTGCGAATATCACCGTTAAATTCAGGTATCTGAATGGGCGGTAATTTAGGTCGATCGCGAGTGTGGTTTGCCTGGCTCTGATGGACAGACGGCATCTCCAAGCTTCTCGCGACACGTTTGATGCGACAGAACAAATCATCGAACGACGCCAAAGCTTGATAACTTACAGCGTAATCTGGATTTAATTCTATCCCTAAAACATTAATATCATGAATTACGGATTCAAATTCCGTGCGCAAACTATCCAAGTTTTCTACAGAACATAAGAACGAATCTCTAACAGCTAGATCAGCTGTTTTGAGTGTATTATCACAAATAGATTGCACGCGTGAAAACAGCATGTCTCTTTTAGCATATAAAAGTTTCAATTGAACTTTGTTGTCCTTTGGAGGCATCGTAAACAACTATTATACACTATCAATGCGGTAAACAAACAAAATAAAGTTATTTTTACTGATAAGCGATAAAGAACAGTGACGCGGACAATAACTAATAAAAGTGGGTAGGCAGTTAGAAACGAACTGCGCGTGAAATAAACGAACCGTAGGTACTTTTAAATCAATTCTTATTCACCCACTAGGTTGTCTCTGTTTCTGATACTTACAAATACTTGACTTCCGAATGAATAACTAGTACTAGCGATCTATAGCTGCGTATGTATTACAGGTATTGTTTACTTACGCAGGCAATAGATGAACAATATGCGAAAAAAACAACGAATTGCGTTAGGTATAAAACTGCGGTGCGTTTATTCCCAAATGGAATAAATACTAAATACTAAACTACAACAAATATGTAGATACCTAATTCAAATTCAAATATCGAACTATCCGGTGAGAGGGACCAAAAAAAATGGTGGCGCATTTAGTGGACTGTATATGCGGTGCGAAACAAAACGATTGACAAACGCTTGATGATAGGTAATTCGAGTTGCGGGGTTGATGGACAATAGAGTACAACCCGAAAATAATTAGGGGAGGATGCACAAACCTTTTCTGGAACCGCGTGGTAGTGTCTTCGTGGCACTGAAACACTTCACCAGGGTTCAAGGGCAGCTGGGCTTCAAATTACTGTCATCACACGTTAAACACAAATTGTTGATTATAGTTTTATTACACGCGAAACCGCGGTAATTCCAAAGTTATCAATATTTTTCCACGGAGCGAGGCAACGCCATATGCGTACGCGATGCGGGTCAAATCGGAAGTCCTCTCCAAACAAAATGACGGGGCATATCTTCCTAATCACTCGCGAGGATGTGCGGAAAAGGGATAGGTATAGGAAACAGCGGATGTCAATCATATTTTGCAAGTTGGCGCAACCAGTTTGGTTTTCCATTAAAGCGTGATTTTCGTTTTTTTTTAACTATTATTTATTTTTTACTTTTTAGTTCAATCTCTAATCCTGAAGATCCTGGTAAGGAGAATGGGACAACATATTTTAATTAATGCATTGTCATCAGTCCTTGATAAGTGTGCAAAGTTTCAAATTAATGCGACGTTTTGAAGGAGGTGAAAATCACGTTCAAAGATTCCGTTACATTGATACATAGATAAATACATTCCAAGCTAATAAAAGCGTGTTAAAATTATCAACGACCTTAGCTCCTTTTCTAACAATGCGATGCAATTCGATTTATGTCACACCAATAAGCGATTTTACATGTTTTGCTTGAAAAGTTTGTAAATTAACCATAACGGACTAATGGTTGGCCTCTATAACACAGGATTTTCCTAGCATCCGAGCCAATATTCACAAGATTGAGCAGAAATATGTCATAATATTCTAATAATGTAACATGAAAATACGCGTTACTTCTTTTTTTGCTTGAAAATTTTTTTTTTGCGCATTTCGCGATCTCCGCGTCATCAGGAAAGGCCCTTAAATCAGCTATAGGTACATAAATGTAGTACATCATCCTTTCGCATGTTATGTAGATATAAGTACCATATAATTGCCATCAAACGGACACAAATCCAGATTCTGGGCTGCATACTGAGGAATTCCGGATACAAAACTCATCTGTCTACCCCGTGGAAGAAGACAGCAGTGATATTATTTAACATCGGCTGTGCCATCCACATGTTAGTAAAAGCTCTCAAGAACGACTGTCCAAAGTTATTAGACAAAACGGACTCAACAGGTGTCGCCAACAACTGTACAATTAGTTGGAAGAGGAACACCGGGGGATTACTTACTGTAATTGCACCAATTAACTTCTTGGTCAGGATTGTGTAACGTTGGAAGGTAGTTTGAAATAGCAAGGACTCTGCAAACAAGCGGTTTGTACTCTAGTACTTACATGGTGAAATATGGCACATTTACGAAGAAGGAAGAATAAATTACATTTCATTAACACTATATTTCGTAACAAATGTTTTTGAGATATAGTTTTCGGATTTTTTCTGGGGTCTGTTCAATTTCGTTGGGGTTCACCACTGCACTTTTCCGAGTGCTACATACACTACATTACCTAAAAGTTTTCAAGTCAGTTGAAAAATATAACATTATAAAAATGCACAAGTTCCCACGAAAAATCGCCTGAAATGTGCGAATCGATCCGTATAATATTATTTTTTCTGTGGCGATTTTCACGAATTTAATTTATTGGTGTGCGAATCGATCACTCCAAAATTATGTAATAGGCAATTGGCACATATTTTATATCAGAGAAAATAAAAATAAAAAGTACAGCTGTGCTCACCCGTCTCAGCACTATGAAGAATTAATGAAAGTTAATAGATAGTTTTACTTGAATCTAGGAAAGGAACACATAAAATAAGTAATAAATAATAACTACTTAAAACGTAGAGATATGCAAGTAAGATAAGATAGACAGGCGATGAAACAATAAGTTTGTTGTAGTACTTTTTGAGTTAGATAATAAGGACTATTAAATTTGGAATCTATATTTTTATTTTCGATTTATACAACCCCAAAATACGGTACGGGTATGGGGCATACCCAGCTTTACCCCCATATACGGAGCATAGCGGGGCAAATGCCATTTAACATTTATGTATTCACATATCTTAGATTTCTTACCGTAATTAAGAATAATTATGTGCCTAGTCATTCGCAATGCGTTAAACCATGATATTGAGTTAAAATTTGAGGTTTAAACATAATTGTTTGTCTTGTAGCTATGCTTGAGTCTTAAATACCCCCACTCCTCTATCTCAGTTACGTCATAGTAATTAATAATAATTAACTTCTGAAATTGATAGGAAAACAACGTACCGCGGCTACCATGACAGCTTTGTCCAATAACTGCAAATTGGTCTATCCATTTACTGTTAATTTAAAAGCTAATTAATTAATTATTTTAATGATTTTAATTCATAACTTTAATTTGGTTATTTATTAACTTACCTATTCTTATTCTTTATTGTACACAAAACATAAAACATACAAATACAATAGGACAGTTTATGTAGAAAGGCGAGCTTAACTGGGTTTTCTAAAGCAAACCTTAGTTGAGTAGAGAAATATGTATTTGAGGATAGTGCATCCATGTGCACAACAAAAGCTTATTAAAAACTCTTTACAATACGACCTACCTACCTACTTACTTATCAGTGGTGTTCCAGTGCCGTCCTCTGTAGGATTATACTGAGTGACTTGGCATTCTTGCTAAAGTGCCAATGGCGGAATCAATAAATCTGCCTAGCCTTTCCCCTCTATTGGGTGTAGGCCTCCAGTCTATACGGAACGGATTCGGCTGGATATCAATATTTTACATGGAACGACTGGCTATCTGACCTCCACAACCCACTAATTGAGAAACACCTCTTGGCAAGATTTGGATCCCTTGGATCGATTCTGAAATCATAGAATAATAAATCTGTAGTGAAATCGTTTTTTTTTTGTATTTCGAAAATATTTCCAAAAAGATAGCTAGGGTGTTAAAGGATAACCAGCAGAACCCATTTCCCATTTTTTGAATTTTTGTCGCATCACTTTAAATGTATGAAACCAATGTAGATAACTTTTTATACATAAAAATTGTGCGTAACTTGAAGAATGTTTTTAGTTTATCAAATTATCAAAAGTTAGATGAATTTACAGTGTTCAAGAAGTAAAATATCACAACACACGCAATTCAGATACTTGGATAGTTGAACTCCATATTCGATAGATGGCGTTGTGAATTTGATGTCAATTTCTGCATGGCGGTGTTAAGATTCTACGCGGAAGAATAACCCTAAAAAAAAATCGGTAGGTAGCTAGGGTAAGTAAGTGGGTCTACGTAAGTAGGGTAGAATAGGCAGTTGACGGAAGCAAAACCGCAGACACAGCTAGTATGAATACAATCCGTTGTTCAGTACTTTTAAGTTCGCATAGTATGATAAAATGTAACAGCTGCTCTGTTTTGATGCAAAATATCTGTGATTTCAGGATTAGTTCGATTGTAAAAGTTGTTCATAAATTCATTAGCACTTTTACGTCCTTAAATAAACCAATGAATTAAAAGTCAGCCTTTATTTATCCATACCCGGCGGGTTACACGGCCGACCCCGTAGATCTTTTTTAAAAAAAAACTAACTTCTACCGAACCACTTATTTATTCACAAAAATCCACAATTACAACTTTTATTAATGTTTTACTGAATAATACACAATATTACACCAACTAAAATAAAGACTTTCTATAATCTCTTGTATCTCTTGAGATAAGTCTAACGAATTTGGGTTTACGCGACGGCTTCCAGAATCTAACTAACTAAATGAATATTAAAATTCCGCTAATGAGCGATAACTGCAATTCAGCATTGGCTTTGCAATGAAAACTGATGCTTTAACTAGAGAATGCAAATGTCGGCTTTATTGCCTTGTAATAAGGGTTGTAACAGCTCCCCCTTTTTGACGAAGCTTTATCTTATAAGATAAGCGAAGTAAAATAGAAAAGATAGGAGATACAGTGAGATTAAGATGGTCATAAAAACTAACACTAGATATAAATGTACATGGGTACATGTAGCTTATAAAACTATAATTAAACATAGTAAGACATAGTAGATTACAATGGAAATCATAACACCATAATTAAAAGTATATTAAGTTAAGTGTATTTTAAAAGTTTAAATTCCTGTTTGATGGGAATTTGGTCTTATAGGTGTTAGCTGTAGATTTATAATTAGTGTTTCGAATTGGTAAAGATTGTATTGGCTTATTGTCTTCATCAGATGTTGATGACATTTCAGTCATCTCGATAGAATTAGAGATTTTGGATTTGCGTTTAGAAGTTTTCTGATTATAACACTGGTTAAATATCTGCACGCAGCATCCAGAATTAGTAGCATTTTTATTTTTAAAATATCTAAAGATCTTATAAATTACACATAAGAATAAACACACAATTAAAATATAAGTAAAAGTAGAGTAGTATGGACCATATTTAATAAAATGTGATTCTTTTTCTAAGTTATTTAACTCTTGTTCTAAATTATCCATTTGATGATTTGCATATTTGAGAGAATCTAAGTTGATTTTGCTTAAAGATATTGGCGACAAATGTGGCAGGCTTTTATTAAATATGTCCTTCTTACAACAGTCATCAGTTGTTATATCAAACTTAATATCTAAAGGAGACTTAGTAATAAAAGAATAAGAGCTAGTTGTTATTAACTGAATAGTTTTAGAATAACCAATACAATTTGCTGTTAGTTTTACAATTCCAGTACCTATGATTGAATAGTCGCTAATGTTATCTTCGCATTTGATTGTCAATTTATTTGTATTTGATTGAACATAAATCCATTTATTGTTATTTAACTTTTGCCAAATATCAATTTGTCCATATAAAAGTTTGGCGTTGCATTCTGTGGGTAACGACAGTGTTACTTCAGTTAATATTTTAGATTCACAGTTTGGATTGCTTATACATGAATATATAGTAGTTAGTTCACAGATAGAAAAGTTATTATTTACTAACTTACATCTAGCAAGTGTGTCCATCATAGCATAATGCATCCTGTCATCACTTAAAGCTATATAGGAGTTAGAAGGTTGAATCAATGCAAATGTGCTATGTGAGTCATCATGCGGAGTAGGTAAAGGTATGATTTTATAGGTCATGAACTTATCAGGTGTTATTAAAGGTATTTGTAATATAAAAACGATCTTATTATTATAGTAATAAGAGCTAAATTCAGAGACATCTATTATGGAGTGAATATTTTGAATGCTTAAAGGAACTGGGAAATCTAACCTTTTGTTTACTTGACTACTATGTTTAGATAATTCTAGATAAAGATTAGAGGGGCTTATAACACTAGGATGTAATATATTAGCCTTAGAAAATAAAATAGAGTTTACTGTAGTATCCAGTAAATTGGAAATACTAAGTAAAGAACCTTCAATTATATTAAGAAGATTGTTTAACCTTGAGGTATGTAGCAGTAAGTTGTCAGTTTTCGTGATTTGGGAAAATATTTCGTTCATCACGTTAATTTGGGTATTTAATTTATTTTCATTTTGATTAAGTTTGTAAATAGTAGTGTTAAAGTTATTTATGGTAGATTTAATTATGTGAATGTTATCTCTCATTAGGTGGTATAGTTCTGTGTCGCTCTTTTTACACGACTCAATTGCAGCATCATATTTTCTAGCGTCGTCTGCATCTAATGTACCAAAAAAGAACTTTAAGATTTCTCCTCCAAATTCTAAAGAGCGTTTTATTTTATTTGTTGATTTATTAGAGATGATATGTGATAGTGACTGTAATTTAATGAAATTTGATTGGATTAAAACTTCAATCGGATTAGACATGTCCTTGCACAAGTTAAAATCTTGTGAATCTTCTGTTTGAATTTTGTTACAGAGATTCAGAGTTTCATGTAATAGAGTTTCTATTTTGTTAAGATAAGGTTCTAAAGAGATTAAATCGACGTGAGTGATAACTTTCCAATGATCACTATAAAAGTTAATATTATTAATAGGTTCAAAATAAATTCCGGGACTATGGTAGATGGGAATGATGCTCGATTCGGTGAGGCTGTGGCTTGAAATGCCGTGCCAGCATAGCGTTCTGAAAGGAAACATAGTATGTGTTAGGATGTTGAAGGTTTTATTTCATTGGTGTGGTATTTTATATTTTTACGACCTACTTGAAGGGTCACATTATGTTTATTATTAACTTTTGTAATTTTGTATGGGCCTTTCCATATAGGCGATAACGCTTTTCGAAGTCTGTGATGGTGTTTTAGGTACACCATATCTCCTGATTTGTATGTGATTTCACGGGAGTTAGTATCATAATATTGTTTTGATCTCTCTTTGCTATTTAGAATATTTTGGATAGCTTTTTCGCGACTAAATCGCATCCTATATTGTAAAGCTCTTATATATTCATTGTATGTGGTATTACCGGAGGTTTCATATAAGGAATTAGGAATGCATGGTTTATAGCCGTATAATAATTCATGAGGAGTGAAATTAGTTGTACAGTGGGGAGTAGTATTATATGCTAATATTGCGGTGAATAGATAACAGTGCCAGTCATTTTGATTTTCATTAACAAAGGATTTAAGGTATTCTTTTAGAGTAGCATGTGAGCGTTCAAGAGCTCCATTAGTTTGTGGGTGATACGGAGTAGTGAAAAGGGCTTTGACTTTCAATATATCTGTTAATTGTTTAAATAATTCTGACGTAAAACAAGTGCCTAAGTCTGTTAAAATAGTTTTAGGAAAACCGAAAAGAGACATAAAATGTACGAGGTTTCGAGCTATTTCTTCACTGGTAGCTGTAATCATCGGATAAGCGCTGGTAAATTTGGTTAGATCATCTTGTAGTGTTAAAATGAATTTAAAATTTTGGAAACCCGCTTCGGGTAAGGGACCTACGACGTCAAGGGCTAGTCGTTCAAATGGCCTAGTCGATGTAGAAGTTATCTCCATAGGAGCTTTATTTGATTTCCTTAAAGGTTTATTGATCTGACAAAGCTTACATTTTTTTACGTATTGTTCAATGTCAGAGCGCATGCCTTTCCAATAGTAGGCAGCTTTGATACGCGAATACATTCGTTGTGATCCTGGGTGACCAGCGATAACAGAATCATGATTTTCCTTTAATATTTTAGGAACTTCTATAGGAGTAGGGTAAATTAATAGATTTTTATACATATGGATTTTGATGTTGGTATTGTGAAAAATATACGATATCATATTATAAACTTTAGTATAGGCTAGTTTAGAAAATGGGTCACTAAAATCAGGTAAAGCAAGATCAGTTATATTTGGGCAATCGATTAGTAGATTTCTGAGTTTAATTAATAAACTATAGACATCTCTAAAATTAGTTTGTTCATAATGATGAACTTTTGTAAATAGAAAATAGTAAGATTTATTTTTATCCTGGACGTGTCGTATTGTAAGAGGTTCGCGTTCTGAGTTTAGTAAGTCAGCAGAGTTATCGAGCTGTGATAGTATTTCCTCGCAATAAGGCATAGAATAGTCAAAGTCTAAAGAGACAGGGCAGGCTATTGTATTTAACTTGGATAAGTGGAGGCCTTGAGTACATTCTTCTATAATAGTGTTTGAAGCAGGGAGCTGATTAGTAAATTGGTTTTTAAAATATTGTTCATAAGTAGAGTTATTTAAATTGTTAACATCAATAGAGTTAATAGGGCAACGGGATAGTGCATCGGCATTGGAATTGAGGCGACCTTGCTTATAGGTAATTTCGTAGTCATATTCCTCAAGTTTGAGGCGCCAGCGAATGAGTCTACTGCCGGGATCTTTAACGTTAAACAACCAAACGAGGGGTCTGTGATCTGTTATTATTTTGAATTTATTTCCATATAAATATGGTCGGAAAGTTTTAACGGCAAATAAAATAGCTAAAAGCTCCTTTTCGGTAGTCGAATAGTTGCCTTCAGGTTTATTTAGAGTGCGTGATGCGTATGCGATCGGCTTATCTTTGCCGACGGGACCCTGAGATAGTATGGCGCCAACGGCGTAATTACTAGCATCAGTAGTAACGTTAAAAGGTTGTGAGAAGTCAGGGTACTGTAGAAGAGGGGCAGTAATTAATTTTTCTTTAAGAAAATCGAATGCATGTTGCTGTTCTGTACCCCAGTGAAAAACAGCATCCTTTTTTAGTAAAGAGGTAAGTGGTTTAGTTAACTTCGAAAAGTTTTCGATGAATCGGCGATAATAGCCTATTAGGCCTAGAAATGATTTGATATCTTTAGGATTTTTTGGGATTGGAAATTGCGATACGGCGTTAACTTTTTCAGGGTTTGGAGATACACCTTTATCAGTGATAATATGGCCAAGGTAAGTCACTTCATGTCTAAGAAACTCACACTTGTCTGGTTGGAGTTTCAAATTATATTCACGAAATTTATTAAATACCAGTTGTAATTTAAGCATGTGATCTTGTAAATTTTGACTGTAAACGATGCAATCGTCTAAGTAAATATAGCAATGGAGGCCTTGTAAGCCTGATAAAACAGTATTCATAAGACGTTGAAATGTGGCAGGGGCATTTTTCAACCCAAAAGGCATCCTGGTAAATTCATAGTGTCCAGACATGCTTGAATTTGTGCTAACTGTGAAACCAGTTTTAGCCGCATCTTTGGGGTTGGTCTTTATTTGATGAAAACCGCTGGTAAGGTCCAACGTGCTAAAATATTTAGAATGACCTAACTGGTCCAAGATATCCGTGATAAGAGGCAGCGGATAAATTTCAGAGACAGTGACGTCATTGAGACGGCGGTAGTCAATGACTATTCTCCATTTTTGTTTGCCTGAAGCGTCCATCTTTTTCGGTACTACCCAAACTGGGGCGCTCCAAGGCGAAATAGAAGGTCTGATGATATCCTGATCTAGCATTTTACGAATTTGGGAATCTACTTCCTCTTTGTGGCATTCGGGGAAGCGATATGATTTGACATGTATAGGTGGTGCATCACCTGTGTTAATAGTGTGTTCTATAGCGTCCGTGAAGGTTAAGGGTTCACCTTCGATATGGAAGATATCTGTGTATTGGGAGCAACATTCTAAGAGAGATTTTTTCTCTTCCTGATTTAAATGGGAACAGCGAATGAGGCTTAAAACTTTATCTATGCGATTAGATTTATTACAGGCAATAGAATTAGTATTGTAACAAGATATAGAATCTGAACTTTTACTTTCAAACGGTGTCACGTTTACGTGATAATCTTTAACTTCAATGTCAGTCTCTGTAGTATTTAGGATAGTAATGTTTGTTTTCTTATTTGATTTGATTGAGACAATGCAATTTGCAACATAGACACCTTCACTTAGAGTATGGTCTAGTACGAGAGCTTCATTGTTATGATAAAGTTCAGGCGAGTAATTAGATACAGTGCATTCGATAACTACTTCAGAACGAGCTGGAATGTTATACGACGGTTGATTATAAGTGATAGGAATATAATGGTTAAATATAGACATTGACTTAGAAGAATAATCGATATTTGATTTAAAGTAATCGCAAAAGTCGCTACCGATAATTCCATCGTAATTATTAAGATTAATGTCATCTTTTGTGACATGAAATTTGTATTTATAAGTATTATCTGATAGTTTAAACTCCATTTGAAAGGTACCTAGAGTTTCAACAGGGTTTTCTGAACTATTAATGCCCTTTAACTTTACAATTTCGGTGGATAGATTTGGAGTTTCGAGTAAACAGGAACCTTTGACAATACTGATGGTTGATCCTGTATCGATAAGAAAACATAACCGTTCTAAAGCGTGAGTAGTAGTTAGATAAGTATGAGGTAAGGCTACCTTTTTACAAAAATCATTAATTTCGTATATAAGTTTAGATTTAGAATTCATATTTAAGTTAGGTGTGATTGAGTTATGTTTAGAATTAGTACGAGAACCCTTTGGCACATTATTACATAAGTGACATTTTATTTTCTTATTAGAGATAGCAGAACTCAGCTCGTTGGCTTGAGATGTAGATTTAGTAGGATTGTTAGAGATAGCAGGACTCAGCATCTTTGACTGAGATGTAAAATTTGTAGGACTCAACCTTTTTGACTGAGATGTGGATTTAGTATGATTATTAGAGGTAGCAAGACTCAGCATCTTCGACTGAGATGTAGAATTAGTAGGACTCAGCATCTTCGACTGAGATGTAGGATTAGTAGGACTCAGCATCTTTGACTGAGATGTAGAATTAGTAGGACTCAGCATCTTTGACTGAGATGTAGAATTAGTAGGACTCAGCATCTTTGACTGAGATGTAGATTTAGTATGATTATAAGAGTTAGAAGGACTCAGCATCTTCGACTGAGATGTAGAATTAGTAGGAATCGTGCCATTATAAATTTGCATAGATTTTGACGGACACGGCATCAAAATCCGATTTAGTTTAAATTATCGTGAGATTCGACGTGGTTATTATGACCATTGGTCAAACATTCACATGTATGCGTAAATGCATTTGTAGAGCTATCAGGTGAATTATGATGGCGCTGTGCAAAGTCCGTATTTTCGCGGCGTTGCATATTGAATTGCCTTTTACGACATTGCTCTATAGTGTGCCCGATATTTTTGCAATATCTGCAAGTTTGCGCACTAGGATTGGCATTGGAGTTAGCATTGCTATTGGTATTTGAATTAGTATTAGAATTATTGTTTTTATTAGAATCCCATTGGGAAATGAAAACCTTATGATATGGTTTTTGGGAATTATAGTTAGGCTTTTTGTTTCTGAAACATTCTGATGAGCTATGGCCTACTTTATTACATGTTGAACATTGTTTGACTGATTTAGGTTTAGATAAGTTAAATAACTTTTCTTCATCTATAGCGTATTGAATCGCTTCGTTGAGAGTTGAAGGGTTTTTGCACCGAACAATGTTGGATATAGAAGAGCTTAGGCCTAGCATGAATGTATTGAGGGCCAGGTCTTCCATGGCTGCTATACGGCCAGGTAGTTCGTTTTCGTCTTTACAGCTGTGATGAGTGTCCGACTGAATTCGGGTCAGTATTGACTCGATTCGTAGAGAGTATTGCGTTACTTCTTCATTTGGTAGTTGTTTGCAATGTTGTAAGTCCGATAAGAGATGTGTGGCGTGTTTTTTTTCTCCAAAGGTGGACTTGAGAAAAGTTTTAAGTTCTGACCATTTTTCAAATGATTTTAGACTACATGCTACTTGTGCCTTCCCTTCCATCTGGGAAATTATATACTTACAGAGCACATTTTGTTGATCTTGTGTGGCTAGAGACATTGCATTCTCGCAATTTGTGAGAAATGCAGGTAACGTCTCTCTATCCCCATTAAATGGTTTTACGAATTTGGTTAAGACGGACAAGGTAATTTTGTCGGACATTTTTCCGCTTTCTGATTTAACGGACATAAGTATTATGATATGTTGGACACCCTTTATAATTTACGAACAGTAAAGTACGTGTAGACACAAATAGGTATAAAAATATAGCAGTAACTTAGAAATACGATTCAGAGGCGCGATTCACTTTGAAATTATAGACGCAAGAAACACTCACAGTAACACGAAGCTTGGCGTTTGCATTATGTTGCAATGACGCGTTGGAGCTGGAATTTTCACACGGTTCGCTGTGGAATTTCTTGGCCAACTGGATGTGGTGAGTTAGACCCTGGAGCTGATGATGGTGCTAGTGATGATGTCTGGGCGGGCTCACGCTGAAAAGCGGAGACTGACCGTCGTCCAATGTTGTGGCTGGAGCGGGCTCACGCAGAATAGCGGAGGCTGACCGTCGTCCAATGTTGTGGCTGGAGCGGGCTCACGCAGAGTAGTGGAGGCTGACCGTCGTCCAATACGTTGTGGCTGGAGCGGGCTCACGCAGAATAGCGGAGGCTGACCGTCGTCCAAGGTAGTGACGCAGGCTTAGCTTTAGATTAAGTCTTACTGTCGGTCAATGAACGGGAGGCTCGGGCTTCGGAATACCAGTGTCTGTCTGACTCAACGTCGTAAGACTTCGTCTCTGGTATCCCACTTCTGACACCAATTTGTTACACGGCCGACCCCGTAGATCTTTTTTAAAAAAAAACTAACTTCTACCGAACCACTTATTTATTCACAAAAATCCACAATTACAACTTTTATTAATGTTTTACTGAATAATACACAATATTACACCAACTAAAATAAAGACTTTCTATAATCTCTTGTATCTCTTGAGATAAGTCTAACGAATTTGGGTTTACGCGACGGCTTCCAGAATCTAACTAACTAAATGAATATTAAAATTCCGCTAATGAGCGATAACTGCAATTCAGCATTGGCTTTGCAATGAAAACTGATGCTTTAACTAGAGAATGCAAATGTCGGCTTTATTGCCTTGTAATAAGGGTTGTAACAGTACGAGTACAATCAGTGACCAAAGTATAAACACAATAGTAAAAGTCTGAAGCTTAACTTCTGCGACGCCTAATTTAACATTACGACTCAGAATATAAGGGCAAACCAGGGCAATATGTAAAACGAGAAAATACGATATGCCTACTTATCCATACTCCACCCCTACACTACTAAAGTAAAGCCCGTCATTTCAATTAAACACGGCTCAAAAGGTAGCTATCAAATATGTACAGACGTGTGACGTCATACGACCGCCATTTAATTTTGCAGCCGAAGGAATTAACGCGCAAATGATATTGCTTTGTGAATATTAAAATATGCCTTTGGGGTCACGTGTTGTGCTGATTTTGGGGACAGAAGAATTTTATTAAATATCAGGTAGCGTCGCAAGTTTAACCACCGTTAAAAAACTGGCCAAGTACGAGTCGGACTCGCGCACGAAAGGTTCCGTACCATTATCGCCAAAAACGGCAATCGCAAAAAAAACACTTTTGTCGTATGGGATAAAAAATATTTATTTTATTATGTTTTTAGTATTTGTTGTTATAGCGGTAACATAAATACATCATCTGTGAAAATTTCAACTGTCTAGCTATCACTGTTCATGAGATACAGCCTGACATACAGACAGACAAACGGATCGTGGAGTCTAAGTAAAAGGGTCCCATTTTTACCCTTTGGGTACGGAACCCTAAAAAATGCCTGATATTGATTAAATCAGGATCGGTCATCGTGGCGACGTGTTCAGTCATGAATGTCTTTCGGCTGAAATGATGATGATGATAATTTATTAAATCATCATGTAACATAAAGGTACCTATGCACATGTAATAATAACTCCATGTCTTAAGCTGGAAACAAATTATCGGACGCGGCTGATGGAAGCGACTGACAGCCGCGACTTGATAGAGTATCTGGGTAATGAATGTATAATAAATTGTGCAAACTATCGGACGTAAGTCGCAGACGTAACCTTGGGCGTTCGGGCGTCCGATAGACATCTGGACCGCAGTATGTTTTCTTTTTGACAGCTGAAAACGTCTGCGGATGGTATGCACGGGGTGCGGGACGCGTGCCTGGTGTCAGAAAAAAACAAGACTATGTGAAAGCTCACACGTGCGTGCGAGGTAATAAATAAAAATTGAGGACAGTTACATTCGATGGGTAAAATACAGGTGTAGGAAACGCAAATACGTCATCTCCTTTCGTTCAGTACATCCAAATATTGTATATTATTCAGTATATTCAAATAATGTCTATAAAATATTGCCTTGTGATAAGACAGACCGCCCATTGTGCACATGCTTTAACGTTTGATCAGTACCTACTTATTATGTGGTGGTTCTATAAAGTCTATTATACATAATGATACGTCGACAGCTTTTTTACTAAGGTTCATTTTATAAAAAAGCCTTATGCGAGTTTCGATTATTTAAACGTACAGTCAAACAAAGAGATATGTATGCATGTTAAATACTGAAGGTCAATTCATAGAACTACTTTAAAACATACAATTCAATTCGCAATACTATCTCGGCGATCATCAATGACGAAAACTTGCCAAAATTAGGGAAAATTTGGTGGTTTATATATTGTAACTGTGATGCGAACAACGATACGATGAAAAAGCCGGGCATAGGGTATTTTACTGAAAATCAGTTTTTTGTCCATCAGGTATTGGACACATATTTTTTCTTTTGACACGTAAACACAAAGTGACGACGATATATCGTGTGACGTCACGCCGCTAGTACACTTTATACTCCTTAGTGACGTCACAAGCCTCCACTCCTGAACTTTGAAGCGCTTAAACATTTTTTTTTTTTATTGATTTGGTAAAGCAAAAAATACGTGTTCAATATTATTTGATAATCTCACTGACGGATATAAATAGAATTACCATTTTTCTACCCAGGAAACAACCTTATTGCCACTAAAGTATTGAGCTGCATTAGTTATGGGATTGGAAGCCGACCCCAACGTAGTTGGGAAAAGGCTAAGAAGATTGCTTTTTACAGAATATCACTTCTGCTAGAGCTTGACAAATTCGTGCGTGACACTCCCACGGTTCGCGGGCGCGAGGGACGTAGCGGTTATGGACAATCCCACCGCACTATTCCCAAACCACAGCAACTCCTGAAACCAAGAAACAACATTGGCGACCTCCAGAAAAGCGCCGAGGCAATGAAGCTCGACGAAGTCCCGGAAAATGATTTTAACTGTCTTGGATCCCGCAACGAAATTAATCAGAAAATAATAACGGAGGAGTAGGAAAAAGTACAAATTTTTACTTCCTTTCACATCAAGCAGGAGACAGAACAAACAAGGCCGGCACAAAGGGTCGTTTATAACTGGGATAAGCCCAGTTGCCTAGCACCACGGATAAAAATTAGCATTAATATTAATGGGTCCTAACATTGTGAGCTGATATTTGATTTCAATAATAGGTATGGCAAAAACGCACGGAAATTTGTCCTAGTTTCCCCAAGGTCCGTATAGGAAACAACTCCTGATGCAGCCTGTACATTATTCAACATAGTATTGCGTTCATTCTTCTATTATGTACTATGAATATATGGATATAATTTTGTATGTATAGTGAACTCACTAATTCTATTTATAATGTTGTTGGTGCCATTACCGGACCAATAGATAAGCTCGCTCGATTCAAATATTCGGCGCAAACTTGCAACATAATCGGCTCACGACGGATAGTTTCGGCACTGCCTACGGCCAAATATCGGACAAGTTACGGTAATCTCTTGAGCATGAAATGGGTTTGTAAAGTAGACAACTAATTAACAACGATCAACAAAAAAATAATTCGACTTTTACAACCAAACACTACAAAAGGTTATATTATAACTTTCTTTTCGGAAGTCGCGGTGTCTTTGGTAGAAAGTTTTTTTTGCTTCGTTGTGTTATGTTTTGGAAGTTGGTTTCGTTTTTTTGTTAAAATGATTTTTATTTTTCTCTGTTTAGTATTGGTACCTTATATTACCATGACAATACGCATTATTAAGGATAACTTAAAAACTACTCGTCAGATCGTAACAACATTCAAAAACATACAGTCGAAATGAGAACTTCCTCCTTTTTGAAGACGGTTAAAAATCATCATAACTCGGGGTCAGCGCAGTATGTCGTCGTCCGTCACTGATGACGCCATGGTTTCAACTGTTTTAGCATCATGCAAACTGGACGGCTAATTTAAACGTGAGTGGTCTATAAGGATGCGCCGGAAACTGGACGCCGCTTCAAGCGCGCTGCAAACTTGACGGTTAACTGGATCGTGTATGGCTGGCATTATATACAGTCATCTCTGTTCGCTGACACCTTCTTTCTTGTTTGGTATTCCTCTTCCCCTTCGACTTGGAAATATTTGCTTTGAAGTGGTAACTCTGCAAAGAATTTCAATCCCAAAGGACAGACAAAGAAGAAGTCGTGATGATATTCGGTTCCGTCTATTTGTTTCTTCATTACGAGGTCACTAAGAAACTAAGGTAATCTTCGCAGTACTGGCTCGAACGGCAATTCCAAGTTTGAAAACCAAGTTTTTAATAAAAATCTCTGGACAAGGAAGTGACTTTTCTAAGAAGAAAATACTTTTTTTCTTTTCTCCGTTTTCCGACGGTGTTAACAAAGAGCAAAGTGTTTGAAGTTAAAGGATTTGTTGCAAACTGGATCCGGCTCAAACTTCGCTTGTAGTTTATTTTAATCTGCTCTAAAATTCTCTCCGGACACCGAGAAAATCGGAGTTAGATTACATTATAAAGTTTACGAAAATGGCGCTGTTCTGTGAAAGGTTTTGTGTTTCAAAGTAAATAAACCTAATGCTTTGGTGTATTTTTACGGTACAGCTTTAGAGAGTATTTTAAACTAGCTTGCGCCCGCGACTTCGTCGGCGAACGAAAAGTGATTGTTACGACATAGGACAGGCATTTTCAAGTTCTTTCGTCAATATAAAGCAACATTATTTGTGTCAGTCAAAGAATATTTGTTTCCTTCTTAGCTTTTTTACTCCTACAATTTTTATGGTGTGTGCCATACCTGGCGAAAATAAAAGTTCGTTCTTTTCTAAACTTACTTCATTCTTTCATTCATTCTTTCATTAACAAACGTGTAATCACTTTAACATTTTTATTATTAGAATATAATTAAACATTCTTCCTTTCGCTAATCTAAAGCAGTAGATATGGATAATGGAGTTTTCCATTTCGCTCGCTCCACACAATTTTCTATTCACTTTGTAAATCTAAGATTTGCTTCCTTCGGATTAAATATAAATCTCTCAGATTAATCCCGGTTTACTCCGCGTCATCTCTGCCAGTAATTATAAACTAATCCTGGCGTCCTGCTTACAGTACAGAATAATTATAATTTTAAAGCAGAGGAAGGTGAATTAGATATTTTACATAAGTACAAACCGGTCAGGCAACTCCTAGTTGTGTGGCATTTTGTTGAACTGGACCTTTTTGGTGCAGCCGCGGGGCATATTATGTATGAAATTGTTTTAAAATTAAGTTCCCTTTTATTTGTACCTACATTGTGTGTATCTGTGTGTGCCCAATAAACTAGTTTTCTTTCTTGTCAAGTATACTTGTAATTAACGGAAAACATGGTTGGTGAATTGCCTGTATGTACGCTATAGAAATAGTATGCAAAGATATCAATAAAATAAATTAACTATTATAAGCCTTTATTGCCGGTTACAATATACTATACTTAATTTGTCATAAGATTATAACCAATACCACACACGCACACACACACTACACTACACACGTACAGAATACACTATATTTATCTATTTATTATTTTTTCTCTCTGGTTATTCTTCCCTCGTCGCGGATTGTCTTTCAACAAAGGCCCCAAGGCTGTGCCACAGTCATAGATATTATAACTACCGCTAACGAATACACAAGTAAAATTTATTAATTTCACTTTAAAAATATCCAAGCGCAAGCCTTAACATGACAAGCGATTAATTATTATAATATTATATTACAGGAACATTCCTGGTTGAAACCACATTGTGTTACAAGCCTGCCTCAGGCTGCACACGGATTTCAGCCACACAAAGGGCTTTTTGGGATAATAAATACATTATCCAGTCTAAATAGGCTGGATAAAGTTTATACTAAATAGGATAACCTTCAAATTTGCATGTACTTGATTATTAAAATGTATGTATTAGCACAGAATTCTGGATGAATAAATGTACTTCAGTCAGAGCTTTTTCGCGTTACATTCAGGTTAAGTTTTTTAACTAGTGGTGGGTGTTGAATGAACAAACCGTTTTTTTCAACTGTTTACTTGTAGTCAACTATTCGACTGGTTTACAGTTCACTAATAAACTAGTTTACTCATGAATTAGATTTTAAGCATCGACTTGATTTCGCGTAGTCGACGCACGACGGAACAGAACGAGTGATGATTACGAAGACTGGCGAACCGAAGCATATACGAATCTTTATTCGGGTCTTTTTTTTGTTTAATTACTTAATTTTTTTAGTCCTGATTGAAAATATGCATTACGTGTCAGTCAAGGCGGAATAATAAATCTTTCTCGTTATCTCCTTTTTTCGTTCATACGTTCGCTAAAAGTTTTATACTTAGCTTAAAATAAGTATAAAACAAAGTATTTAATAAATAAACAAAAATAACTGATTCTAAATAGTGGATTGTATATGAGTGTATAAAGCACTAATCGACTAGTTAACTAAACGACCTAATCCAATCGTGCACTAAACTGCGGATTAAACGCTGCTGTTTAGTCTATGATGTAAACTAGTCGAAAATTAAACTGTTTTATGAACTAGTTTATCGTAGACGGCAAACCAGTCTCGTTTCGTCGACTGTAAAAACGACGATGACCCACAACTATTCTTTACCTTAAATAAAACTAACATAGATTAACTGGAAAAAACATAATGGTGTACATAAATCATTAGACTATTATCTGATGTTGTTCACGCAGGATAACATTTTAAACTGGGTTATTTGCGTAGGTACTCGTTTATGCACAAACAAGGCTGGCAAAGACAATGTGCTCTACATCTATTTTCTCTAATAGTTTTTTGAGGCCTTGTACTTATCTCTTTTACTTACTGTATAGTCTTAAGATGGAAACACAATAGAGAATTTGGCAAAAAAAATCTTTTTCGTCCGTCAGTTAGATAAACTAAAAATATTAGACACGTATGTTTTCTTTTACAACGCAAACAAAAAATACCGACGATAAAGTGAATTGAAATATCGTGTGACGTCACGGTGTGCTACACTGTATACTGACAAAGTGACGTCACAAGCGTCTCCTGAACTTTGATGTTCTTTATCGTTGTCAATTTTAATTTATTTGATATAGCAAAAATCACGGGTCCAATATTATTTGATAATCTCACTGACGGACTAAATAGAATTATTATTTTTCTATTCAGGAAACATTCCTATTCAATCTTTTTTCTATAGTTACACCTACTTTCATTGTGCGTTGCATTTCGTCACAGTATAAATAAAAATGTTTCATGTGCCTTATAAATATGTTTGCTTTCTTTCAATACAATGTGGAAGCACCTTAACAATAAACACCATCTACGAAGGCGTATCGTTTTCGTGATGTGTGAAACAAAAGGTGATATTAGCAGAGCCATTAGTCGTTGCTTGGAACACGACACATACATAACTTATTAGCCCTGCAAATAAATGTAAAAGGTAATTAGGAATTGTTTTCCTTGCTCAGCATTTTGGCGACATTTTAGCTTTATTTGACTTGACTTCTAAATGTAAAAGAAAACATGGTAGAAATGTGTTCTTCAATTAGGTATAGCACGAATAAAAACTTTTTAATACAACCGACTTCCAAATAAAAACACTACAATGTGAAAAATAATTTCTTTTTCGGAAGTCGGTGTTCCTGTTTTCTTCGTTTTTTGACGGTGACTGCCGAAAATTAAGTTATTTTACATTTTGTTTTTCTTTTCATTTCTATATAAAAGTTTTTCTTTTATATAAAAGTTTTTCTTTTATATAAAAGTTTTTCTTTTACAGTTTTTAGTTGCGGCACCTAGTTCAAGGCAAGGCAAGTTCAAGTAAGGTACCTATAATGCCACAATAGATCACCCGAATATTATGAATTTGATCATAACCGGTGAAATGTCAACTGAACACATCTGCGTACGCCTTTAGAACGTACTGGCGTGATGTTATTTAATGAAATGGTATAAACAATAAATAGACATGCGATTACAGCAACCCCGAGATATTGCCGTCATGTTTTGAAGAGTTCGGTTGCATAGGAATCTCTGAAGTTCTTCATCAGATCTTCACCAAAATTAAAAGGGTCTAATTTGGAAATATGACTCTTCAAACAAAATAGAATTTTCAAAGTCGGTCCACTTCTGCCCAAAGCTTCGGGAAAAAATGATAAATGATTTTATTTGTAAGACAGAAAAAAAAAATATCGACATGTAAAAGTGTTTGTACACACCTAGTACAAACACTTTTACATGTCGATATTTTTTTTTAAACTAGATGAGGTCGGTGTTTCGAATCTGACTACTCTGAGAAGAAAAGCCGAAACAAACTCAGAGGTCACAGTCTCTTTTAAAGTCCAGACAAAATCTTGGTTAGATCATGTAAAGACCATGTAGACTGACGTCTGAAATGATCTTTTGAGAAAAGAACCAGACAGATTGAGTGGATCTGTCCAGTCAGTGCACACATATACCAATAACCGTGCAGCTCAACTCAGAATTTAAGGAGCTCAACGATTCGACGAACAATACCAAAGAAAGAACAATCGGGTAGGCCGCATAAACTACTCAAACTGCCAGACCATGATTAAAACTTACTTAGATAAATTAAAATTAAAAACAAAAAAAAAGTATGATCCAAATAATCTTCACATTCACAACAATTAAAATAAACTAAAAATAAAATAATATAATACTTTAAAAAGTAAATATTCTTGTCATTGCAAGAAAACCAAAAAAAAAAACAAAATTCACGGTGCAAAATATAGTAAAGGCTTGTGATGTCAGGTTTATGTTTATTATAATCAATTCAAGCTTAACATTTTGTAGGTAACATACTGAAATTTACCGCAATACTCTTTAAATGGTTTCTAGGTGCATTGAGTTTGTCAAAAATTAATTTCTAATCGAATTAAAGGGTTATAATCTTTGTCTCTGAGAATCCGAAAGATACTCAAACACAAACTAGGAGTTATTTCATTAGAGTGAAATATTGTAAGATAATGCCACATCTATATATATTATATAAAAGGCAATATCCTGTCTGACAAATCAACGCCCAGCCTAAACCACTAATGATAGAAGTTTGAAATTTTGAGAGGATATTCATTTTATACTGTAGCAAAGTTATAGTGTTAAAGAAAGGATTTTTCGAAATTCATCTCCTAAAGGGATGAAATATGGGATGAAAGTTTGCATGGTCATCTTTATTTACTCTAAGATCACAATTTACCAGGAGACCAGAATCCTGAAGTAAAAAAAGCGGTTCTGGAATCATGATTGGTGTATTTATTTATTTATATATGCTTTATTGTAGGTACACCAAGATAAAACATAGAAAAGAAAACTTAAAACTAAAATACATACAACGGGCGGCCTTATCGCTTACCGCGATCTCTTCCAGGCAACCTGGAAGTACCTGTAGATTAGTATATATCAAACTACCAGGCGAACAGAAACATATAGAAGTAGATAATTACAAAATCTATATTAACTAGAGCGAAGCCGAGGCGGGCAGCTAGTTTCCAATAAACAGTTTGCATAAACACGGAGCACTATTCTGAAAATATAGAATGTTGGATATATTATGCCACGTCCGAAAATTCGTGGAATACTGTTTGTATTCTTTAAATGTATTCACGAAGATCGAACCCACCTCTTCAACTGCATTCACATATACATCACTATATTAAGAGAGAATTATAATGGCATGGTAGCCCAGTGGCAATAGACCTCGCCTCTCATGCTTAAGGTCGTGGGTTCAAACCCCGGCAAGTACCAATGTGACATTTACAATTCATAAATATTTTCCAAGTTTGTCTTGGACATCGCTGAAAACGGTGAAGGAAAACATCGTGAGGAAACCTGTACTTATAATTAGTTTATTACTTATAAGGATTTTCTCCATGGGTGTAATTTCTGCAAGGCATTCCAGTGCGAGGATAATCGAATACATAAATAGCCCCCGAATTACTGATCGACTGACATAATTGCTGATGCCATTAAATCGGTCAATTTGCTTCGAGGTGGCCATTATGTGGCCTCCTAGCGTAATGGATGGCCAGGCTAACAGATCCTGTCCCATAGAAGCCTTGGAGCTCCTAGAGGTCTATCATTTGTAGCCTGTTTTACTGTTTGTAAGTGCACGAAGGGCTGTTACTGGAAAAATAAACTCTTGAACTCGAGTACAAATAAGAATTTTTGTAGACGTCAATTTTAAAAATTGCTTCTTTATTATTATCCCACTGCTGGGCAACGGTCTCCTCAATTTTACTTACACATAAACAAAGTCACGCCTTTTTCGCATGGATCTAGGAATTTAAAACCGAGTGGTCACTGCACAATAAAGTTAACATTGCTAAACAGAAAGAAATGCAGGGGGCATTGTTGTATTTCATCTGATAACGCCACTCACTCTGTTATGCAACTTTACTGCAATAATCAAGGATCACGTGTTGCCATAGACTTTAATTGTAAAGATACGACCGCCCAAACATTTGCTTATACGCGTTTACCTTAAAAACACGGCATTCTTAATGTCTCGCGCACACGACTACTCCCGAAGATAGCCGACCGCGTAGTTGGATAGATAAATAATTTATTTAGTGTACACAAAAAACACAGCACAACTCACAAAGTCTTAATTAAATAATTACAATTTACATGTATGTTTAAAACAAGGTGCCAACATAAAAAGGTAAAAGGAAACCATACTTACAGAATTTTCTTCGGTCTAGTATGAGCTATGAATGACCAATTTGTGTTGACTGAAAAACGTTAGATCCACCGTATCCTTACTATAACTCAATGCGTGTTGTGCGCTTTTCCTTGCCTAGTAAATACCTACACAACTTGATGAACTTGACTGGATCCTTGAAAACGCTAATAACTCCCACTTTTTACACCGGTACTCATAGAAACTCTCGCCTCGTTCTACGAAACAATAGTTTTTAGCTCACCAATTAAAATGCAATTAGTGCAAATTCCATTAAAAAACGTACTTCAAATTATTGGAAAAGTAAATTAAATAATAAACAAAAATACAGATTAAT
Source organism: Orthosia gracilis (assembly GCA_947562075.1). NCBI lineage: Eukaryota > Metazoa > Arthropoda > Insecta > Lepidoptera > Noctuidae > Orthosia > Orthosia gracilis. The sequence goes on along the minus strand of OX387268.1, from coordinate 37,757,543 downwards.
CCGTTACGCGAGTTATCAATTAAATACTTTATAACCCCCGACCCCGACGGTAAAACAGGGGTGTTTTAAGTTTGACGTGTGTACCTGTGTGTTTGTGTATCTGTGTGTGTTATCATAGATTCTAAACGGATAAACCGATTCTGATTTCATTTTTTTTTTTGTTTAAAAGTTGATTTTATCGTGAGAGTTCTTAGCTGTGTTTGATGAAAATCGGTTCAGCCGTTTAAAATTTATGGGCGTTTTGCTGTTCGAATCGGGTTGTTTTCGCAAGATATCATGTCATAATTACGTGTCTAACAGATTGTCGATCGAAGCATGTCTACTACTAGATAAATTTCTTATTTAGTATGAAATAAAAATGTGTCGAGGGCTTTTATTTTTTTAATTTACTTGTTGGGGTAATGACTCATAGAGTTCTTACAAATGTTGGAAATATTTTTATTTTCATGAAAATAATTATCAGTTTCTGCGAAACAAAGACCGCCCAATATTCACTTCAAAGTACAGTCGGCAAAATTAATTACTCATCACCTTACGGTTGAATGTCCCTTGGACGTCATAAAGCGACTAGGACATGACAGTTAGATAATTACAACCTTGGTGAAGTTTCAGTTTACTAGGAATTGTCTTTAGATGTGAAAAACAGTTAATATCAGTGAAAAGTCAATGTCGCTATTTATTTCAACCACAGAGCACGGATTCACCTAGGTGTGTAACGTTTGAAATAATAACAAAAGTTCTAATGATCATGAACTAATTTCATTTAATATACTTTTCTTTAACATAACGATCAAATGATATAATGCATTATTGATATAATTTCATTTCACCTAATTTCATATGGTAAATCAATATTTTGTATAATGCACGTTTAAATTATATTCTATTACTATAATATTCAAAACCTATAAGTAACGTTTAATATAATTTAGAAACGTCTACTTTGTTTTGTATATTTTTGCAAAAACTGATTATATTTATATTCCTGCCATTTTCTTTTGGCTGCTACCCCTAGAGTGTATATAAAAACCAGAGGCGTGAAGGAACAGCAACCCCCGCTCGCTGTAACAAAGCATAGGAGCTCGTGCGAGCAGTAGCAGCTGATGCTGGGTGCCGAGGGCGACCAACAAGCCGAAGCTGCGGAGGTGAGCATGGCTGCCTACTCTTTGTTACGTAAGGGCGAATGGTTTGCACTTCTCGCAGCGCTGAAGATGAGGCAGAAGCAACCCTAGGTTTTAGTTTTTAGGGTTTTGAGGTTAGTTCACAATATTTTTTCCTCAAGAACAAGAAAATTAGTTAATATGAAAATTAGGTCAAATTAACGTTATATAAAAAGAGCAGTAAACAAATTAAAAAATGTATATGAAATTAACGTATTTTTTTATTATTATACAATCTATTATTATACCATACATTACACACACGATGCACTTCGGTGGCAAATGGTAGAGACGGCATTTTCACCACTTTCCGTACAAACTAAGCGTGACTATGAACGCCATCTTTTGCTCAAAGAAACTGACGACCGCACCGATGACAATTTTTCTGACAATGGCAAATTGAGGGCCGATATTTGTGCTCACTGCAATTTGCGTGGTCTCGAATATCACTAGTAAATTAGGAATGGCGTCTCTATTCGTAGCTGTATTCTGTGACTTCAGTTATATTTCATCAAAACACAATTTCCTTTAACGTGCCTCAAAATTCAGTATCAAAGCATCATCTTCCTTGAACTGCGACAGTTTAGCTTCACAAGCAATTTAATTAACATCATGATGTCATTGCCTAAATTTCGGGGCACGCTTCCTCAAAACCAACTTAACTTGAGAGTCCACAAACTGATATCCATTCTAAGTTGAACCTTGCAAACTTAACTTTAGAGGTGTACGGATTATTTCTGAGGTTTCAACCTAAGATGCCAGTAATTTTGGGCGTCGTGGAAGAGATTTCAGGTGGATTATTGCTCTATCCTTTTAGTAACTTTCGGTATACGATTTTGAAGGCTTTTAATCGAAACGTGGGATCGAAAAAATCCCTTAAAATGTTTGTAATATGCCTGGAAATGTTAGGAATTAGGAACGATATTTGGCACACCTGTCTGTATGTATATTATCGCCTATAGGCTAAACGGCTGCACTGATTTGGGTCAACGAAGGGTCGTTCGATTCGTTTGGTTCCGGGGCGGATGCTTGCCAAGTGACAGGCGACATCACTTGAGTGCATTGTTGTTGGTTTTGTATTGTTCAAATTCAAAGCAACTCCAACAAAAGGCTCTCTATTAAATGTATTTTCATTACCTATTCAAACATTTCTGAAGGTGTTGAAGAAAATCTTAATTTTGTCTCTTATTGTTATAGAAGGCGACGGTAAGCAGTTTGCAGCAGGTGCGTTGTTGGCCTACTTGTAAGCCATAAAACACAAAAAGGATAGACTCCGAACTTATTCCAAGGAACATTGTCTCAAGAAAAATAATGTGCATTTGTTAGCACCGACTTTTGTACGATTGGAGTTTACTTCTTAAGTATTACTATTCTATTGTATTTGAATATGCAATAAGCAAAGAGGGTAAATAAATGCATTTCTTATAATACTGAAAGCATGTATGTATTTATATTTTCTTCACATTTTCTTATTGATTCGGTAAAACTCAAACCTCCTGGTTCCTGTTCTTGTCATAAATCATAATCATTTCAGAACTAAATGATTCCAAAGTGAAAGATGCTCAAGGTACGTTGGGTGGAAATAGTAACGCTTTTGAGTTAAAGCTTATTAATTCCACATTATAAAAGTTCCATATAAAAATATATGAAATATATGAAAATGGATTCTTAAAGATTAAACTCCAAAAACCCTTCACACACCCTTCCATGGCAGTCGGGTAAAAACAAAAACAGAAACTTAACACAGATAGCTTATTTCAAGAACTAAACCTATATAAACATCCCAGTAACCTATATTCACTAACAAAATATTCGAAGCAGTCAAACTAAAGGGCAAACTGCAATCAAAACTAACCCGACCTACATAGTTAAATTAACTGAAGTTAAAACTCATCAGTACCGCAATTTGTTTAAGTCAACAAAGGTTGGAGTTGGAGAAAATGGCTGAAGGGAACTAATTAGTGTGTAAAAAGTAGTAAAAAATTGTCACTACATGTGTCACGTTTAATTTTGACGAATAAAAGATAAAATAAAAACAAACATTGTTCAACATAAAAAATATACAAAGAAAAAAGGAATGGCGACGTAAAGGAAGACTATCGGTAAAGTTGGGAAATGGATTGTCTAGAATAAAATTTGTAATTTTGGAAAATAATGCCTATAGGAGAGAAGGGGTTGCAACCGCTATCCGGCCCTAGGCGCGATTAAAATATAACCGTGCATAAATGTAAAATTAAAAACGGTTCATTTCACGACCTCTTGACACGAATAGGTGATACATATAAAAAACTATTCAATAAATACTTCGCTATTGCTACAAATTATAAAAAGTGAATAGGAACAAAATTTTGGGATCACTTGACGCGGAGCGATGTCACGACGTCCTCCCGGGGTCTTCACTCGTATATTATGGAGTCACCCCCGCAAGCACACGCTTCCCGAACTCAGTCGGTGTTGAAATAACTCGGAACATCAGTCCACAGCTTGTTATATATTCCAAGAACCGATTCTGAGCGAATCTATGGTGAGAAAATAAAAGGAAATAAACACCACAATACTCAAAACAGAACCTTCCAAACAGTTAAAATTTAAAATGTTTTAAATACATACCGGTTCTTTGTAACAGACGGCCTTATGCGCCGGTAACTCGGAAACAAATTAAATTCCTGGTGAACAATTGACACTCTCAGAAAGAAATGTCCAATAATGCTGCAGAACTAAATGCAACATATTGGTTTGCATGGACGCAATGCGATATAAATCCAACGATTTGCACTTGAAATTTTCTTAAAAAAAATACTAAACGTGTTACTTCCAAGTAGATACGTCGCCAATTCACAAGAAAAATTTTCTCTGTCATCCAATGGAATGATCAAACTTCTAAGTTTGAACCGAAATAAGAAAAAATTAGAAATGAGGTCGACTTACACGAACGGAATAGTTTTTATTCAGCCGAATCAATAGGCAGCGTGATAATGCTGCAATACCCCCTTTCTAAGAAAAAAAAGGACGAAAGTACGAGTGAGAAGAAAGATAAAGCTGGAACAGGCAATGACAACAGCAGGAATCATTTCTGAATCAAACGATATCGAAGTGCAAAAGATACTGAATAAACACGGTGGCCACCACATCTAAACGTTATCCGCGCGAACTCGCGATATCTCGATTACATCTATGGAGAATATGAAAGAAAATAACAAACTCATAAATCTAAATATATATTGTTCAATTAGAGACAAACACCAACAACTACCACATCCTAACAACTATGAAGAACAACCAGGGAACTATACATCTAAGTAAAGCTAGCCTAACTTAACATAAGACTTAACTATTACCTAACAACAATAAGAAAAAACCCGGGGATCCCCAAAAAATAAATAACGACAACACGTAAAGTCCAACCTTAGTTATAGAAACGAAAGACAAGTTGGACAAAAAACAAAAAAACAAGTTTGAGAAAGAAAACTTAAGTCAATTAAGTCAAAGAAGAATTCAAGACAAAAAAACTCAAATCAGAGAACTCAAGTCAGAAAACTCAAGTTTAAATTCAAATTAAATGTAGAATGACACACCATTTGTGTTAAACTAAAAGAAATAAAATAACCTGAGAACACAGGTTGACACAACACAGAAATAAATAGATGTCATTATTAACAGATAATTCATGAAGTTTTTAACATAATCAAAAACTTATGCAAAGAAATATTCCCATAAACCAAAGAGGAAAAAGGTTTAGAAAGCAAATGTTAATGTTAAAATGGAACAAAGAGAATTCAATCAAATTTATTTTAAGATATCTTTGATATGATATTGTCCGGAGTGGACTGAATCACAATCCTGGAGCAAATATGTGGTCCTAGAAATGACTCTTATTACACGGCACTTAATAAAACGTGGAGCAAGCTTTCCAGAAAAAAAATCATTTCCAGAAGACTTGGAAAAGTTCTTTCTCCATACAGTATCACCAATATTCAGAGTGATAGCTGATCGATTAGAATTATATGCACGAGAGTTACGGAGGAAAGCTAAAGAAAGATTATCAGCTACCTTTGCATAAACTTCGCTGAGAGAGGATAGGTTTGAAGCATGACGAGCCCGACTGTCTGCCAAATTAGAGCTTCGAGTCTGACTATCTACACGACTGCTATCCATAAGGACCTCTCTACCAAACATAAGAAAGTTAGGCGTAAAGCCAGTAGCTAGATTAACACAAGAATTGAGGTAAAGCTTAACTTTAGGTAACATTTTAGCCCAACTTCTTTGGTTTTCACCAACCAAAATACCTAAACACGTAATAACACTTTGGTTGTATCGCTCAACCGTATTTGCTTGGGGTGTATAATATGGCGTAAAAGTAGGTGATTGAATATGAAAAGATCTGAGAAAATTAAGGAATTGATTACTACGAAAAACTGTAGCGTTGTCGCAAAGAATAGTACGCGGAACCCCAAAATTAAAGAAAATTTCAGACTCTAACGCTTTTATAACAGAAAGAGCGTCAATCCTTTTCAGAGAAACTAGCCAAACATATTTGGAAAAAACATCTACCATAGAAAGGATATATTTATAACCATAATAAGCACAGGGCAACGGACCAATTATATCGATAGAAATCATCTGTAAGGGCAAGGAAACCTCTTTAGGGTAGCACATCTGACCGCGAGGTTGCGTGTTCGAGATTTTATAGGCTTTACAAACCTCACATTGACTTAACGTCGAAGTAACGTCACGGAACATATTTGGCCAGTAGAACAACTCCCTAAGCTTTAGATACGTTTTAGTAACACCGGGATGTATCGAAGGAAAACTATTGTGAATTTCCCAAATAGCGTCTGGAACCTTTTCAGCTGGTAACACCACGTGCCATGGTTCAGAAGATAAAGGACTAGTAACAGGCATGCGTCTCATAAGGATACCGTTATTTATAGCGTATGCTGGGAACATTTGTGGCGTGTCTCGAGCACCTATATACACCTTCTTATACCAACGGTCATTAGTATGTTCAGGACCCTGGTCAAACGACACAGGATTAGCATAGATCCTGGATAGAACATCGGGGACTATATGTTGCGAACCTTTACGATGCACAATATCAAAAGTATATTGGGAGATAATAGTAGCCCAACGAGCTAAACGACCAGATGGGTTGTTAAGAGTGAGGAGCCACTTAAGGGCCATATGGTCTGTTATGACTGAAAACTTCATCCCATCTAAATAACATCGAAAATGTTTAATTGAATCCAAAACTGACAAGAGTTCACGTTCTGTAGTACTATAATTGCGTTCAGTTTGAGTGAATAAACGCGAATAATAGGCGATTGGGTGCTCAACATCGTCTATCTTTTGTGTCAGTACCGAACCAAGACCAACAGCTGATGCATCACACTGCAGGATGAACGGCTTGGAGAAATCAGGACATGCCATAACAGGCGTATCGATTAGCGCTTGTTTCAACTTAGTGAAAGCCTGATCGGCTGCATCATTCCAACTTATTGGATCATTACCCTTTCTCTTACCGATAAGGGCAGTAAGCGGAGCAATTATAGAAGAAAACCCTTTAACGAAACGCCTATAATAGGAACACATACCAATGAAACCGCGTAATGACTTAGCTGAAGTGGGAGTAGGATAATCTTTAATAGCATCAAGTTTGCCGGGATCGGTTTGAAGTCCCTTTTCATTAACTATATAACCCAAATATTTTAGTTCGCTTTTGCAAAACTCGCATTTTTTCAAATTTATAGATAAGCCTGCTTCTTTAAGTCGAGCAAGCACCTTCCTGAGCAGCGCCATATGACCAAAGAAATCTTTAGATACGATTATCAAGTCGTCGACGTACCCAAAAATACAGTCGTCACTGGTAGAAGTAAACTCGAAATTAACGATCATATCAGTAAGGCGTTGCATCTCCGAAGCAGCGTTCGTTAGACCAAAAGGCATCCTAACAAACTCAAAGAGACCACGTTGTGGGACAATAAATGCTGTTTTCTCACAACTTTCTCTATCAGCAAGTGGAATTTGCCAGAAAGCACTTCTAAAATCCAATGAGCTAATATATCTAGCACCACGAAGGTTGTCGAGGATATCGTGAATACGGGGAAGAGGATAAGAATCTCTGATTGTCACACTATTCAGTTTTCTACTGTCGACACAAAACCGAACAGAACCATCCTTTTTTGTCACCATTACCACAGGACTAGCCCATGGAGAACGAGAAGGACGAATAACACCCATATCTAACATTTTGTCAATCTCTTCATTGAGAATCTTCAACTTGACTGGGGATAAGGGATAATATCTTTGACGGATAGGGTATCCCGTAGTATTAATTTTATGGGACAACCAAGATGTCTTTCCAAGACCAACTTTTTCCGAAGAGATAACTTCATACTCCTTAATAACTTGTTGAAGACAAGACTCTTGATCCGGCGATAGGATGTTACGAGGATGAATATAACGAACCTCACTAACAGAGGAAACTTGAGGGGGAGAGTGCTGAACAGAAGGGATAAACATATTACCATCAATATTTTTATCGAAAGCCTGACTAAAAATAGACGTCAAACCGAATTTATTCCAAAATTCGATACCTAAAATAACAGAAGATGACATCGAACTTGCCACTAAAAACTCATGAATAAAAGTTGTACCGTTAAATTTAACTGGAAGATGTACAGAACCAAGAATATCAATCGGTGAATTATTAGCCGATATAACACGGGGACAAGCGTCTTTTGATGTCAAAGAAATACCAAGTTGCTGAATAAAATTATCGTTAACAAGCGAAATCTGAGCACCAGTGTCAAGCAATGCTTTAACAACTCTACCACATAATAATACCTCTATAAACGGTCGGTTATCAAATGAATCTGTAGTAAACACTGGGGATACTGTACGAAAAGAAGCGTATCGCCAGTGGTCTATGCATTTTTTGGATTACATTTCGGACATTCTCTAGTAATAAATCCAGGAGTGCGACACTTAAAACAAATCATGCCTGTGATCTCTGGGCAAGAGCGGTAAGAATGACCAACTTTGTTACATTTTAAGCAAAGCTGAGACTGACTACAACTAGGACAAGTCCGAGGCTTACTAGTTGTTGGTTGATGGGAAGTTTTGTTCGGCCTGGGTTTTGGTGAGTTAACAGCCTGAGAAGTCGACTGGTCGGCAACACAATCGAAACTGGCTACCGCCTTTGGAGGTTTTAGAAAGGACTCGAAATGAGTAACAGCTTCGATTAAATTATCGATGTCATGAAATTTTTGGATGGACAAGCAAGGAGTGTACTTTGGCAACATGTTGTGAGTGATGATCCGCAACAACTCCGATTCTTCAATAGGCTTGCTCAGTTTAGCATTTAAGTAAGAAACCTCGATAATAAATTCTCTTATTAGCTGTTCCGGTCTCTGCTTGAGGTTACGGACCTCCTGGCTTATCTTAAATTCAAAATCGGTCGTACCGAATGTCCTAAAAAAGGCTTCTTTGATCTCAAAGAAGGAAAGATCCGGACGACGGATTGACCTAAAATATTGAAGTGCGACACCTGACAAGACTTCATGGAATCGCCTAACTAAGTAACCATCAGACAAATTGTCGGCCTCCCTGCACTCTTCTAGACTCGTGAAAAATTCCCGTACGCAGGTCTTTCCATCGAAAACAATCTTCCACTTAGTAAGAGAGAACTGCCTGGTAAATTGTGGGCGTTCATCAGATCTTATTGGAGAAGGAACAACACTTTGTGAGGAAGCGCGAGAAGCTCTTGGCTGAATGGGACAAGGTGGTGGTCGCGAAATGATGGGACTATCACAACGTGGAGTCTCACCAATAGGGAACTCCTCTTCTGACATGATGTAACTAGTATAGACCTAATAACGAATGAAAGAACAGACAAAGGACGATTGAATCCTAGCGAAAAATAAGCACGGCATGAACAGCTGGACAAAAATAATCCAGCAACCAGCAGTCGGCGAACGCCAAGCTAGTAAACAAAGATCTAGGCTAAATAAGGAGTAAAAATCAGGAAACCTATCGTTATATTTGCTGCCATAAGTGGATAAAATAAAAGACGGTTATGTGTACTATAGTTCACAAAATTAAATTCCATTAAAAAACATTACATTTCATGAAAAAAATACGTCAAGGAAAATAACAGCTTCACAGATCTGTACTGGTGGTATAAATCCTAGAATACCTTTCTTGAATGGAAGAATATCAGCGTCCTGAAACAAATAAGCTTAAGAATCATTAGCTCCCAGAGGGAGTGACCATCCTCAATAAAGCAAAAAAAATAAATTATGTCGAATCATTTAAATTTCAAAGTTATTAGGTAAAAACACTTACTTTAGTTGTTCGGGCGCCAATTTGTAGCGTAAAAAAAAAAAATTGTCACTACATGTGTCACGTTTAATTTTGACGAATAAAAGATAAAATAAAAACAAACATTGTTCAACATAAAAAATATACAAAGAAAAAAGGAATGGCGACGTAAAGGAAGACTATCGGTAAAGTTGGGAAATGGATTGTCTAGAATAAAATTTGTAATTTTGGAAAATAATGCCTATAGGAGAGAAGGGGTTGCAACCGCTATCCGGCCCTAGGCGCGATTAAAATATAACCGTGCATAAATGTAAAATTAAAAACGGTTCATTTCACGACCTCTTGACACGAATAGGTGATACATATAAAAAACTATTCAATAAATACTTCGCTATTGCTACAAATTATAAAAAGTGAATAGGAACAAAATTTTGGGATCACTTGACGCGGAGCGATGTCACGACGTCCTCCCGGGGTCTTCACTCGTATATTATGGAGTCACCCCCGCAAGCACACGCTTCCCGAACTCAGTCGGTGTTGAAATAACTCGGAACATCAGTCCACAGCTTGTTATATATTCCAAGAACCGATTCTGAGCGAATCTATGGTGAGAAAATAAAAGGAAATAAACACCACAATACTCAAAACAGAACCTTCCAAACAGTTAAAATTTAAAATGTTTTAAATACATACCGGTTCTTTGTAACAGACGGCCTTATGCGCCGGTAACTCGGAAACAAATTAAATTCCTGGTGAACAATTGACACTCTCAGAAAGAAATGTCCAATAATGCTGCAGAACTAAATGCAACATATTGGTTTGCATGGACGCAATGCGATATAAATCCAACGATTTGCACTTGAAATTTTCTTAAAAAAAATACTAAACGTGTTACTTCCAAGTAGATACGTCGCCAATTCACAAGAAAAATTTTCTCTGTCATCCAATGGAATGATCAAACTTCTAAGTTTGAACCGAAATAAGAAAAAATTAGAAATGAGGTCGACTTACACGAACGGAATAGTTTTTATTCAGCCGAATCAATAGGCAGCGTGATAATGCTGCAATTTTTTTTTTTTTTTTTTTTTTTTTTTTTTTTCTCTACAAATTGGCGCCCGAACTCAGTCGGTGTTGAAATAACTCGGAACATCAGTCCACAGCTTGTTATATATTCCAAGAACCGATTCTGAGCGAATCTATGGTGAGAAAATAAAAGGAAATAAACACCACAATACTCAAAACAGAACCTTCCAAACAGTTAAAATTTAAAATGTTTTAAATACATACCGGTTCTTTGTAACAGACGGCCTTATGCGCCGGTAACTCGGAAACAAATTAAATTCCTGGTGAACAATTGACACTCTCAGAAAGAAATGTCCAATAATGCTGCAGAACTAAATGCAACATATTGGTTTGCATGGACGCAATGCGATATAAATCCAACGATTTGCACTTGAAATTTTCTTAAAAAAAATACTAAACGTGTTACTTCCAAGTAGATACGTCGCCAATTCACAAGAAAAATTTTCTCTGTCATCCAATGGAATGATCAAACTTCTAAGTTTGAACCGAAATAAGAAAAAATTAGAAATGAGGTCGACTTACACGAACGGAATAGTTTTTATTCAGCCGAATCAATAGGCAGCGTGATAATGCTGCAATGCCTTTTAACGAGTTGCAGTGAGGGCCATATTTATGAAAGTATCTAGGAGAAATGAAGTCATGGTTGGAACAATAGTAATTACTTTATGTTATGTAAAGTTCAGGGAATGGCTTGAAATATAAATAACTATAGCTTCTGCCCGCGGCTTCGCCCGCGTGATAAGTATTTTTTTATCCTAAGGAACGGTTCGGTTACGGAAAATTCAGGTTCTGCTGTTTCCATAGGAATGTCAAGTTTAATCCAAATCCGTTCACCCGTTACGAAGTGAAAAGTTGATAGACGACAGAGTTACTTTCTAATTTATAATATTAGTATGGGTGTGCACTTGTGTGTCAATCTGCTAAGCAATTAATTTATCTAACTGTACAATACAATTCTGGCCTGCATAAAAACTCTACAAAAGAGTTTGGTATGCAGGCCAGAAATAATACAATTTAGCACTACGTAGGTTCAATGAAAAAGGCGTCCAAGCAAAGTCCAATACATAACAACTCGGTACACGCTTAACATGGCTTAAAAAGAACATTGTAGTTTTCCGTGTACTTTCCTTTGTAGTGTTAGTACAAACAAGAAAGTACTCTAGGGAGACTTTTAAGAAGTGCACACACAACGCAAGTGTAGCGTAGCATGGTCGTTATCCTCTTGTTTTATTTTTGAACACGACATGTAACTTTCCTGTACCGTATCTTGGATTTCGTATGTTTTACGGAACAAATACGGGTGTTTGAAGTTCTAAAAGGCCTGCTTAAGGCTTTTTCAACTATCAAAGACTGCTAGCAATTTTCAAAAATCTAAAATACTACCTAGTTGATCTAGTGATTGTAAGCGCTGCTGCTGAGCATGAGGTCCCGGGTTCGATGTCCGTGTCAGGCAAAGTGTTATTGGGTGTCTACGTGGCAGCTCGGAGTCTGGATTTCTGGCCGGTTTTTGGCAATAGGCTCGCCCTAAACATGGGACTTGAACATAACTGGCGAAATGGTACACCCACCGCAGGTGCACCCACATTTCGCCCTTCGGCGCGGTACATGCGTGATGTTATGTCTATCTAAAATCACTAAGAAACGATAGATGCGATCTGCTATTTCGCACGAGTGACCCCAGAAGATACCTATTTACTCTTTTATTTCTAGCATAGCATCTAAACCTGTGAATTCATACTGCAAACGAAGAAAATATTCACAAAACTATAAAACTTTCCCCCCGTTCATGTCATTGTTATGACACGTGTTCTTATTCTCGACTGCAAGTGCTTCCGTTCCAGCAAGTGAACACGTAATGTTTACATTGTACACTCGCCCTTGATCGTGAGATCATAAACACTGTGTTATGCATGCCGATTTATTTGAGCATCGACTGACAACAGACAGATTGGCTGATGGAGTGAGAAAATTTGGAGTTGCGAATGACATCTTAAGCTGATGTCCCACGGTCCGTTAACCGACAGACCACGCCAGACGTGGCAACGTCTGACGCAGCCTGCCACGGCCCGCGCCAAGTGTTTCCATGGCATGAGTCGGCCTGGTGTGGCCTGCTGCCCGCCATTCTATGTTGATCAGGTGACTGCTAATTTACAAAGGGTGTTGTGCCGCTCCTTTGAACTCACCGACATCCGATGGATCGGACGGGCGACTGCTAGTCGGTAAGGCAGGCCACCGCAGGGTACGTCGGATGCGACGGTTCCCACCAGTCAGCCTGGCCTGGCGCGATCTGGACTGGGATAAATCAGGCCGTGGGACCGCATCTTTAGAATATTTTGTCTTTAAAACTGCTAAGGTTCTTTTTTTTTATTAGTGTAAGGCTCGCCTTTCCCATTATATTAGCTGATGGTAAATCACGAGCTTATAATAAGATGCTAAATGCTTCATCTCATATCCTGTCAACTTTGCGCCAAAACATGCATCCAAAGTGACCTACTGTCACCGACGATGTCGTGGAATGTATAACTATCGCGCCAGCGACACGAACAAGAAGATTAAAGATTTATTTTGGGAAAAACGCACCTTACTATTAACAACCATTAGAAAAGTGCCGAGGCAATGAAGTTCGGTGAGTCCCGTACAAAGGATTCCTAAACGAAATTAATCAGGAAAGAACGAAGACAAACGAAAAATACTTTAGCGGAAGTTTTAGTTTTTCTACAGAATCTGTCCTCTGAATATTTTCCTCCTCTGAAGTCTAATTTCTTGGTGACGCGTAATATAGAACGACACGCAGATACAAAACTACGTGAATCGATAGAGACGACATGACCATCTGCATGAAATTAATTAACTTTAATATCCACATGTTTGTCTGTTTCTCATCCAAGTCTTGCTGTCTCCAGCACCAAATAGGTCAAGGTACCCCTCAGTCAGCCAGCAAGAGATCGAAAACAAATGTAAGCCAATAATAAACGGATCAGAAGAGTTTATACAATTTGATGGTTTTATTTATGTGGGCTTATTCTGTAAGCTGGGGGTTAAGCTTGACTTTTGAGTTCTGATGCATCGGATTTTGGTAGGGTTGCCAGACGCTTTAACAGATTTTACAGATTACTTTTTAAATTATCTTAGATTTATTTCTCATCCATATGAACCATTTTTACTTAGGCATCGACTCTAAAATATGAAAAACTGGCTTTTGCCAGCTACTTTGTCCGCGTATCATTCGTACTTTTAATCGAATAGCCTAATTTTTATATGGCGCAATAATATGGGGTACGGTTGGAGCAGTCGTTGAGCGGTTGACTGTTGCCCTGCACGAACAAATATTATTATAACCTGCAGATTGCATCGACTCTGAAGTATGAAAAACTAGCTTTTGCCTGCGACTTAAGTGTTTTGTTATCGCAAGGGAACATTATACCGGGATGAAAAATAAAGAAAAGTAGCCTATGTGCTATTCCAGACTACAATCAATATCCATGCAAAATTTCATCCAGATCCGTTCACATCCACACGTGTGTATACTGTGGTCAGATTATTCAATAATGTGACCACAGTACACACACGTTTATTGTGCTTTGCAGTGAAGCCGAAAAATAACAAAGTTGAGCTGTGTGGTGTTCTATTGTACAGATCCACATCCTTTAGTCTATTTACGTTTTATAATACTATACAAACCACACCTTCATATCTTTTGATATTGTATCAACTCATGTCTCATTTAAATGTATTCTTTGTTACTGTAAACACCTGAAAAGAATATTTTTAGTTATCTCTGATTGATTAAATCTTCAACTTAATTTACATTGCTAATTTGTAAAATCATGTAATATTTTATACTGTGAAATTTTCATCTGATCTGACGTCTGTCTGTCTATTTTATTTTCTTAAGCCATAGACATAACATACCATGGACTAGACCTTCCTTAAGCTAGTTGTACATTATAATAAGGGCAGCGGCAGACTGCACCACTATGTAAGCCGTTTTTTATTCGTTCTGTTCATATAATTGATATTTTGAATTTGAAATTCGGAAGAGATGACACAGAACGAGGGCAAAACGGGCGTCAGTTTTTTAGTTTGGTTTTGGTTGCGAAATTTGAAGGACATACAGACATACAGATAGCTGCCCCATCGCACCGTATCACGCCGCCCTGGTCTGCGGTTGCCCCTTCGCCAACTTGGAAGAGGCGGGCGGCACGTCGTCGTATGAAGCCGGCCCTTATTTTTATCTTTTCTAATAACGTTACAGCTGAGAGTCGTTGAGCCCTGTGGTTGAACCACTAGATAAAGTGAAGATCTCAAGTTGATACCTACTTCCTTAACAGAAAATTCAGATATTTTGCGACGCCTATAATGGCAAAAGGCAATATCTACAAGATTTTGGTTAGCCACCGGATACGTTACCTACCCAGACAAAAAATTAAAATGTTAAAATTATATTTTAAGTATCAGGCAAAAGTGAGTCTCTTAAATTACGTCTTTTTTAAAGATTTTTTGAAGAACTTTTTAATTACGAAAAAAGATTTTCATAAAAAAGCAAACCGACTTCAAAAGCAAAACACTAAAAAGTGCAAAATAGCTGTCGCTTCGGAAGTCGGTGTCTTTGTTTTTACCATTTTTCGACACCGACTTCCGAAAAGTTGTTATTTTTCTCTTTTTAGTTTTAATACACCATCACTAAAAAATAACAAGTTCTATAGTAAACCATAATAATTCAATCTATACATTCGTGCTGAATGTCGCTAAGGAGTTCGGTTGTATGCTCCATATTTTGAAAACTGCTAGACCGATTTTGATGAAACTTCCCTTCCCTAATTTGAGAGATACTCAATCCAAAACAAAAAGCATGATCACAATCCGATAAATAGTTTTGACGAAATACGTGGACAAACATACATACATACAAACAAACATACATAGACTTATGAAATTTGGCACACGTCTTTAGAAGCCCACATAGAGTAACATTATGTGAATATTGTGCATTTCCAACAATATTTCGTACATAAGTACCGAATTTTTTTCCTCATTTTTTTTGAAGTCGGTAAAAACTGTAAAAACATCTCTCTTAACTTCACTGCTTTATATAGAACACTAAATTATTCTCTTCTAAGTCGCCTTTAATTTTTTGAGTACAATATCATAAAGCACTTCTCCTCGTTGAATAAATAACATTTTGTTATTTATTCAACGGTCAAGATATCGTAACAAATTGGTTTACGAAGAAAATTGTCTCTGAGTGAAGGATTAGGAAAGCACTCAAGACTGAACAGGAATAACAAGCCATCACTTAGGATCTATGGACTAGCTATCTGATGGAGTAATTGGATTTCAACAATTGGACCTTGTAAAGTCTATTGTATAAAGAGTTGGCATTTAACCCCTTGAGTGCCTGAAACGTGGATCAACGCGAGCGGCGAGACACAATGGGTTTTTAATTGTTTCAGTAATTACGGCATACAACTGGTTAAAAGTTGTTTTAGGTATTTCACCCCGTTTCTGAATTGAAAGGGAGAAAAGAAAAAAAAACATTCATTGGCACAAAATGATAATTTTTTTCGTTTTTATCACTCACGTTATTATGTTTAAATTAAAAATTAAAATCCTTAACGATATTATGACTAATACTTAAATTATTTCAGTAAGAACATGTCAGACCCCAATTTAATGCCAAAGTTTGATATTTTTGGCAGATTTTTAGAAATCCCTTTGTTTATGGGTTAAAATAAGTTATTCAATTAAAAATATTTTTTTTAAAACTAGTTTTTTTCGTATTTTTCTCAGCAAACCCTTTCATTTGATGCCCATATCATGGCAGTGCAAAAAAAAATAACTAGTCCGCCATCTTGGACCGTCCACCAAATTGCATTTAGAATGACGTCACTTAGCTAACCATGCATTGTCATCCAAACTAAACGTGTATGCAAAATTTCAGCTTAATCGGTGGAGAATAACTGCTTAAAAATTCAGTTGCAAGATTTGACCCCTAAACACTTATATACATACAAACATACATTGCAAGTTAAATAAAAGCTTATAAAATTAAGATGAGTATTTGTCGTAGCCATCACTTCACACAGGACCGTCACTGAGCTACGGGATAGCTTTTTAATGGACTAATTAAATTTCAACTGTTATACTTTGTTAAGTCCATTGTTGCTATTATAGAAAGGGTTGACCACAGATATAAATCTAAACTTATGTCTAACGGGCTGACAGTTAAAAGTTGTCGTTGATATTTTCTTTCTTTAAAAATCTTTGATCTCCTTCTTTTGTTTACTTATTTTAAATTTTATGTGCATTCTGCTGCACTACTCATAGATATTATTTATTTAGCTAGTTTGGTGACTACCACCCCAACTAAACAAATATTTTAAACAATTACTGATATAATCCTTCTCCTACTTATAATAATACTAGCTTCTGCCAGCGGCTTAGCCCGCTTGAAAAGTGTTTTGTTCTTATCCCAAGGGGACATTTTACCGGGAAAAAAAGTAGCCTATGTGCTATTCCAGACTATAATCTATCTCTGTGCCAAATTTCATCTATGTCCGTTCAGCCGTTCGGGCGTAATTGAGTAACAAATATATATCCACACTTCCACACACACATCCTTCCAAACTTTCAAATTTATAATATTAGTAAGACAAATATGAAAGTTTGTTAGTTTGTGTTTCAATCACGCAAAAACGGCAGAACGGATTTGAATAAAATTTTGCACACCGATAGTTTGCAACTTTGATTAACATTATAATATACTTTTGATATCGGTATAATCGGTATAATGATTACTAATGATTATAAAAAATAACAGTATTAAGGACTGTCTTGACTTACTTACTTCATCATACATACTTTTACTATAACAAAATGGCTGAATAACTAGCTACATAAAAGAAAAACAGAAAAAGTGGCAAGATTTTGATTTAGGTACTTAACCTAAAAAAAAATTGCTAGCCACGGACAGTAACAAATCGAAATGCCAAAAACTGAGCAATCACTCCGTGAGTGACGACGCGACCGTTACAGACCGATTTAAAAATCGAACACCAAGTTGAAACTCAATTTCCAAAGCGTACTGGCCAAAAGCACGTATTTTAAATTGAATTTTTGATACTATAACAACATAACCTACAAATTTGATTATTGAACGAACGTTATTTAGAGCCAACATGTCATTTCGTTCGTTCGTTGATCGGAAAAAACCATAGATATAGTATGTACAAGATAAACAGAGTCAGATGAAAAGCGAAACCAAAAAAATAAAATCTATGTGTGAGGGAAATTGTCCATGTATTAGTTAAAAAAGTGTTGTTAAAAAGTCCATGTTCAGTATCGATATCGATACTTGGTGAACACAATAAGAAACAAGATTAAAGGGTTGTTGCCGTTGTTGTTTATATTGAACTGTTATAAAAACTGGGCAAAATACATGCTTGCTTATACAGAATACTATCTAGGTTAACCACTAACTAACCATACGATAGGAAGTGTAATTCTTACAGGCACAAATAAATTAGGAATAGATTCTTTCATTAGGATTCGTCGATGTTTTCTTAGTATGCAGTAGGTATTTCAATACGAAATGTTTACTACATATTGTAGAGACCATCCATCTCTGTTTAAAATTCGAATCCATTTTTCTCTTAATACAGAATTATTTGGGCATCTGTAGGTACATAAACATTACAAATTATTATTTACACAACAGAACAATTTGCTGGTGAGCAGAGTACTCATGTATTCAAGACACTGTAAAGTGTAAAACTAATAAATGCAAACAATATGACATTCCTAAACCTACTCAAAGTAATAAAACATCAAAACTCTCCGAAACATTTTGAAAAACAAAGGCTAATATAATAAACATGCAACTTAAAGTACAGTTTAGATGAACACATCTTCTCAATCCTAACTTAAATCTATTTAAACAAAACTTGACTAAATAAGTTTGTATTCATGCCATGATGTCACTATAAAAAGATTAAGTTTTTATCGATACTCCTGACGTCACCGCTTTGTCAAGCCCTAGCGTAAACAAACAATTTTCTCTTTTACATTATATTTTAGCAAATTCTGTTTAAATATACGAAATATACTTTTATAAAACAATGGAAATCAATATACTATTGTAAGAATATTTTTCTGAGCCGATTACTAGCAGAAGTTTGTCAAAATATGGTTCGAAACAATCCAAGGACAAAATTGTATTTACCTATGAAAATGTATTTATTGGGGTTATTTCGTCTTGTAACGTCACATTCACTCACAGAATAAGCCAACATAGTTGCATAATTAATATTATCAATTTAAATCTAAAGATTATAATTTAAATGCAAGAAATTCACCGCTGTGTAAAACAGAAGGGACGCTATGGACCCTTTCTCGCGAAAAAAATGACATATTGGTACGTCATTCACTCTCTCTTTTTCTCTTGGGCGTTTAGTACTTGATTAGGTTTTCTCGCTCGCACCCTTCGTGTATCTTTTTGCGTAGCAAAAAAATTCTAAATCTATGGAAAAAACAATGCAGTATTTTTTTTTTCAAAGCGTTTTAGTTTTTTAACCAAATAATTTCAAATACAATCAATCCCATCAAAATTATATAGTTTAAATATACTTGTGCCCTATTGAGAAGAAAGAGTTTGTAATATCACGCGATTTATTGTAAGCACCGTAAGTATATAGCGTACGATAATAATCCGGTGACATTATATATTCGAAAAATACACCAATGCACTTTGCTTGTTAGCGTATTCATACTATTCTGTGCATACATAGTCGAGCGGGGATCAAAGAATTATTCATATTTTCCCAACAGCAAAGTGTAGGTACATAATTTATTTATGCGTCGTTGTGTGCATATTGGGGCACTCTCAGGTATTTTATATATATTACCAAGTGCTACTAATAGCCCCACTTTTACCCGACTGCCGAAGAAGGGTAATGTTATGTTTATCAGTCTATGTATGTATGTTTGTCCCTATGTGGCGTTTTAGAGAATGGCGTTGTATGGCCAATGTGGCGCTGGCCGATTTTGATGATTCTTACGTAAATTAATTCGTCTTAAATCTTGCGAGTGTCACTGGCTACTTTAAAATAGAAAAATGGTCGATTTTGGGCGCCGATGTTTTTTTTTCTTCCAAGCCCATCGTGTGGGGTAACAAATTAAAGGGTTTTAAGAGGTTATAACAAAAATATCCAACTCTTACATGTTTATAAGTACCAAATTTGAAAAAAGTATGTTTACTAAAAATAGATTTTTTGATTTTTTGCTTATGAACGAACTAAAAAGACGTAAACAAGAAGAAAATCATGCTGTGCAGTGGGAGGATACATATTATATTCGCGAACTGGCTGACCAAAACCAGATGTTCTTTACTGACTTTTCTTTTTGTTTTTTTTATATTAAAATGTACATATGCAATGTTTATATATAAATGTTCTTACTACCTGACGTATGAATATACTACAGTTAGAGGAGTTATTTTTTCTTTTCGTCGAATTTATATATGACCGAAATATGTACATAGGGCACTTAGTTAGAATTTTTGTCTGCAATGTTTACACATTATTTTTCATTTACGTCGCTTAGAGCAAAAAGTCTTCTTTCGAATAAGAAGCTTATTGCCATAGGATTAGGTCACATTTTGTAGCGAGCCAGCTGCTCCAATTTTTGGGCTGGCACGGAAAAAAAACCGTACTAAATCAATGTTCTTACATACTCCGATCCTTGACTTTAAAAAAATATCAGCTGTCCTAAGGAAGCTATCTGTTCGTAAAGACGACAAGGGCCGATGCTTGAACTAGACAGAAATGATGGAATTTTCTGTAAAGAATGCTGATCCTCAAAAGATTTTTTTAACAGTAGCCACGCAGAAATAATTCCACGCTCATTTTCTCTTAGGAGGCAGGTCACTCCTTTCTTGACAGAGGAATTAGGACTTCTCAACCTAACACCGCCCAAAATTGTGATGGGAAAATATAGTGCCTTGTTGTCACTAACAACAAAGAAGACATCCAAGTCATTAAGTTGCCGGGCATTTTAAAAGTCACTTTCTCATAAATTAAGATACCTTTTTTGTACCTTTTTGATAAGGTACTAATTCACCATTGATTATACAAGTTATTTGTTTTTATGATTTAGCTCACATTTAATATTAAGACGTCGTATTCCTATAACACAATTATTAACCTGAATTCTAGTTCCTATTTTTTAATAAATAAGACTGATTGACTCTAGGTACGCTTAAACTTTAGGTAAAAAGTCCAACCAGAAACTAATATTTTTTGCAAAGACTGAGATTGTAGTTAAGAATTATTTTAAAGGAGATTAAGGCTCAATAAGGTTGATCTTATTACTTCTAGTTTAATACTTAAGGCGCCTCCCCGAGCAAAACTCCGCGCTAGCCGTTTTTGTGCAGTTTTTAAGAGCTATCTACTCGTTATATAAAAAGAAATATCAATTAATTAAAATACATTAAATTTCTACATAATATTGATTCTAAAATGGCAGTATACTTTTTTTTTAAGAAGTATATGTTTCACTAATCTCCTTCCAACAAAACCATAAAAATGAGAAATAATTATTGATAGCATGCATCTCCTCCAAAAGTGTTCATTAATTAATTTTTGTACTAACACTAATGGATAGACCATTTGATAACGAACATTTAGTAACTTTTTTTTTTTTCAAAAGACCTATATTCGATTTTATAAAGATTTTATTCTAAAATCTGGGCGTATTTACTGCTGTAATTCATGCGCCACCAGTATGCCGCTAGGGCACTAGGAATGCTCAAGATTTTTTGGTCAGGGTACGGCCTTAAATAGGCAAAAAAAATATTTAACATTATTTTTGTAACTTTTGAAACATAAGTTATACGAAAGTGCTTATGAAAGAATATTTTTATTACTTTATATAAATAAATACGAAATAAATAGGGTTATATACCAAAAAATCACGTCATAACAGACACAAGTTTTAAAACAAAGTAATACAGAGTGTCGTATCTGCTTCAAAGGAGTATAAATAAATAAATAGATACCATAGGGAATTTGGGCTATTAATGACTTATTGAGTAAGCCACAATCAATATAAAGAAGTTATTAATTCATTAATAAAGCAGCAACTAACGCAACTACAGTAACATGATTGAAGCTCCCGACCGAAAAACGCTTCCAGAGGCTCAGAGGAGGCTTGGTATATGATGATCACACACACCACGGACAGTACATATTCCAGGAGGGAAGGTTCAGAATATCAATACTGAACCTCCTTTTGGACAGTTTTGTTTCCAAAATATTATTTGATTTACATATTTTTTATTTCCAATTATGAAGAAATTCTAGCCATAAATTTTCTGTGTAGAAATATTTTTAAACATCCATGTCGTTTTGGGGGAGTAACCAAAAGTAGCGAAAAAATATCGTATTGTTAATTAATATTTTTGACACACATGTCACATCATCAGCCTATTAATGTTCCCACTGCTGGAAAACAGGCCTCCTCTCTGCGAGAGGGAATGGGCCGTAATGCACCACGCGGGCCCAGTGCGGGTTGGTGGATGTCACATGTCTTCGAATTTTTGGTTCTAGGACATGTCGGTTTCCTCACGATGTTTTCCGTCACCGTTTTGAGAACAGTGGTGATGAAATAATTTACATAAAGTAAAGCGCCTGCCTAGGCTCGAACCCACAATCTACAACATGTAAGTCGCGGCCGATACCACTGAGCCACCACTGTTTATTTTTAACACAAAATTTAATGGCTAGAATTAATAATAATTTAAATTTTAAAGTAAAATTATTTGTAACACGAAAACACCATGTTTCATAAATAATGTACATGAATCCATTATAAATATTTCTTTTATCAACCTTCCTAACCTAGCCGTTACTAAGGACTAAGGAGTATGCTTTAGAAAGTAACCGTATTACGGCACTAAAGCGGTGTAAGGCCCTTAA
The DNA here is from genome assembly GCA_947562075.1 of Orthosia gracilis. NCBI lineage: Eukaryota > Metazoa > Arthropoda > Insecta > Lepidoptera > Noctuidae > Orthosia > Orthosia gracilis. The sequence goes on along the minus strand of OX387268.1, from coordinate 37,735,009 downwards.
CCTTGAAAATCGAGCCTGGCAGCTATTATTATTATTTATTTATTTATTTAAATCAACTTTGGATCATACAATTAAACTAAGTACTCAGTACATGAACCATGTAGAAATGGTTCACATACTGACAGTCGAAAAGTTCCGCTAAAGCATACAAGATACTGTTGCGGCTGGCCCGCACCCTACACACCAGGGATGTGCACCGCTTGCGCATGATTGTGTGGAAACAATCTACACGCGCCTTCGCAAACATCCCCGACACGCTACAGAAGCGAGGCAGCCCCAAGAGCACCCTGAACGCGTTGTTATATTGGACGCGTAGAGCGCTGTACTATTTCTGCGTTTAATCGACCACAAAAACCCACAGACTGCCAGTATTAAAGGACGTACAAAATGCCCTAAACAGGGCTATTTTGACACCCCTCGAACACCGAGCAAATCTGCGAACTATAATATTCGCACGAACAGACAGCGCCCTACGCTCCCTTTCTATGTCCGCATCGTTTTCCAGGCCAGAAGTTAATAAATGTCCAAGATACTTAATCGTATCAACCCTTTTAAGTGGGCATACGTTGAGTTTAATTGCCGGTAAGTAATCAGGAGTCCTCCCCCTCCCCACCATGCACTCATTCTTTTTCGTATTATACAACAAACCATGTTCTTCAGCATACTTTTCACATATTCCAATCAGCCTTGACACACCACAGACAGAGGTGCTCAGCAACACCATGTCGTCAGCGTAACTGATATTGTTTAGGCACACATCTCCAATATGACGTAGCCAAGAGCTATAATATCTTTAAGTATTTACTGAACTAAAATGCACTATGAATCCAACTACTGTCCGGAGTTAAGGGAAGCGTAAAGCCAAACAACAAAAGCCGGTGCTAAGTATCTATTTACTTGTTTACGAGCGGTATACAGCCGTAGATACCGTGCATATTGATTAACATTATACGATTATTGCCCTGTAAACTAGCCACAGAGCAACGAGACGCCTCAGTAGCCACTGCTAGAGACAGCATTGTCAAACACTGAGTCGACTCAGTAGCAATAGCAACAGCTAGAGACGGCATTGTAAAAACTTTTCATACAATCAAAGCATGTCAGTGAGTGTCAGCGTTTACTCATAAAACAATGACAATTCTGAATATGACAATGACAGCCGGCGCATTGCGCGAGAAAAAATAATATTATTATATCATTTTGAAAACTGGCGCCTATCGCCCCGTTTTTAGACTCGGAATTAAGTGTATTATTCTTTCGTGCGGAATAGTGTGGCGGGCAGCTGCCGCCCCCTAGGGGCGAACAGGATACACGAAAAAGCCGCGGGTCATTCCTCACAATGAATTTTATTTCAATTTTTCCTGTACGTGGAAAAATGTCGTCTGACACACGTGTGCATTTGTCATCGCAGTTTCGACAGCAACTAGTAATGACAAAATTAGCCCACATGCATAGAAATATACCGTATTAATGGTGTACTAGTAGGTATTCTGTAAATTTTCTGTAATTATGTCGCTGCCGGCTTGGCTATTCCGTGCTCTGTAAAACTGCCCATACTTCAATTGTGTTATTTATAAAGATTACGAGCATGTAATGAAAAGCGGTGAAAACTTTCCATACTGTTATCTGTATGACATTCTCAATTTTAATGTCTAGTGCTTTTATTGCACAGTGGTTATTTAAATATTTTATCTGCTTCTCTGATAGATATTAGTTATGTACTAGCTTCTGTCAGCAGCATCGCCCACGTCAATAGTGTTCTCTTATTCCATGGGAACATTATACCGGGGTGTAAGCCTATGTGCTATTCCAAACTATAAAACCTTGACTTTTTTCATAATTGGGAAGTGTGCAATATTAACATTAACATTATAAGCGGGATATTTACCATGTTTACTGTTTGTTTCGAGTTTCTGATATTTCGGTGCCGTTGCAAGCACCATGATCATGGATAAACTGAAGATAATGTTAATGATAATGTTAGTGACCATGACAGTTTAAAAACTTATATTGTGTGCAATATTGTTCGTTAGCGTTTTTGATTTCATTCTGTTTGTTGTGCCTGCTGCCAGTGCTCTCTAAGATCTCTTTAAAATCATTACATGTCTAGCCGTGAGTACCTGTAATTGGCTTAACGTAACATTCTCAACTTGTTTTACTCATTTTATGTATTGCTGTTGGTTTTTCTTCTAATAAATAAATAATCTATCTCTTAGCCACAATATTAATTATCTATCACGTTCAGCCGTTCCGCACGTGATTGACTTACAAACATCCATCCATCCAAACTTTCGTATTCACAATATTTACCACTTAAGTGCCCGAAACGTAGATCCACACGAGACACAGTGGTTTTGCTATCGTTTCGGTAATTACGGCATTCAACCGATTAGTAGGATGTTGGATAAAGTTGGAAGTAGTAAAAAAAAAATTTGGGTTTAAACTACTTGCATAAACGTACAGTGACGAACTTTATGCCTTAGGCATTTTGCTCTAGTAGTCAACAAAGTCTGCTGAAAAGATGAGGTGAATTATTTTGGCCGTGTAAACCTGTTTTGCTTCAGATTTTTTAAAACAACTAAAGTTGCCTACAATTACTAGGGATACACGTGGCACGCGTGAAAAAAAGCGTTAAATTTTTTATACATACAAACGCTTTTAGTGATACAGAACAATGACATCAAAGATGCATGAGTGAGAGTATTGTTATTATTGTATTGTTAATGTAATTGTGTAATTTGGTATTTTATTTTAATCTTACTTTTCTTTACTAACATAATTTAAGTACTTACGAGCCGTTTGAGGTTGAAACTCTTGGTCCGTGGGGTCCGAGTGCTCACGCTTTGTTTAAAGATCTATCCAAACGCCTAGATGACACTTCGCGTGACCCAAGGGCTGGCTTTTACCTGGCTCAGAGAATGGTCAGAGACTAGCAGCATTGCCATACAACATGGCAACGCTGCCAGTCTTTTGGGTACATTAACAGCGGACAACGATGTGGAGGAGTTTTTCGACGCCATATTTTAGTTTAGTATATTTTTTGAGGTTTAGTTAGAGAGATTTTTTTGGCTTAAGTATAAATGTTTGTAGGCAATAGTTAATTAAGTATTTTATACACTGTATATACTTGTACCTATGTAAATAAAAAAAAATCAGTACTTACTAATACTACCGCTAAGGGTTTAATTTAAGGAAAAATAAAAAAAATTGTATGTCGTTTTTGTGGCAAATAAACACTTTTTCTTTCTTTCTTTCTATTAGTTGGAATGCAGCACTTACGAATAGCTTAGTTTTGCAGACATGAAAAATCGCCAATTTCTTACACAGCAGACGCCGCAATTTACTTAATTATTTGTATGGGTTGTGGTTTTCAAAACTTGGAATAATATTATGCCTGCTACTCATGCTTTATCCAGCAATGGTGCTCCTAATCTACTATCCTGCAACGAATATATCACATATATGATACAAAGATGAAGTAGCTGTATGAGTTAACTATTATTTTGGCCACAAATGCCAACAATTGCCCAATTTGTTGCCAGTGTAAGCGTCTAAAAAGTAAGGAGTAAAAACCTTTACTAAATCGCCTTTTTCTTACATTTTGTTAAGTGTTTTTTGATTTTAATTTATGCTCTTACACTAAAACCATTTTTTTCTTGTTTCTGGGAGTACTTATGCGCTCGTTTCTTAGTCATTTCAATTTTTTTTTTTGTATTCAGCACATATGGTACGACATGCATACTGTGCCACAAACACTCTCTTAATTGCATGCATTTGTCACTAAGCCCCAGCACAACATTCAAATGCAAACGATCTTGTTTTTCTGCCACGTGTATGCCATATACACGTGGAAGTAAAACAAGATTATGACGCCAGAACCAAGGTTTATTTGGACCAGCTGTTAAAGAGCACAATCGGTAATAGCTGTTACCTGACCCACCCTGCCGTTAGCTGACCCACTAAAACTTAGACGATTTAGAACGTTCTGCAATTAACAGTAAATAAGTGTTATTCGATAGGTATGAACTTATCGAAATAGAACGACTTGTTCAAGGTAGGCAATATTATACAATACAGTTATGCAAATTTAATCTTTAACAAGTAACGTGAGGGAAGGTAAACGTTTGAAACTGTTTTTTCACCATGATTGACTGTTAATTTCAACAATATTTCATGCCATTATAATAACCCGCCAAACCGCCGCTGACCCGCCAAACTTTGTTTTGCCATAAAAAGACGCTACCTACCTACCCTACCTATCCTACCCACCCTACCTACCCTACCTACTCTACCTACCCTACCTATCCTACCTACCCTACCTACCCTACCTATCCTACCTACCCTACCTACCCTACCTACCCTACCTACCCTACCTACCCTACCTGCCCTACCTGCCCTACCTACCCTACCTACCCTACCTACCCTACCTACCCTGCCTACCCTACCTACCCTACCTACCCTACCTACCCTACCTACCCTACCTACCCTACCTACCCTACCTACCCTACCTACCCTACCTACCCTACCTACCCTACCTACCCTACCTACCCTACCTACCCTACCTACCCTACCTACCCTACCTACCCTACCTACCCTACCTACCCTACCTACCCTACCTACCCTACCTACCCTACCTACCCTACCTACCCTACCTACCCTACCTACCCTACCTACCCTACCTACCCTACCTACCCTACCTACCCTACCTACCCTACCTACCCTACCTACCCTACCTACCCTACCTACCCTACCTACCCTACCTACCCTACCTACCCTACCTACCCTACCTACCCTACCTACCCTACCTACCCTACCTACCCTACCTACCCTACCTACCCTACCTACCCTACTAACCCTACCAACCCTACCAACCCTACTAACCATACCAACCCTACCAACCCTACCTACCCTACCTAGTCTCTCGTGATCCCCCTCGCGAAAAATGATTAATTTACTAAAATGGCTATTAAAAATTAGGGTTTGGTGATAAAAGGGTGAAAATTGAGGATTGTATGTATTTTTGTATGTTGTATCATAAAAAAATAAAAATTAAAAATTTTGTCTAAAAAATAAAATAAAAAAATTAGGGGTGGACTACCCCTAACATTTAGGGGGATGAAAAATAGATGTTGGTCGATTCTCATAGATACCGGATAAGCACAAAAAATTTCATCACAATCGGTCAAGCCGTTTCGGAGGAGTATGGCAACGAAAACTGTGACACGAGAATTTTATTTATTAGATATACCAGTATTATAATGAATACGTATATTTGTCTTTTAACTACCAACTTATTACAAGTTATGCGAAATAATTACCAATTTAGAAATTTTATATTTAAAGAATGTTTATGTCTATAAAAGTACCTGGGCGACCGAGCTCGGCTCGGGTGAAAATAGAGAAGGCGACGTTTTCTAAAAATAAAACCTAGCAAGATCGATTTATCGCCCCCGAAACCCACTGTATACTAAATTTCATGAAAATCGTTGGAGCCGTTTCCGAGATTCAGATTATATATGTATATGTATATATATTAAAAAATTGTTAGTTTAAAGGTATTAGAAGATGTTTTATAAGGAATAATGCAAGAAAAACATTTATGTGATTAAGTGTGACGAATATAGAAAGATAGAATTATAATTCAATTTTAGACAGATTGGTTAATTTAGGGCCGATTTTCAATAGTTTGATAATTTTTAACTGAAGAATAAAAATGGCCATACAAAAGTTGTCACGGAGCCATTTTTATTCCTTAGTTAAAAGTTATCAGATTATTAAAAAATCTGCTCTTACCCAACTATTAATTTTGGGGTTGGCTTCAATTCTTACTGGACGTAGCTAAATACACAGCAAAACAGTGTTTTATATAGCGAGTGCCATTCTCTGCCTTTTTCTTTTTTGTTTGCGTTGGAAGGTCTCCCTCTAGATGGAGTGATGACCTGGTCAAGGCTGTGGGAATCCGGTGGATGCGAAGCGCACAGGACCAAACAGTGTGGCGACGCTTGGGGCAGGCCTATGTCCGGCAGTGGACGTCTTTTGGCTGAAATGATGATGAGGGTGATGATTGCCTTTGTAACCACAACAACCCTGTAACTGGGTAACACAATAGGAACGGCAACGCGCTTTCTGAGGTATGGGCGCATCTCAATATGTAATGAAAGGCCACCAATCCAAGGCCTGCAAGCGTTGCTTAACCTTGAAGGTCAGCCAGTGCGGCTGTTACCTATCAGTTATACGATCGCCTAGCTGTAGAGATACACTCCAGTTATATAAAAGAAAAACGACTGAAGGATAGAGTACCTTTTTTAATATTCCAATGTAATTGGACTTTGGATACCCTTTATTATATTTCTGATTATTTGGGTTTCTAGTATGAGATGCCACTGCAAAAATCTGCTGGTAAATTGTTTTTGATAAAACTTGATTTTTAGGAATCAATCTTGATAGAAGAACTTTACTGCAGGCTTGCCTGGCCGAATTTTGCCGCAAACATATTTTTGTATATGTTTTTTTTTTAACTTTAACTTATTAGGAATTTTACTAGGAATTTCGCCTGTATCGTGGGGGCCTTATGGAACATCATCTTGCTCTAAATTTGGTGCCATTCTTGGGTTACTAGGTTTAGCAGGAACTGGCACCTCACAGGTTACGGCTTACTGAGAGCTGGCAACCTTACATTTTCCTATTTTCTACACCACTTCCTTTAAAATTACGTTTGATTTCCTTGAAAAACTTATATGTTTGGGGTTAACTATCCACTACAAATTTTGATTTATTTAATTAAGTTAATTGCGGCAAGATATTTCCAGGCAAACCTGCAGTAATTCATTCTACTATCAAGTGTCATTCATGAAAATAAGTTAAATCTAAAATCCTGATTCCTGCAGATTTCTGCAGTCGGATCTTAGGCTATTCTGAATAAAACCTTTTTTACATATGTATGATTTTTTTCATCAGATATTATGGTGGGTCAAATGAGATAAAAGTGAACCCTTACCTTACATCATTACTGAAAAAATGTTTATCTAATGGGTTGTACACTTATTGGTAACGTTAGAAATACATTCTCGATAATATACGGAGAGGTTTTTACCCTGTTCGTTTTTTCTAGGACCAATGTCATTAAAGAGTTACGTACATATGTAGGTATTGGAATATTACTTAGGACTTTTTCATCCACTATGATCGCAGTTGTTTTGTAAACTAATATTATAAAAAAAACTATTATACAGGGTGTTTGGAAGGGAGCTGTACATACGCCTAGGGTAGAAACTAGGGATAGTCTGCTACCTACCCCCGCCCATTATATTGACCTTGGCCTCAAGGTTTTTTTTTAATTTATTATTATTTTTTATTTGACTTTTTTATGATTTTTTGACTAAAACTACCTGTAGCTCAAAATCTATCCATGGGACCGGTCGGCTAATGGTCTTGTTTTAATCGTTAGAGTCTTAGGGTCCTGCAAAAAATTATTTTACACCAGAAAATTGTGGAGAAGAAAAGTTATGGGGCCTGAAGTACCGTAGTAAGGTAAAGAAATAATTTTAAGGGCAACTTTCTATGGGGTTTAAAAAAAAACTAACAGGGTTGGAGTTCTTCTGATTTTTTTAAAACATCCTCAGTCCATGCCCTTTCTAACGATATGCTAAAAGTGTAATTATCACTTTTAGTTTTAAAGTTATTAATTAATTTCCGCAACTAGGGCACTTCAAGCAAAAATTTCAACTAATGAAAATTAAATGTGTTCGATCGTAAAAGGATGGCAAATGAAACAAAAAATTTGGTAATGACTAATGTCATTAAATTACAAATTTTAATTAATTACTAATTTTAATTAATTACAAATTTTGTTCAAATTGATGACCATTGACCTGTAAACATGCTCGGCACCTCTTCCTCATCTCTACGGTCACCGTTCTAAGCAGCAGTTCCTCGCGCATTGTATCGAATGCGGCGTGGATCCTGTTAATTAGAACCTCCCTTGTTGGTACTTCTTCTGCGTACACCAACTCTTTCGCCCTTCCCCAGACGTAGAAGTCGAGTGGGGTAAGGTCAGGCGACCTTGGGGGCCAGGGAATTGGCCCACCCCGACCAATCCAAGAATTAGGAAAGCAGTTGTCCAGAAGCTCCCTCACTGCTAGGCTCCAATGAGCAGGACAGCCGTCGTGCTGGAAGACTATGGGCCGATCTTCGTCAAACACTTCTTCCGCTAAATCAGGCAAATCGTTTTCGAGGAAATCTAAGTAGTTTTGCCCGTTTAGGTTGTCTGGCAAAAAGTGCGGCCCTATCAACCGATTACCGATGACGCCTGCCCATACGTTCACGGAGAACCTTCGTTGAAAACCTCTGTGCCTCTTGACTCTCGGGTTTTGATTTGCCATCCTTTTACGATCGAACACATTTAATTTTCATTAGTTGAAATTTTTGCTTGAAGTGCCCTAGTTGCGGAAATTAATTAATAACTTTAAAACTAAAAGTGATAATTACACTTTTAGCATATCGTTAGAAAGGGCATGGACTGAGGATGTTTTAAAAAAATCAGAAGAACTCCAACCCTGTTAGTTTTTTTTTAAACCCCATAGAAAGTTGCCCTTAAAATTATTTCTTTACCTTACTACGGTACTTCAGGCCCCATAACTTTTCTTCTCCACAATTTTCTGGTGTAAAATAATTTTTTGCAGGACCCTAAGACTCTAACGATTAAAACAAGACCATTAGCCGACCGGTCCCATGGATAGATTTTGAGCTACAGGTAGTTTTAGTCAAAAAATCATAAAAAAGTCAAATAAAAAATAATAATAAATTAAAAAAAAAACCTTGAGGCCAAGGTCAATATAATGGGCAGGGGTAGGTAGCAGACTATCCCTACTTTCTACCCTAGGCTTATGTACAGCTCCCTTCCAAACACCCTGTATTATAAAGGTAATCTATGTAATTACAGATCCTTTTTAACAATTCTTCATTGATAGAAAGTTACACTATCTATAAGTATCTTAAGCTATTTTAATCTCGAAAAATGAGCGATTTCTCCCGGAGAGGCCAAGTTACAGTCTCCCTAGGGATGTGCCTTAACTGGTTTTGTACGGTGTGGTATTTAAAGAGTTAATGGGGCCTTTTCTATGTGCTGATGGTGATGACCGGGGTGATTTTAGATTATAAGCCTACACTCCTAGGTATTTTTGCTAAAAGTCCAGGCGCCTTTTGAGGGTTTTTCCCTGCAACGAAAAAAAAAAGGCCAAGAGTCACGTGCAAAATCTAGTATTTAATAGACATAATGACGTAGTTTTCCTTCTTCACAACTTCAATAACCTTTAGAACTAAAGGGGTCAGAGCCCATTCGTCCCCTAAAATTCGTCCCCCAGCATAAAAGTTGTAGATTCGGCCCCTATATAGGTGCCCATTGGTCTCCTGGTAGGGGACCAATTAATATTTTAATAAAAAATATTATTTTTAAGGTACCCATTCGTCCCCTCTAATATATATACAATATAAGTTAAAGATTCGGCACCTATTCAGGTGCCTATTGGTCCCCTGAGATAAAATTAGCTATATTTTACATAAGAAACGGTTAACATAGTACACTTGTGAACAGTTTATTAACGGAATTAATTTAATAAATCATAACAGATCATTGAAAAAAGAGCTATGATGAATGATAATCCGTCATGATAATAATATAACCTATCGATAGGCTTACGATGTAAAATTGTCTCACTACGAATGGCTTGTTAAAAAAACGGGTTACAAATAATAGATAAGGTGTTTAAAATTGGTAAGTACTTACTCTCCAGATGTGCGCGGGGTGTGGAATGCCGAAGCGGGAGGGGTAATCTTAGCCAGAGTATCTGCGCGCGAGCAAATAACAAAGGCGTAGCCCAAAACAATAGACGCTCGATGAAAGGACTTGCCCCTGATTGGCTAACATCAGTACTAGACAACTTCGGCGTATTTATTCCAGGAATGTGTTACTACATTTAGTTTACTTATAGTTGCAAATCCAAGCTACTGGGTTGTGGAGGTCAGATAGGCAGTCGCTCCACGTAAAACACTAGTGCTCAGCTGAATCCGGTAAGACTGGAAGCCGACCCCAATATAGTTGGGAAAAGGCTAGGCAAGAGAGAGATAGTTGCAAATCCAAGCGTACTGATTTTTATACTGTCTCGAGTGAAAGTTTACTCATTAGCGTATCCTGTAGGATTACTTATTAAATTTAATTAGTGAGTGAAGTGATCAGTGCATGTACGTGTAGTTATAGTTTGTTAGATTTAAGTTATTATGATTTTGCATGTAGTTGGTAAATATACAAAAAATACGGTGATTTTAGCCAATTTTTATGTAGGTACTTCTAGTTACAATTTATTAGATTTAAGTTATTACGATTTTGCATGTAGTTGATTAATATACAAAAAAATATAAGTCGATTTATCTAGTCTTCAATAATTATTGTGATTTTAGTATTTTTTTTGTACTGTTATAATTTTTTAGATTTAAGTTATTATGATTTTGCAGGTATGTAGTTGGTAAATATACAAAAAAATAAGAAGTGATTATTTACTGTTGATATGTGTTCTATTTTTTTTTTGCATATTTTATATTTAATGTTGATTTTGAAGGTCAATCAAGGCTGATTTTTGTAAAAGAGTTGTATTTTGTTAGTTTCTAGGACATTGTGATTTTGTATGTGTTAATCTTATTTGAAATAAACATGATATCTACCGAATTACTATATTTTTTATTTAAGCCTTTTCTGCGCGACTGTACCAGGACTACCAAGCTGCAGTATACACATATACATGTACTTATATTAGAAGAATGAATAAAAATAAATATTCTTCAGGGGACGAATGGGCCCCTTAAAACTTGCAGGGGACGAGTGGGCACAGAGTGCGAATCTTAGGGAACGAATGGGCTCTGACCCAACTAAAGTTCTGTCTGGAGAAGAACATAGATTATAATTACATACTTTTAACAACACAGACTCGTGGTAAACAAGAATAAATAGCCTAAAGCCCTGAATTATAATCCACAAAATATTAAACAACTTTTAATAATAAGTACCTACCCTGATGATTAATGATAAAAGCCACCTTGAAGATTAATTATAATGATTAATTACTACAACTTTTTATAAGACTTTTTACTAGAAAAGTTTGCTTTAATAATCGTTTGGAGCTTAATGAGGAAAATAAATTGGTTCTTTAATTAGTAATTTATGTGTTAATTTGCTGTGGGAAATTAATGTATTGCAGAGAAATAGTTTATGAAACTGTTATGATAATAAACATACCTACTTACAATATTAGATGAGGTATTAATAATTTATTTACATAGATAATAAAAAATCTTATAAAAAAATATCGAAGTCGGTATCTTTCATAGGTACTAATTTCTTGCGTTATGGACACCGACTTCCAAAAATAAAGTTATTTTCACTTTGTAGTTTTCTTATTTGGAAGTTGGTAGTATTTTTTTGTAAAAAAGTTTTTTATTACACAACGACTTCCAAAAAACACTACACAATTAAAAATGAATTCAATTTCGGAAGGCGGTGTTCCTGTTTTCGTTTCTTCTTATTATAACATGGACTTCTGAAATTGAAGTTATTTTTCACTTTGTACACTACTACACTTTTGGAAGCCGGCTATTTTTCTTTTGTAAAAATGTTTTTTATTTATCACTTTTTAGTCGTAGTGCATAATGGGCAAGTTCTATAGTAAGGTATCTACAACGCCCAAAGTGATGCCAGCATAGATTACCGTGAATCGGCGTGAAGCGCTTATCCCTTTCGGGCGTACCGGCGTGATGTTTTGTTATGAAATCGTCTAAACAATAATCAGACATGTGATTGCAGCAATCCCGAGAGATTGTCCGTCATTTATTGAAGAGTTCAGTTGTATATCACATAATTAGATCTTCACCAAATTTACATGGGACCAATTCGGGCACATACTCAATCAAACCAAACAAATTTCCAAATTGGTCCACAATTGACGGAGATACACAAAAATTAAATAAAAACACACGTTCAGTCGAACAAAGAACCTCATCCTTTTTGAAAAATGGTTAAAAAAAATGGCGAAATAGGGATTTCTACTTAACACCATGAGAAAAAAGAAGCACAAAAATTATGTTTGTGTGTAACTATAAAATTTGACAGATCTCTAATATAACTATATAAAATAATAATAAAAATAGGTGTTTTATAAAAAGTGTATCGGCAAAAAAAACAATTAATTGTAATAGTTATTTACTCTACAAGTGCAGAAGATAGGTGATTCCCGATGAGTGGCATTTTTATTCACGAGGGAGCGAAGCGTGTGAGTGATGTGAGTGAATAAATCGACTCGAGTCGGGAATCATCTTACATATGTGTATCATACAACATTTTACTATGCATTGTGCGAGGACATAAAAAAAATATATCTGAACCAAGCAAGAAATTAATAAAATGACGGGCTTATTTAAGCGCGCTCAGCATATCCACATATTAACTAATAGTTCCTCGGGCATATCTACTGCGCATGTGCAAATAACTGTCACGTGGTAACGCAAAAAGGCACGAGCAAAATAAACGTTCTTTGAAACATATTTAATGAATATTTAAAATTATTTTTTTGATCAAATATTAATCTAGAGTAATTAAAATTGCCTTTAATGTAGTATTAGTTATATTTTACCTTTTATATGAATGATAATCTGTACTTAATTAATTTGTAAAACTTTTCTCAAATAATAAAAACTCTATGCGTCTGGCTGACGACGGAGTTAAAAATTTAAAAAATACAGGAATGTAAAAAGCACTAGTGAAAAAAGTGATACTTGCGCACAGTTCGGCTGCTTGGAAAACGCTCTTTTCGAGGACATGCATTGTAAAACTACGCACATATTATGCCAGACAAATATTTACCGATACCCATACTCAAATAAACATAAAGTAAACACTTAAAAGCATTTCACTGTAAAACATAAATTTTTTCGGCATCTTTATAAAACAGGGTCATACAAATATTTGTTCCAACAAATTTCAACCCAGGCCGCAAAGGATTAAAAGCGAATCCCTTTCAGTACCTATCTAGAGTTGCGTATTTACCTTTAGGCCGTGAAAGCCATGAGCTGGGCCTTCAGAATGCGGGGGGCGGTGCTAGCTGCCTTTACCAAACTGCCGTATTTTCTAAAGAAAAGCACATCTTCTAGGCTGACGTGTCGTCTGTCTGTATAAAGGAAAACTATTTCCATCCATCCTTAGTTTCTTTTCTATGCTTAAACCGACACAGAAATTGGATCTGTATAAAATTTTAATATATACAAAACGTACTTGTTTAAAATAGTAGGTTGGAATAAATATTTGGTCCGAAGCGCCGAATCTTTCAATACACCACAGTCTAAAAGTCAGTGCCTACCTACTGTTCTTAAAGGACCAGAGGCGAATTCTCTACAGATACTTTTCGTTGAACAGATCGTCGCCAGCCCGTAACGGCGGCAAACCGGCTCATTACCTAGCTGCCTCGTTAACTTACCCATTTCCCTTGCAGATAACACGAGGGAACTAGGAATGAACTTATCTTACTTCGAAAAGGGAATTCGCTTGCTAAGTATTGATAGGTACTGGCCGTCTATATGTTGATTAAGTTTTCAGGACCGAAATAGACGCATCTTCGTGGTAAACATGGCTTGCTGATGTCGGTACGTGGAAGGGTCCATTATGCATATGGAGTTTCAGAACTTCGCAGCCCAAGACGTATTTTAGGATAATATTTCGCGAACTTTTAGTCCTCCCCTAGTGTACCGAGAGTGCCACTGTATCTCAAAAAGTACGGTAGCCATAAATCCCGGCTGTCATTTGTATATCTCTGGCAGTCATCATACACCAGACGCCAGACGCCATAAAATCTTATACCAGTCTTGCCAAGGGTTTAATTCGTGATATCCAGATACTGAGTGCATTTTTGCGAAGTTCATTACCGCGATGTACGTTACTGCGAAATTTTATCATCACGACGTTCGTTGTTGCGAAAGTTCTTTACTGCAATGTACGTTAATGCGAAAGTTTACTATTGCGATGTACGTAGTCAGGAAAGTTCTTTACTGCGATATTCGTTACTGCGAAAGTTTATCACTGCGACGTACGTTGTCGCGAAAGGCCATAATATTAAAATAATTATACATATATTTAAATAACTTGTTGTGCTCCGTTGTCGCTTTTTAATTACAGCTCTTACTCTTTCAATGTCGTAATCTGTGTTGTTTTGTTCCTTGATCAATTCTTCGAATGTTTTATATATGTTACGATATGTTGTTATTATTATCTTTTGGTTCAATTATAATTAAAATTGCTTACAATTTTTGCTCATTTGTTAGTCATGTCCAACATTATAATATTTCCACTGTAACCAGTATCAGCAACTCTCCTGGATGGGGTTCTCTCTATCTGGCAGAATTTTGGTGCTCCGAAATTTATATGCCATAACACACTTGGCATAATCTTCTTTAGATGAATATTTTAAGGCATAAAAATTATTTAATATAATTATCGTTTGGCCGAATGTTTATAAGTCCGAATTTACAATGGCTTATTTTTAAGATGGCAGAATTTTAGTTGGCATAATTTTACTTGGCATATTATGAAGATGGCAGAAATTCATTTGGAATAATTTTATGGGACAATATTTATAATAGACAATATATTAATTCTAAGATCGGTTTAAATATCTTTATTGAGATTAAGACAAATTGTCACTTACAATACAACAATATGCAAACATTTTAGAAATATTATCCCAGTGAGGGTAAAAGAAAATAAATGATTCGTTGTCGCCTAGACAAGAAACGAATTCAACACGTTTGTGATAAGGCGGTCATGTGTTAAAAGATTTCAAACACTGATTTTAATTTGTAAGCACGATATAATAAAATAAAAAAAATCAATGCAGTGTCTCATCATTGTAAAACAAAAAAAAAACAAAATACAATTAATAATCCATATTATTATATGATAAATAATTTGATTAAAAAAATTGAAGTCGCTTCTTTCCTTCGGCATGGAGTGCGCGGCGAACAGTGCGCAATGACGTAAGTATCGCATTCACTAGCAAAACGCCGAGTTGGTATAAAACCATTGTTTTCATTTTCGTTCACCATAAAACTTCATTGAGACTGACTTATAAGCGGTGTTCTGCCACTTCATACACGACTCTTGAGACTTCCTTTTTCCTCAAACCTCGTTATCCAAAGATACACAGTTCTCCTCCAAAAATTAAAAACACTTATTAAACATTTCAAAAAAGCGATATGGCAAATAATTGACTCAAAAATATCATGCACCATATTTAATAAATCATCACAGTATTTTTATAATATAACTTTCATTTAGTCCTGACTCAAATAAATGAACTTATTTTTATTATATATTTATTTATTATATATACATACTTTTATATTTTTAAATATTATTCTATAAAAATAAAATAAAAAAAAAACATTTAAAAATACAAAGATAGTAGCCCACCGGTATCGGGAACAGGGTCCAAGCTACCGGTGGTCAGGGCTCCTGAGAGAGGAACCTCCTGACCGTACCGCTTTTTGGATCAAGCCCTTGACCCAGCTGCCCAACGAGAGCCTCCTCCTTCTCCTCTCCTTTTTGCCTCCTATTATTATTATTACTTATCAGAAATTTGTGATTATATTTAGTCTATTCTTATGCAAGGCAACAATGTGTGTCCTAGTTTCTAAACTTATATTTGCTTGCATTATGATATTCAAATAAACACCGCTATTCAAATTCAAATTCAAATTTCATTTATTTCAATCCAATTAGATCATAAATTCTGTAAATTTGAAATTAAAACAATAACAATTAATCACACTAAATATATCTATATAAAAATAATTAATTAAATTATATATACAAAATTAAATCATTATTTAAATTTAAATTTCAATTATAAAATCAAATGAAAACAAAGAATAAAATATAAATAAAATTATTAATAGTACGCCTGCCTTTGAGTAATTTGTGTGTTTGTCATTACATTAATCATATAACAATGGTTAATGTACTGACAATCAAACCTGTTTGCAAATATGCTCAGGATGGTGTTGGAGGTGGTCCGGAGATAAACAGTCAACACGGGCGTCGGCGAACACCCCCGACGCGCTGCAGTGCCGGGGCAGCCCCAACAGCACCCTGAACGCATTATTATACTGATCACGGAGAGAATTGTACTGCTTCTGGGTACATGAGACCCACAGACTGGACGTGTACAGGGACGTACAAAATGCTCTGAAAAGAGTTACTTTGACAGCCCCCGAGCAACGAACAACCCTGCGGGCGATCATATTAGCCCTAACAGACAACGCCCTCCGCTTCCTATCACTGTCCGCATCGTCACATAGGTCAGAGGTCACGATATGCCCAAGACATTTGAACTGTTGAACTTTTTTTAACTAAGCACCGTTCAGTCTAATAGGTGGAACAGAATCCGGGCAGCTCCGACCTCTGACTCGAAAGACCATGCATTCACTCTTCTTTGCGTTATAAAGCAAACCGTGATCCAGCGCGTAACGCTCGCATATGCCCAGCAACCTGGACAGACCACACACCGAGGCGCTCAGCAGCACCATGTCGTCCACGTGACTAATATTATTTACACAGACACCTTCAATATGGCAGCCGACACGGGTGCTGCTGAGCTCATCTATCAGTGCATTCACGTACAGGTTAAAGAGCTTGCGCGAGGTCAGCCCTCCCTGCCTTACCCTGCACTCCAACATGTACAGCTCCGACAGAGCACTCGACCATCGAACGAAATTGACCTGGTTAAGATACCAGTACTTGAAAATTTCAATCAGTTCGATAGGCATTGAAATATCCTTTAATTTTTGCCATAAGATGTCATAGCTAACCAGGTCGAAAGCCCTCGAGAGGTCGGGAAAACAGGCATATATAGATGTGCTCCTATCAGAGTAGTACTTGACAGTTTGCTTCAAATACAAGATAGCTGACTCAGTAGAAAGTCTTGGTTTAAATCCAAATTGATTGTCGTGAGTGTTTACGTACCGGTCAAGCTGTGTATCAAGCAAACTGTCAAAAACCTTAGCAAGCACTGTGGCTAGTGAGATTGGCCTGTAGTTGCTCGTGTCGCTTAGGTCACCGAATTTACTCTTCGCAATTGGTACCACCACGGTCCTCATCATTTCTGCTGGTACGTAAGCATGTCCCATACAAAATTAATGTAACATGGCAAGAACTCTGGGTAGGTGGACGCCGGCATGCTTTAGATGCTCAATGCTCAGGTTGTCCTGGCCATGGTATATCTGCCCGAACATCCTTCGCTGTGAATCTGGTGTTTATCCCCTGCCCATGCGAACCTTCCACACTGATTGACCGTGATGGTTCCAATGGCGATTTCACCATAAAGTGATCCTTAAATATGTCCGAAATACATTTTGGTTCACTCGAACCGTTGACACTCACGGGTAAGCCTGGCTTATTATTTAACCTACTAGTAGTTTTCAAGAAGTTACAAAGGTCATGCTTCGAATGGTGAGAAACGAGGATATCCATCTTTATCTGCCCCCTATTATTTTGGCACCACTTAAGGCGTGATTTAAAGATTCTACGACTCTCCCGTATCTCCTCCCAAACATTCCCTTCACTAGGCTTACCCCGAGCACCCATTTCTTAAATTTACACCGATCTACCCCGTGAGCGTCACGCACATGCTTGTTCCATCCGATCACCGGTTGTTTTCTTCTCGGTTTAACAATAGTATGACTCTCAGAGGCGGCTTTACACGTTGCATTAACAATCTTATGATACAAACTGTCAATTATTCACATGTGGTCTCGTTTGCCACAACGTTTATCACTACAGTTACTGAATTCAGGCGGAAGATCAATTTCTTTTAAACTGTCATTACATAATTTACTATAAAAATCTATTTGTTCGGGAGTTCTCTCCTCCCATTTTATTTTATAACATTTATAATTTTCTTGCAAAATCTTTGGTTTTACGTTATTTAAATTACATTTAATAATGAGTGGCAAGTGGTCTGACCACACCGGATCATACTTGATGTGTGTATAGACTATAGTTTGAAAAACCGACTCAGTTACAACACTGTGGTCTAACAAACTTTGCGCGCCATTAGCGTCACTTATAAAACTATACGTGTCAGACAATAAACCTAACTTAATTATATCGGCACATTTCCAATCCAAATCGCTACAAAAATTCGAGAGTTCATAATAGAATTGCTTACCCGGAGATTCGTTGAAGTCACCGAGCATGTAAACACACTCAATACCTTCATTGCCCACTACTGCGCTCAGCGTCCCCAAACAATCCGTAAACTCGACTAGATTCGCCGTGTTATCAGACAGCATGTACTATCACAGTCTAAAGTGCAGTCCTATCTTCACGAAACTATAGCATAGCCAATCAGTACCACTTACGTCCTTCTTCTATAAACACATCACACTCATACGTTATCTGTACATCGAACTCTTTTATAATAAACCAATGAGAACGCGACATGGCCGCAACGCCATAGTATGTGGGTGGTGGTGTTTCAAATCCATCCTCATTAGTAGATTTTATAATATAAAACAAACGTTAACCTAAACTTTATAACATTGTGGGTAGAGTTCAAACACAATACCCACACGTTTTATCGCCAACATCGATCGCACTTACTCCCGTATATTATTATTTATCAAGAATCTTAGAGAGCGCGGTAGATAATCATTTAACTTAAGTTAGTTTGAGTAATTAAATACTTCATGTATTTAATTTCATGGTGCAACATACGTGTCCATCTGGGCTAGCGGTTAACATTGCAAGATAAACCACTATAAGACTAGTTCAAATCCCGTAACGCTTAATAATATTATTTTATTTTTCTTCATTTATTTTTTATACACATTTTATACATTTTAAAATATTATTTTTAACTTAAAAAATAATCAAATTATTTACATTATAATTTAATTCACTTAATTTATGAATGTGAATATCTATTTCTTTATTTAATTTGAAAAAATAAATATTAATAAAGATTTGTAACTATTTTAATGTAATCTCATAAATGATAGAAAAATATTAAATACCGTAGAATAATAATTTTACTACCCTTTTAATAATATTATGTTCGTCGCTGCATTTATTACTTTATAATTATTATAACCTAATGTTTTCAGTTGTTAGGAAGGTTTGCGTTAAGTGTTTAGTTAATTGGATCTTGAGCATTGCATTTGAATGAGGGTAGAACATTTTATTTTATTCAGTAAAATCACCGAAGATGAGGGTTTATGGAAACAATATGATTTGCTTGAAGAAACACTTAATACGACGTTGTTGGTAAGTGAACTTTAATCAGCGCGTTCGAGGTATTATAATAGCGGTGTTCATTTGAATATCATAATGGAAGCAAATAAAAGTTTAGTAACTAGGGCACACATTTTTGCCTTGCATACGAATAGGCTAAATACAATCACACATTTCTGATGAAACCGGATTAAGTGTAAGTTATATTATAAAAATAATGAGATGATTTTATGGTGCATGATATTTTTGTGTCAATTAAGCAATTAAATCGCTTTTTTGAAATGTCTAATAAGTGTGTTTTTTTAGGAAAGCTGTGATTCTTTAGATAACGAGGTATGAGGAATAAGTAATTCTCAATAGTCGTGCAAGAAGTGGCAGATCACCGCTTATAAGCCAGTCTCAATGAAGTTTTATGGTGAATGAATATGAAAACAATGGTTTCATACCAACTAGGCGTTTTGCTAGTGAATTTGATACCTACGTCGTTGCGCACTGTTCGCCGCGCACTCCATGCCGAAGGAAAGAAGCTACTTCAATTAGTTTTTTTTTTAAACAAATTGTTAATTATATAATAATATGGTATAATAATATGTTTTTGTTTTTTTTTTTTGTTTTACAATGATGAGACACTGCATTGAATTTCTTAATTTTATTCTATCGTGCTTATAAACTGAAATCAATGTTTGAAATCTTTTAACTTGGACCACCGCCTTATCTCGAAAATGTGTTGAATTCGTTTCTTATCTACAACGAATCATTTGTTTTTCTTTTACCCTCACTGGGATAATACTTATAAAATGGTAGCATATTGTTTGTATTGTAAGTGACAATTTGTCTTAATGTGAATCAATAGTTGGTTGGTTTTGAAACGGGGGATGTCCTGGCAATAGTAAATATTTAGCATTGTATTGTAGAGGTTTGAGGTTAAGCTTCAATCCTCTTTTCCTAGTGAAAACGAATAATTAAGCTAAAGCCTCAATAATAATAGTTATCATATTATTATTTAATAATTAAAACTTATCTATATTTTTTTATTTGCCTTCTATTTAAATTAGTGTTAATCACATCATCACATCATCATCACATCATCAGCCTATTAATGTTCCCACTGCTAGGACCAGGCCTCCTCTCTGTGAGAGGGAATGGGGCGTAATCCACCACGCGGGCCTAGTGCGGGTTGCCCAGTGGGATAAAAGGATACATAAAAAACTTTTGTTTTTAATTTATACCTTTTCTAAGATGCATACCTTTAGCGTAACTTACTAGTCATTATTTGTTACCATGAGTCTAAGTTACCAAAAATACAAAAAGAAACTTCGTGCAGCCAAGATTTGAACTCGCGTCTTTTGGGATCCTGCTTTGGAATGGCACTCTCTCACGAATCTGCCACGAGTTACGATAACTACTATGACGAATTTTAAACTTAGTTTTGAACCGATTCGACACGGACTTTTGTAGTTATATCTAAGTGAAACGAGTAAGTATATATTTTTATCTTTGTGTGGCGTTGACCATGCCCCTTCACCTCGTAGACTGTATGATGTCTTATTGTTTGCATTGAAACTTCATGCACACATTTATATGCACAGTACCGTGCAGGTGACTATAAACATTGAGATAGGACTGCAATTTTGTCCCCTTACTGTACACACTGAACACTAAGAATGACCCTGGCCCCATCACTACTTTAATACCGCACACTCTGGGTATTATCACATTGCACTACCTATTATAATACCTCGAACGCTCTGATTAAAGTTCACCAACCAACAACGTCGTACTGAAATGTGTTACTTCAAGCAAATCATATTGTTTCAATAAACCTTCGTCTTCGGTGATTTTAAAGAATAAAATAAAAAGTTCTACCCTCAAGATTCCTATTAACAGAACACTTAAACGCAAATCTTCCTAAAAACTGAATTTCATAATAATTATAAAGTAATTAATGCAGCGACGAACATAATATTATTAAAAGGATAGTAAAATTATTATGCACGGTATTTAATACTTTCCTATCATTTTTGAGATTACATTAAAAAAGATACATATCTTCATTAATATTTATGCTTTCAATTAAAATGAATAAATAGATATTCATATTCATAAATTAAGTGTATTAAATTATAATAATAATAATTTGATTAATTTTTAGGTTAAAAATAATATTTAAAAATGTATAAAATGTGTATTGGAAAATAAATGATGAAAAATAAAATAACAGTATTTTTATGTGTTACGAGATTTGAACCAGTCTTATCATGGTTTATCTAGTAGTGTTAACCGCTAGGCCAGATGGACACTTTTAGTTAAATAATTATCTACCGCGCTCTCTAGGATTCTTGATGAATAGCAATATACGGGAGTCAGTGCGATCGATGTTGGCAACAAAACGTGTGGGTATTGTGTTTGAAATCTACCCACAATGTTATAAAGTTTAGGTGAACGTTTGTTTCATATTATTATATCTACAGATGAGGATAGATGTGAAGCACCACCACCTACATGTTTTATGATTGTAATAAATAGTATGACGTTGCGGCCATGTCGCGATCTCACTGGTTCATTAAGAAAGAGTTCGATGTACAGGTGTGTGTATGAGTGTGATGTGTCTATAGAAGAAGGTGAAGTGAAGTGGGACTGATTGGCTATGCTATAGTTTCGTGAAGATAGGATTGCACTTTAGACCGTGATAGTACATCGCAGTAAAGAACTTTCGTGACAACGTACTTCGCAATGGTAAACTTTCGCAGTAACGTACATCGAAGTAAAGAACTTTCGCGACAACGTACTTCGCAATGGTAAACTTTCGCAATAACGTACATCGCAGTAAAGAACTTTCGCAACAACGAACGTCGCGATGGTAAACTTTCGCAGTAATGAACTTCGCAGCAATGGGGTACTCTCCCAGATACTAGGATGTGATTGTCAGGTAGGCAGTCGATCCATGTAAAATAAAGATCTACATTTTGTTAGAGTGGAAGCCAACCCAAATGTAGTTGGGAAAAACCGGCCAAGTTCTTACATGTGCTGTAAGGCATTATTTCAATTGCCAAATGTCATGATTCTAGGTCAACGGGAAATATCCTTTAAGTTTTGATTCTGTGGGCGCAGCGGGAAAAAGGCAGTAGGTAGGTACTTACGGGTGCAGGATTGGAGCTTTGAATAATAATGTCCTTCGATAGTTTTAGCAGTGGAGTTTTCACTATACTTGAATGCTGGTAAGCCACCCACAGAGTCTGTTTGTCACACACAACACTTATATTTGAGTTTTCTTTGAGAGCGAGAGGAACGGGAGCGCACACGCGTTACCGGAGTTGCGATTTTTTGACAACTGAACTGCGGAATGAGATGAACAGCGGATGATGGAAGTAGGAATGGGTGTGCGCGGGAGTTAAGGATTGGTCCTCGTGTATTTGATTGAATGATGTGAAATGAATGTAAGTGTTGCTATTTTAATAATTTGAGTGCGTGATTAAATATTTATAATATTTAATTTATATTTTTAATATGGCGCAGACAGATTCCCTTACGATTCCTCAAATATGTGAAATAAACGGCTATATCTTTTGATCGTGTTGATTTAGAAGTTTAATTTTTTACAGCTCCAAAGGATTGCAGACATGAGTGTATCAAGGTCTTGTACCACAAACATACAGCCAGACAAACAGACAACGAAGTGAGGGTAAGGGTTCCTTTTTTCCTTATGAGGAACGGAACCCTAAAAAAAACCAAAAGAATCTTAATTCTGTTTCGATGAATATTCTTTTTATTTGTGGTCAATGTTAGTACCAAAAATAAAGTTTTGATTCCCTGTACAGTTTCAAAAGTATAAGCCGATTAAAACTTGTACCGAAAACGTTGAATATAACAAAAATTTAACCTAAATATTGGCAAAAATATCAACGAGTTTGTTCAATATTTTATGTACTATTTTTGCTGCTTTACAAAGATTGGTTGAATAAATTGAACCATTATTTTAAAATTACGTTAATTCTAGAATAGAAAATTCCAGTGACCATAAATCCAATACTTTTCTAAAGCGAGACTTGGTTTTTAAAACTCTATTCTTGTAACTGTCATTTGCAGACCTCTGTGGGGACTAATGGGCCATTAATTCCAACAAGATTATTCTCTAGATAATCCAGAAAATATGAGGTAACTTTATGTTAAGGCTCTTGCAGATAAGCGCCAGTGCGGTGACGATGCGACAAGCCTTTTTGTTGAAAATGACCATTCGTAATGCCAACCTGCGGATCTGTATAACTAGATGTATTAAACGTAAACGAAGCTAACGGACTATGTTTATACCTAAGGATCGTAACAGGTGGCATTCAGTAATTTCTGAAAAAAACATGTTCTGCGGATATTTATCATCTATCTATATATATAAAAGAGAATGTATGTATGTATGTTCCATATAGGCTCCGAAACGGCTGGCCCGATTTCAAAAATTATTTTAACATTGGGAAGCTACACTATCCCCGGGTCACAAAGGCTACTTTTTATCACTGTATTCCCATGGGAACGGGAACTACGCGGCTGAAACCGCGAGGCATCCGCTAGTCTATTTATATATATTGAAAGAGAAAGTATGTCTGTATGTTCCTTATAGACTCCGAAACGGCTGGACAGATTTCACAAATTCTTTCACCGTTTGGAAGCTACACTATCCCCGGGTGACATAGGCTACTTCTTATCCCTCGTATTCCTGAGGGTGCGGGAATTACGCGGGTGAAACTGCGAGCCCTCCGCCAGTTATCCATAAAATAATTTCTACGAAAATTGTCTTTCGCATCGTTGTTGCCTTGCGCCTGTTTGAGCAAGCCTTTAATGGTAACGCGTTTCGAAGAGATGGATTCGTCCCTAATTCAACCCTTTTCAACGAGAGTAGATTGAAAACCCTTTTTTATCAGTTCAAGTTTTCATTTTTGTAGCGAAAAACATGGTTGAGAGCTAGAGAGCAATTTCAAAATTACGATAGTGATATTATGTGAATTTATATCTTCTTGTTATATATACCTTTAATGACATCGCTAATTACAAAAATTAAATCATCGTCATCATCATCATTTCAGTCCAAAGACGTCCAATGCTTGACATCACAGGCCTGTCAAAAGTGTCACTCATACACGATCCTGTGCTACTCACATCCAGCGGACTCCCGCTACCATCATCAGGTCATCGTTCCACCTAGTGGGAGTCTTTCCAACGCTGCGTCTTCCGATATACAGTCGCCACCCTAGGATCTTTCGGCCCTATTGACATTAATTCTAAGAACAACGTGCTCTGCTCCCACATAAGTAAAGCAATTCCAAATTCAAGTCAATCGGTTGGAGATAACTGAAAATTTAAATCCTACTCGTATATACTAACAAGTGAAGTGAAATAAAAGCCTGTAGTAATAATAATTTCAAATACTAACGGTCCTATATTTTAGTTTAAACGGACAAATATTTAATACTACACAGTCGTACGACATCAGACTGCTCAAAATTCCCAAGAGATATACAAATATTTGTTCCGACGCGATGCGGTTATTAAAATTACCTTGGGACCAAAACAGACGTCGAAATGCCCATTTGTGTTATATGAAAAGCACAACTTGCTCGAAATGTGTTTGTGTTGCTGTATTAGTTGCCTCGTATTCTGCGTTTTTACCGACTTCAATAAAAGGAGGTATTGTAATATTGTTGGAATTGCACAATATTATCATATCTTACTCTCTGTGGCCTTCTAAACGTATGTGTCAAATTTCATAAGTGTATATTATGTTTGTCCACGCATTTCAACGAAACTACTAATATAATCGTGGTCATATATTTTTTTTTGGATTAATTATCTCTCAACTAAGGAAACAGTGCAGTCTTCATCAAAATCGCTTCAGCAGTTTGCAAGAAATGGAACATACAACGGAACTCGTTAGCGACAAAGAGCACGAATGTGTGAATTAGTTATTATGGGTATTTTGTCAATCCTTTTGTTACCTTACTATAGAACTTGCTAATTTTTTAGTGATAGGGCACTAAAACTAAAAAGAGAGGGAAAAAACAAAAAAAACGTCTTTTAGAAACACTAAAAAGTGCAAAAATTGCTTTCGTTCGGAAGTTTTTATTTAAGAAACACAATTGAACAAATCGTCATCTGGCTTGACTTTTCGCAATTATGTTGAGGTCGGCTTCAAGTTTAATCAGATGCAGTAATACCAGTATCGTACAGTAGAACTATTTTCTTAAAGTACCTCGGCAAAGTTCGTGTTTCGTCGGTCGTCGCATTTCTATCAGTTGCCCTTTGCACTTGGTGCAGGCCAAACGCTCTCAATAAACTTGGAAGTATATAGAGCTGTTAATACTCTTTTAACATAATGTAATTTATTTTTAAAATGGGAAGAAGGCTGCTATTTTACAGCTCTATATATTTCACTCGGCAATCAAAACAACAATAAAGTACTTAGTTCTGAATTAAAATTATTATACACATTTCTCACATGACATTTTGCGGTTTTCGCTGCCAAATGAAACTCCGAAAATGAAAGTAAAACAGTAATTAAATATCACCAAAAAGTATGATAAAAAATATCACAAAAATTATATCCCAGGACCACATGGGGGTATTGTAAGTATGTATAACAATCACCTTTTAAATTACGCCACAAAAAGTTCAGTTATGTAATTTTGAGTTTCAAACGCAAACGCAACTCGTTTCTTTACGTTTTTATTAAATTAAATTAAAGGTTAACGTAATTTTAACAGACTTTGGTTTAGTTTTTGTTTCATTATTCTAGTTAGAAATTACAAGCAAACATAGCCGTGCTATAGCTGGAGGCATCGGGTTGTTTAATCAAGATATTCAAAGGTGAACTTTACTGGACTGCTTCGTTGCTCAAGATCTAGGGATCGAAATCGGTACTAATGTAGCCGAGGTCCTGGGTGGATGCCCGCATTGGCAAAGTGTTATTGGGTTTTTCCACCTGGAATTTGTAAGCAGCAACCCGGTGTCTGAACTTGTGCCTGGTTGATGGCAATCGACTCGCCCCCCTATTACATGGTACTTAAAAACACGTTCTGTAATGAGCGTATACTATGAATGCATCACTGCCCAACCTTTCGGGGAATACGAGCGTGATGTTATGATGTAAAATTACTTTGTTTAGTTTTTGTTTCTAATTCGAAATTACAAGCAAACATAGGTATAGCTGGGAGGTATCGGGTTGTTTAATCAAGATATTAAAGGCTGGAGATCAAAGGAGTTTTTGTAACCGTTCGCTAAGGCCTCCCGGTTATCGTTTGATGTAATTATTCTGCGTTTTGTGTACTTCGTAAATAAACCGTATATGAGGTGGGTTGAGGTAAATAAATGTGTTTCGTTTGGTTATAAATTTAGGCATAAATAATATGTATTCAGATGTACATACAATGATCAAAAAGGTTTGGAGAGGTTTGACTTGTGTTGGCTTGTTTACCAAAAAAACATATAATTAGATATATAGGAAAAAGAATTAATATAAATACATATTCATCGCAAACCTGGGACCTTAGGATTGGTTACATTACCAACGAAAAATTACACCATATTTCGTTGTACTTAAAGGGTTTGGAAAAACATCTGTCATAACATCACATTATTATGCTTGTTTTCTCCGAAGGGTTACTACGAGTAGTAGGTACCCCTAATCTACTTATTTATTTATTAATACCCTTCATGACACAAATATTAGTGCAGCCCTGGCTATTGTACTAGGAAATCATGTATCACAAGAGGCAGACCTCTCAATATAAAGGAAGTATTATATATTAGAACTAATACACCCACATTTCATTGTTATTTTTAAGTCCCATGTAATGGGGCCTGTGCGTATTTCATCAATCGAGCACATATTCGGACTCCAAGTTACTACTGACAAATTCCAGATCAAAAAACCCAATTTCGCTTGGCCTGAAACATGTAGTGCGTAAAAAAGTTAGTATAAAAAGCCCGTATTTAATACTAGGACTTCAGTAAGCAGAGCTTCTTCATTTTTCTGATCTCAAAACCTTCCAAAGCGAAATATTTGAGGCCCAAGGATGGTCCTTCAGCAAACAAGCAAACCCTAGGATCAATATGCCAATAAACCTACGTCAAAGACTTTGAATCTAACCACTTACGATCTAAAAGTAAAGAGAACTAAGGCATAGGTCTAGGAACTTTCCTTCAAAAAGAATTAAAATCTATATCAAAATTCCTTTCAAAGGAATCACACCAATCGACTTAGTCTTCATAACAACGGAAAAAATCTACGATTAATGTCAATAAATAAAAAACTATAACCGTCAATTTGATTGAGTGAGTGGGGGAAATCTTTGAGAATATAGGGATTAACTCTGGCATGTAAACCTGTTAAATGCGTAAGAGTTATACAAGTTATCTAATTTAAACGCACTTGAGACTACACATTGACTTATTAGAGATAACAAAAAAGTTGCTCAAGAATTTGTAAATTTATTTTCTAATCCCAATTAAAACTACGGAAACCTTAAATTCTTCGCCCTCGCTTGCTTTTGGTTTAATAAACGCGAACGTTTCAGCCTGCCCCACTGAATTTAACACTTTTCACATACAAACCCAATAACAGTAATAAAAGCTTTTAAGCAAATCAAGATCTAAAATTTAAAAAATAAGTTTAATAAAACCTTGACTAGTAAATTATGTGTTCAAAAATTTAATAATATTTGACCCAAACGAGTTCTATGTCGAATTTTTAAAAGTACTAAACACACTATTTAATGACACTTCCACTGAAAGCGAAAATTATTTACAACAAGTTCGTATTGAGCGATTGGGCGACTCCAGGCATTCGTAAAAGCAGGGAAAAGCTATATGAACTTTATGGCCTAAAGCAACATATGAATAATACAAGTTTTGATAAATGTGTTGCGAAATATTCAAAAACCTTTAAAACTGTAAAATAGCTAAAGCGCTTTATATTAGCAATACAACCTGCAAAATAATAAATAATGAAACAGGTAGAAAATAAAAAAAAAAATAAAATCGTAATACTGAATTTAATTTAGCGACTTCACATGGCCCCAAATACTCAGATGTAGAGGTAGCTTAGGAATCTGAAAACTTTTTTTTTAATATTCTTCTTAAAACTGAATGTAAATATGTGCCCTTCGGAGTAGTTCAAGTTTAAATATACAAAACTCCAGATTAATTTAAAAGTTTTTAAAGATTTTAAAAATAAATCAACAGTAGATCTTTGGTACTATCTGTAAAAGTCTATAAACCAATCATTGAAACCATTGCGCCCTATTAAGCTTTCATATTTAACACTAGTATCGATCAAGGAGTTTTTCCGGCCCTCATGAAACACAGTAAAATAGTTCCATTGTTTAAATTCGGGGATCGCAAAGAAGTCAATAATTATAGGCCTGTGTCAATTCTGCTGG
Source organism: Orthosia gracilis (assembly GCA_947562075.1). Taxonomy (NCBI): domain Eukaryota; kingdom Metazoa; phylum Arthropoda; class Insecta; order Lepidoptera; family Noctuidae; genus Orthosia; species Orthosia gracilis. Next base: position 37,706,260 of record OX387268.1, on the reverse strand, counting down.
TTCTCAGTAAGGTCTTTAAAAAGTTAATGCTCACCCAATTGTTGCGTCATTTTAACAAGCATTCCATCCTTCATGGTCAACATTATGGTTATACCAAAGGGCGTTACATAACTGACGCCTAATAAAGAACATCTTTAACGCCTGGGAAGAAGCACAAGATGCCATTGGCATCTTTTGTGACCTCCCGAAGGCGTTCGATTGCGTTAACCATGAGACACTTTTGTTAAAGCTCGAGCACTATCGAATTAGACATACGGCCCTTGAGTTACTTCAGATTTACTTAAGATTTGCCCCAATTACTACAAAATCAACCGAAGATGGTGTTATTTGCTGATCCTTGATCACATCCTTGATATTTAAAACAAATCGGCGGTCACAAAATTTTGAAGATGTGCATAACTCTATTCATCAGGGCCAAAATTTGATCACGGCAAACAATTTGGTACTAAATGTGAAAAAAACCAAAAGTTTTAGATTCACAGTACCAAATGTTAGAAGTTGCAAATGCGACATCATATAGGATGGAGAAAAGCTGGACTTTACAAATCAAACATTTTGCCTAGGAATCACTCTAGACGACAAATTTAAATGGGGTCCTCACATAACATCTCTTGCGGATCGGCTAAGGACAGCTGCATTCTTGTTCCCCGTTGATTTTTAAACATATAAACGTTTCTGAAAAACGGGCTTGTGGAAATTACGTTTTCTGTTTTATAAGAAACAAGCTTTTATACATATTGAAGATAAGTTTTTTTGAGCTGCACCCAAAATGTCCCTTAACATAAAACAAGCTTAATATAGTAATACTAGCTATTTATTTGATTAACTTCAATTAGAATAGAACGACGTCAATCAATTATACCAATGTCTTTCTCTTCAAAGACACTGTGGAAAAATCGATTTTATAAACCTTTATTTATAGTACATGGAGGACTTACAGCTAATAAATACAGACAAAAAATGAAACCATAATAAATGTATTAATTTATTTGTTCCAAAAACTTACAGATACAAGAATAATTATGTAAATTATAATAATAATTATATTTTGATTTAATTATTTACGTAACAGTTCGAAATTCTACAAAAAGACGAAGTCGAATAACTTTATTGCTTTTCAATAACTCGACTTTGCCTGCCAGCACGGTAGGAAAGTCGAAACGACGCTGACGATAGGCTTCAAACAAATTACTGAACAAATCGCCCAAAGTTTCAAACAGCAGAGTTACCTAGTTCAATTTTGATTTGCACTAATAATTCCAGGAATACCAGTTCAATTCAATTCTCCTAATTGAATTGTCATTTGCCGAATCATATTGTCAAATGTTCGTTACGCGGCCATGTTTACATTCCATGTTGGAATTTTCAAATTAATATGGCGGATTGTTTGTATTTGTGACAACTGATGTCAAATGCGTAATAACATGGTCCATTTGTATAATCATACTAATATTATAAATGTGAATGTAATCATCTATACTGATATTATAAATGTGAATGTAAGTTTGTTACGCTTTCACGCAAAAACTACTGAACCGATCATCATGGAACTTTGTACATATATTCTTGGAGGTATAAGAAATAACATAGGATACGTTTTATTAAGAAGTTTTTAAGATTTTTTTTAATGCTTTCACTGCGATCAAAACGCGGGTAAAAGCTAGTTATATCTAAAGTAAAGTGGTAAAATTTTTTGTATGTAAAGTGAGTACGTCCAGAAATTAGAAACAATGTTCGTAATTGAATCAGCATCCAATTAGCGTAATTCTTAGTAATAGAAAATTCTTAATAAATTCTTAGAAATCCTTCAACAGTAGAAAGTAGTAGGTATCTACTACGGCCACGGGAGCGAGTCAGTATTAAATACGTTTGGATAATGTTAAAATCTTTCACTTATTTATATTGTTCGACAACTTTAAAAGAGATTTGATTTATAAGTAACTAGCTGCCACCCGCGGCTCCGCCCACGTGGTATTAGTAATTTGACCAATATCTTTATAAATTATGTGTTATTCTGATATAAAAGCTATATTTCTGTAAAAGTTCATCAAAATCGTTTAAAGAGTAACTAACATCCATCCATCCATCCTCACAAACTTTTACGTTTATAATACTAGTAGGATTATAAAATTTATTTTGGAAGTTATTATTTATATTTAAGAGAAGGCAACAGGGGAGGGATCTATCTTTCAGTAAAATTGGGTAACGAAATTTTTAGTAATTGAAAAAATTGGTCCTACTCTCCGCATCTAAGATTTCAAGTGAAAAGTGCTGTACTGAGTAGATACTTAAATCCTAACGTTGGTAAATATATTATTTAGGTATTACGTAACTGTTTAGCCTGTAATTAAATTCGAAGACCCAAAAAGTCTACCTATTTAATTTTTAACTAAAAAATTCAGTGCTATTTTGTTTACACACTTTGTATGCCTAGTAAAAAGTGTGTAAACAAAATAAGCACTGAATTCTTTTGTTAAAAATTAAATAGATAGACTTTTTGGGTTGGTAGTAAATAGGTAGGCTTTTTACCATTTTTTGTTTTTTAGAAATCAGACCGTTGGCCCAATTTAAAATATATATAACGAAATAAAAATAAAATGCTATTCGTTGGTAAAAGCAACAGTAAAAAACGAATGAACCGATTTTCTGTTAATCATTCAAAAAAATTATAGTCCAAATAAGGTTTTAGCAAAAACAAATTTGGAAATTTTCCCGAAATATTTGAAAATTCGGGTTCAACTGAAAGCGCTTTATCCCATGAGAGTAGGTATCTAATGAATTCAGAAATTGGACAGAGCAACGTCTGTTGGGTCAGGTGTTATGAAAATAAAAACAATCATCTTGAGTGTAGACCCATGCAGGTCCCAAGCACAGTGTCCCACATTTTATAATAAAGGTATCTTGTGTATTTTTCATTTGTTTCAGTGTAAGCACTGACATAAATTGTGAGGAGAGGGAACACTTGGTAGTATTATATTATCTATGACTTGACTAAGGGTAGATAAACATTATTTTTAATATGGTTTTACACGAACTTTCTTTTTAAGTAGAGAACGGTTTTTCTGATTTGGATTTGAACATTGGATACGTTAACACTTCAATACGATATTAATATGAAATATTTTAAAAACTTAAAAATTTACACGATTTGAACGAAATAATTTTTTTTCCGATTGATTTCATTAAATACCGGAATGTATAAGATATCATTTTGACTTATAACAGATTGTTACATAGTTTTCCATGCAAAGTTAAAAAATATACTAATAAAAACAAAGAAAACAAACTTATATCTCCAGACAAAGTAAGATAAAACAACCAAGAAATTATATAAATTATTTGAGGTAATTAATGTAATAAATCACTTAGATATTTTCGATTTTCGATGTTTGGTCCTTCGATACAAGTTCGCCGGGTTCGCCGAAAACATGAATGAAATACAAAAAAAACATGATATCCCCTGTATAGTACGAAAACCAATTAAAATTTCATAAGTACTCACATCGGAAATCCAGCTGATCAACACAACACAGCAAAAATTGTGCAAGAGTTATCAAAATAAAACCAGGTCAATTTTACGAAGAAACAGTCACACACCACACAAAAAATTCAGAAAAGGTATAGTATACACGAAGATCACTTTTTAGGCAAAATTTATTACGAAATAGAAAGTTCAAGATAGATATTCATTAATGATTTAGAGGTTTTTATATCGCACTGTTGATCGTTGCGACTGACATGGAAAGTACGTCCGTCTGTCGCAGCGCCAAAAGCGCGACTGACGAGGTCTAAGCGAGCGAGGCGACGAGCAGTCTCGGAAAATCAGGTGTACTACATTGACATACACGAGAATGGATGAGGCAATGAAAATAGGGATGACACTTTCCTGCTATCTCTTTCACGCTCACTTTCACATCCAACCCGCATCTGAGATGACAGAAAGGGATGGTGCGAATTGTAGTACGCTAACGTATCTAGTAATTTTTAGGCCTTTGTCTCCGCCCCGCCACGGCTAAAGGCAGGACTCTGAATATTTAAGTTCGGAGTGTATTTAAGCACACTGAAAGGGCATTATTTAGGCACGAGGGTCAACATTATCACTTATTCAAGTATTTTGAACGATTATAGACTACTTTGTTTAAACGAGAGGTCGAAATTATCTCTTTATTTACATGAGTAAGCTTATTTTAAGTTTACAGGTTTTAAAGCCCAAAATGGCTTCTATGCGTCTTTAAGTCTTGTTAATTAAATCGTTGGAATGTGCATCACTTACATTGAGTTTATATGATCTATCGTAGATCAATTCATTAGCGAGCTGATCGAGCGGAAAACTTTCTAAAATCGAATTTTGACCAAATCTCAAAGGTCATAAAAAATGGGCTCAAGTTATTTAAAATGTATCTACAATCTAGCAATATGTATAAAACTGCTAGGTAAACTGGAAAGTTTTACATCGGTGATATATTTCAGACATTTTACAAATGATAATAAATAACGCATGTATTCTTCGAAAGGTTAGGCACTTGCGCCTGTTATGTTCCATGTAGTATGTGGGTACACATTTAACCCCCAATTACTAAATTAAGAATCTAAAGTTGAGTATTTGTTAAACATTACTTTAGCTAGAAAACCTGTCAGACTTTGGCCTTGAAGTAGGTTTTCCTAGGTACGTTTTTAACTGCAAATCTTTAATTCAGAAACCGGCCCTTAGTGAGCTAAGCTGACAAATTGTTTAAAATATTCAAATAGAGGTCCCTAAAAATAAAACCGTAAACACTATCTGGCATAAATATAAATAAGTTTAGCATAAAGTTCCGTTGCCAAATCAAACTGGAAATAACTTCTAAATTGGCCAAAAAAGGTCATGTAAATGTTGCACCCAACTATTTTCAGCCAATTTAAATCTAGTTGCAGGTAAATAGGGCAGCCCGACATTTTGTAAAAGGTGGAAATTCTATTTTGAGACAGCTGTGCCTAATGCACATTTAATTAGGGGTTGCCTAACCCTAAATAAGCCAACCCCTAATCAAAATAGTCATATTATCCTAATCCTGTGGATAAGGACAATATAACTATTTTCACTAAATAATAGGGTTTACTGATTTTCAAGGTTAAGCTGTGCGTGTCATGGTTAGTCCGAGGCTGGGTGACCAATCTTCTTTATTATAAGACACTGCGTAAGGATATCACGTTGCGTGAAATGATTAAATATCTTCGCTTGGAACGTATTATGATTGATTGGGGCAGTGACAACCCTTGTAAACGAATAATCCCCAATATATAATATTGAGTAACGAAAAAATTGTAATTTGTATCAAAGAAAAAGAGAGAGAAAGAGAGTATTAACAAATCTATATATTTACAAGTTCATTGAGCGTCCGGTCTGCACCAAGTGCAAAGGGCAACTGATAGAAATGCGACGACCGACGAAATACGAACTTTGCCGAGGTACATAAGAAAATAGTTGTACTGTACCTACATAACATATGCCGCTTTTTTCCCAAAGGTGATAGCAGAAACTACAGAAAGCCACCTGCTACGGTCCTTATATACTCTTTCTGCTTCATTTACGCTCATACATCTATTCATACACGCACGCCGGTTAGAAGTACTGATTGATTGTATCAGAGAATCTTTAATGACTTCATTTGAAAATGTATCACTTTATAAGATCTACTAAACAAGCTATTTAAAAGTTTTATCCGTAATGATCGATATCCGTGCTAGTTTTAATTCCAAACATCAGTCATAATTGGTTTCACTTAGCTGGTTTAAAGCATTGCAGAACGATACATTAAACTGGACCAATATTCAGTTATTTTTTAGAGTTTACATTAAGTATATCTGATATGGACCATGTGATTAATACGGCATTATACATAATGCCCGGGCAATTTGAAAAATGCCCGAAATGATAAAAATTATTGAAATAATAAAATTGACAGGGATTTTTGAATTATATCAATCACTTATTGTTCCGGGTAGTAAAACGATGTTTTTTTTTAATTATTTTAATGTTGATATAGGTTTTAATATAGAATAGGTAAGTACGATTACTATTGAAGCAAGAAAGTCGAAGGAGCCCCGCTGCTGGGCTGCTGCTATTTTTATCTGCATGGTATAAAGTACGAGTGAGATGACGGGAGCTGAGTTGGCTCGTTTGCTCGCTCACTTCAGCTCCCGTCATCTCCTTTGAACCTAACCTATCCGTGTCGGGGTACCCTAAGCTCCCGAGCTCGCTACGCTCACTCTTGGACTAATTAATTTACCATAGTTATCGAATTACCCAACCGTTACGTAACAATAAGATAAATATCGAATTTAAACCAATATTCATTACATTGCCCGATTTGACTTGACTAGATTCATATTGCCCGGGCATTATAGCATTAGGCATTATAGTGCCCTGATTAATCACTTGGTCCATGACATGTCGATATATCTAAAGCCGAACAAAAATGTAAACATCAGTTTTTATGTATATGTTTAAACTTGCTGGGTCCGCGGCTCCTTACTTATCTACCCACTCTACTTGCCTACACCTTACCTACCTACCCTACTTACCTACGTACCTATCCTGCCTACCTACCAATACGATTTTTTTTGTACGGTCATTCTGCCGCGGAGAAACTTAACACCGCCTTTCAAAAAAAGACGTCAAATGCACATTGCCATCTATCGAATATGGAGTTCGTGAATTGCGTGTGTTGTATTATTTTACTTCTTGAACACTTTAAATTCATCTTAGTTTTGACAGAGTGAACCGATTGCGATGAAACAAAAACTAAATAATACTTCAAGTTACGCAATTTTTATTTATAAAAGTTATCTTTATTGGTTTTGTACATTTTACGTGATGCGTGCACAACTAAACAGATAGACAGACAAACATTCCAAAAATGCTGGAAATGGGTCCTGTTGGTTATCCTTTAATAATCAGGCAACTTTTTTTGGAAATATTTTCGATGTACTAAAATGACTTTTCTATAGGTTTATTATATGTATTTATGATGATGATGATATTGTTAAGTAATATCTGTAAAAACGGGGAGGAGGGGGGGCGGGTGAAAGTAAGCTCTTAGAGTAAGGTTATTTTGAGAGTGTGTAAGGGACAGACGTATATAACTTGTATATGATTTGTATATATCTATCCCTTTTTTTACGGTCGATCTATGGTAGTTTTGACACGTCAAAGTTTATAGAAAGTTACGTTCCGTTGTGTGTCATCACTATACCGCCACATTTTATAAAAATGTAACGATTTCTGTTGGAAAGGTGAGAGCGACGTCACGGTAAAAGCGAGTCTTTCATAAATTTATATGTTTTTTTACATTTTATATTTACTCAAGCGCGTAGCATATCTACGAGTCAAATATTCATGGGTTTGTCCTTGATTCTCCTTACATACTATTCACTGTTGAATCCATACTTCTAGATATAAAGAAACAATAAAAATATTACAAAAGAAAAGAAAACAATATCAAGTCCAAGTCATACTCATAAACTACAAACGTCGTAGAGGCGTAATTCGTAGACGCGTAGCCGCGTAGCCCGTAGCCGCGTAGCGCGTAGCACGTAGACTTAAGCCTACGCAAGCCTACGTGCCACAACTTAGTTGTTTTGGGCTCAGCTGGTTTTCCAACCAATAAATATTTCTTGTTTAATAATGTAATTTAGTATTAAAATCTAGTCTTATTCTGCAAGTAATGTGAGGGCTACGAACGGGCGCAGGGCAGTTTGGGGAGTTAGGGTCGGTGCACATCTGACGGAAAATTCGTCGCGTAACGCCAGAACAGACAAATATGTAATAAAACATTCAACCTTTCACACTCCACCGATGATGCGTTAGTGCGTTTACTGTACTAGCTGGCATCGACGCATCTTCCGTCAGATGTGCACCGACCCTTATAAGTGAAAGGCAGACATAGATATAATAAAGCAGGCTAGTTACTGGAAAAAAATATATTTTATTACCATCTGATGTTCATAGGGTTCAATAGTCAAATAAAAATCTACGAGATAACGACCTTAAAGTGGCTGTCTAGTTTCACTTTGTATGAACCATCCTAAAAGAGTTTAGTTAAAATTACGATTCGTATCTCACAATAAGTATCCTTATATCCTCCATGAGACAGACAAAAACTTTTTAACATGTTAATTTATATACGTGATATTTTTGTTTTGTATTCAAATTATTTAGGTCTTACCTCAATTAAGGCTATAATTACAGACGCGACTGTATCTACGAATAAGATTTATCGATCTATTTATCTTTGGGAACAGAATCCAAAACGCTGCTTTCTTATCAGACTAGACCGTTTCTATTTTCAGCTAAACAGGTTTTTTTATCATCAGTCAGTGTTCTACCAATTCATCGTAACCCGTCATACGAATAATCGCACGAGCGCTGATTCCACATACGTTAAAAACAATCTAATAATTCTGATCAAATCGCTAGCCTTTGTTGTCCTTTTTAATGAATATGGAACCTTCGCTCGTGCATATCTTACCTAAGGCCTCATACACATCCCCGGACGATGCGACTTGCGATTAGTATCAAGTGTCACTTGCACAACTTCATGCCAAGTCATAGAGATAGTGAGTCCGCTCTCAAAGCGTGGCAATCGCCGCGCTGATTGCTAGTATAATTGATTTCTAGTGAGGTTGCGCTTGAATTTAATTTCAAACCGATTCCCCGACTGGTAGCGGTAGAAACTGTGGGTTTCAATCGGCAGAAGTCCAACATAACCTTCCGATTGAGGCTGTTATTGATTGCAAGTCCCTAATAAAAAAAGAGAAAAGAACCTTTTGTTCTTCCCAGAGACGGAAGGTATCCGTGTGGGTTTTGGGTAATTGATTCATACGAGCAAATACACCATCACTCACCTGATGGTAAGCGATAATTTGGTCGACGATGGAACACACTTGTCTTTTTTTTTTTTTGGGTGGGAAATCATCCAATGACTTCTTCCGCTCTGGGTGGAGCGGAAGGGCGTGTCAGACTTTTACTGACTAAAACCCACCCGTGTTCCTTCAGTTGCTTGTGCCAGGGCCGCGGTAACTCTTTTTCAAATTTATCCGCGACCCAGACAGGCATCGGCCCTAGCGGACCCCGTCAGTTGTGCTGACATCTCTTTGAGGCGCGCGTGGAACACTACGCGCCGTAGTCGACTCGGGCCTGGTCCTTATCAGACGGCGAGCTACCCATTACTCGCCGTCCGCAAGCCCGCACCTACGGTGGCCGGGAATCGGCTTGCGATTCCCGACGCCCAGGGCGTCTCCTGCGGTGGCTAGGGGCGTGAGGGCGTCTCCGTTGCGTCTCCCTCACGCGTTCTGCCTCCTCCTTTGCGAGCATTACTGCTTCGCAGAAGGAGGTGACAGCTTCCCATGCCCTCTCGCTCCGTACCATAGCCTGAACCAGGGCCGGACGCGAGAGGTCGCCACCGCTGATCGCCTCCATGAGGACACGGCGGTGCTCCGCCCAAGCGGGGCAGACCTCCACCGTATGCTCCACCGTGTCCTCCGGGCGATCCACACAATGGTGACACCCGGGCGTTTCCTCCCGCCTTATCCTGAACAGGAACCTCCCGAAACAACCGTGTCCGGTGAGGACCTGCGTCACGCGGAAGGTGAGGACGCCGTGGCGCCTCTCAAGCCACTCCTCAAAGAGGGGCCTTATCGCCGCAATTGTGGCGTGCCCAGCACTGGGTTGCGACAGTCGCTCTCTCCATGTCGCCATGAGATCCTGCCGGAGCTCTATCCGCCGAGCCGCGATTTCTCGTGGCAGCGAAGTTATGCCCCGGCGTTTCGCCTCCTCGCGCCACTCCCAGATGTGCGCGTGGACTTTTGCCTCCAGATCCCATGGCGGCAATCCGGCAAGGAGGCTCGCCGCCTCACCGGAGACCGTGCGGTATCCCCGGACCAGGCGGATGGCCATGACCCTTTGGGACGCGTTCAACGAGCGGGCTGGTCGCCGCCTCAGGGAACGCGCCCACACTGGTGCGCCGTAAAGGGCCATGGACCGCACGACGCCCGCGTAGAGCCTCCGGCAGGAGGCGTTTGGACCCCCTAGATTGGGCAGGAGTCGCTTGAGGGCAGCCCCGGCCCGCTCCAGTCTGGGTGCCAAACGTCGGAAATGTTCCACGAAATTCCATCGGGTGTCGAGGACGAGTCCTAGGTATTTCATCGTCAACCCGACGCCGATGTGAACCCCTCCTACCGTTATTTGGGAACCCGGTGGTGGCGCGTTCCGAGGACCATGAAAACACATGGCCTCAGACTTGTGCAAGGCCACCTCGAGTCCCAATTGCCGGATCCTCTCGACGACTGTCGCAACCCCGCGTGTCGCTAATTCCACCGCCGCCTGGTGCGACCTCCCCTGCGCCAGGACAAGCGTGTCGTCAGCGTAGCAAACTACGCTGACGCCTCTAGGGAGGTCAGCGCGCAGCACCCAGTCGTACCCGATGTCCCACAGATGCGGCCCCAAGACCGACCCCTGTGGGACACCGCACGACATCTCTCGCCGGTTCCACTCTCCCTGGTGGCCGGGGTAGATGACGGCCCTGTCCGTCAAATAGGCCTCGACCACGCGACAGAGGTAGGGCGGCATCCGGTGATACCGGAGTGCTTCCTTGATGCAACTCCAGGGCAGGGTGTTGAAGGCATTGGCGATGTCTAGAGACACCGCCAAGACGACCCCCCCCCCGGGCCACTGCGTCCCCTGTCGTGAGGGCTCGCACGCGCATGATGGCGTCCACCGTAGAGCGCCCCCTGCGGAAGCCAAACTGGCTCTCCGCCAGATCCGGCCCCACCCGAACACACTTGTCTAGAAGTAACATATTCACTCTTGACTTAAAGTCCCGTAAGTTGTAGCTATCAGGAAACAGACTCCGCTAAGGAATTCCAATGCTTAACTATACGTCACCTATGTATCCTTCGCAAGATTAATATGAATTAAACCGTCACTCCACAAGTCGCATTGCAGTGGCTCGCGGCAGGCTTCATGCAACTTCTTTCACTTGTATTCTCGGCAGTCGCTGTCGCATGATGCGTATTGCTTGAGCGCGTTGGTTGTGGCCAACTCGTGTACTTGATGAGGCGAATATTAAAATCTGTTTGTTAGTGCAAGGCGGGTAAAGGGCTAAAATAAAATGAATTGTTTACGGTCTGGTGGTTTTAAAACTTGACTTTTAGTTTAAGGTTTTTTTTTGAAAATGTTGCTTTTAACATAGTAAGATTATCCATCGCAAAAAAAAGGTTTATAAATGCTACAAAAGTTATACGAGGCGCTATTTATGTAACTTTTCTTGTAAAAGCGTGTAAAAACAATTTCAAAATAAAAGAAAACTTATGGCTATAAACATAGCTATTACTTTATTTTCTTTGAAATAGACGTGTATATATTATATATAGTGTATATTATTGGTCTAAGATGAACTTAGACCAATAAATAAATCGAAACAGCAAAGCAGCAATTTCATTGCAGCACGTGTAGAAAAGCAAAAATAATAACTTTAAACGTTTTTCAATGCAATCAGACCCTCGATTTCTGAATTAACTAATAGAAGTTGAGATTTTTTCAACCTCTAGCCCGAAAACCTTTGACATTAAAGTAGGGGTTAAAATGTCCTGAAATCATCAGAAGCTAACGTTTGCAATATAGACAGTCCATTTACTGTGCACTGGGTAGGTGTAAACATGCAGGGTAATAGGAACTAATCGTACCTGTAAATTAGTGCGTAAAATTTTCTTGTAAACTCGTTTTATTTTTTTGTTTTAATTATTATTATCTGTGTATTTTCAATTCAGGAACCGGCTAAAATTGCCTAATCTCACGAAAACCCTCACAGTTTTCGTAAAGATTAAAACATAACACAAACATGTACAAAGGGACCTCAGCACCGGGGATGCCCCACTTACTTCAATCTCGGCAATTACTCTGTCGGCCATCTTGCAAACTTCCTTTTAGGCACAATATGTTTTCGTTCCCCTTATCAAATAAATCGTGTGCCTCACGAGTATGTAAAGCGAAATCCATCATATTATGGTAATCATATGTTTAGTATTATATTATGAGGAAAATTGGTAATTTAAAAATAACATTGTAGCTCTTTTTGGTGTGACTAAAACCTTTTTTCATTCCTATGATATTCGTAACCCATAAAAAAATATGCAAGACATTTTTTGCGTTCTTTCAAATGAGACGAAATGAACAATAACTTTTATCAAAAAAAAAAAGAGTCCGACGAAATCGTTAAGACAAAGACGTTAATGACTTAAATGTACATTAAAGAATCTATGCACATACTTGTTATTTAAAGTTTAAAATCACTATGTTTTTGCCTTAATATTTTTATAAGTTTTAATTTTTCTTTGAAGCGTGTTATTAATATTTTGCTTGTATACTGTGAATAACGCTGTTGATTATATAAATGTTAATTTTAAGTTTTATGTCTTTATGCTTTATTATGTAATTGTTTGTTGTTCCAAATAAAATAAATGAGGATGACGAAACAGTTTAGAAACTATCAAAAATCACACATTTTTTACAATATTTTCCTCTGAAAAGAACACATCGAAATTTTAATTTTAATTGCTACTAAGAAAGCACAATCACACTTCACGTCTATAGTTGCTGTGGGAATCACAATTATTTTTTTCTTTTAAAATTATTCGTTCCTCCGTTAATTCCGTTTAAACTTAAAGTATTTAAAACTTATGTGTAAACAACTCACGTCTTTCTCCTTGGCATAGTAAAGGGTGCGCCCGCGCAGCCTGAAGTATCGGCGCTGCCATCGCTGGAAGCTGCGCGTCTGCTTCATCAGGTAACCCTCCTTGACCACGGGCTGGAAACAAAAGAAAAATAAATATTTATACCGAGTGATATATTATGATACATAGCCGATGTTAAATTGTATCAATTTTTAAAAGTTTAAAGAAAGTATTTCCATGAAAATGGATATTTCCAAACAAACTGAAACTTCACTTGCTTGAAACTGTCACATAGACAAAAAAGACTGTCGTTTTATGTCATGCAAGTGTCAATGAATCGCATATTATTCACATGTCTATACATATCGAGAGGTTGCAAAGGTTAAGCGCCTTGAGACTAATTTAGCATAACATTAGTTGTTTTACCCAAAACTAAAAGACATAACCGCTAGGCAAACTAAACCATCAAAACCTAACTATCAATTCAATAAGGTGACATGCCAGTTATGTGGAAAAGAAATGTATTTGAAAATAGCCCTAACCTCTTCGTTCTGCTACTGTATATTTATTTGAGTAAAACACTTGAGAATACATAAACCTTTAACAGGTTCTCCGCCACTCCGGTCCCGGTAACCGTCAAACAAGTTAATATTAACAAGTGAAAATATTAATAGCTTCTGAATTCCCTACTTGGAAAACATACAACTTTAATATGGTCAGAACAGCATCTCAAGATTCTCTAGAGACGTATTTAAGTCGGAACTAAGTTAGTTCGTAGATGTAATGCTTTCATACAGAACATTACAAACTTGAGCCTTATCCTCAAGTTTGTGATATTCTGTATGAAGGTCATAGCGACGTGATGAATACTTTTTAAGATAGCGATACAGTAGCGAAATTTATTTCATCATCATCCAGCTGGTTCCCACAGGTTATAAGTCCACCTAGTGGAAGGCCTTCGAAATTGCGTCTTCCAGTACGAGTTCGTCACACAGGATATTTCAGCCCCATCGGCCATGCGTTCTGCGAGCAATATGTTACTACCACTTTAGTTTGGCAATTCTTCGGGCTATGTGTAAACCTTTGTCCTCCTGCGGATATCTTCATTTCTGATTCGAGTACGCAAGGCAACTCCTCTTTGGTTGACTTTAAGCCTTCCGATGAACTTTATTTACGATAAAACCATAACGAAAAAAATTGGTACCTACCAAAGACACCGACTTCCAAAAATAAATTAATTTTTCACTTTGTAGTGTTTTTATTTATGAGTCGGTAGTATTTTTTTGTAAAAAGTTTTTAATTTTTCACTTTTTAGTTCTACCTAATAGGCCAGTTCTTTAGTAAGGTACGTATAACGCCAGAATAGATTACGCGAATATCATGCAATTTAAACATAACCGGTGAAATGAGAATTTACAAAGTATTTCTGACTCCTAAGACACAGGCACATACGAGTACACGTAGTTTAGGAGTTTGTGCATTAACATTATTGTGACCTAATTATAAGCCTTTTATGCTCTTAGTCTGTGGATCCTGTATCGTGATGGCTTTTGGTGAAATAAAGAATTATTACATCTGCGTACCCCTTAAGAGCGTACTGGCGTGATGTTATGTTATGAAGTGGTATAAACAATAAACAGACAGGCGGTTGCAGCAATTCCGAGAGATCAGCATCGCTGTCATTTATTGAAGAGTTCTGTTATATACCTCCGAAAACCTTCATCAGATTTTCACCAAATCAAAATGGGACCAATTTCAGAACACATTCTTTCAAACAAAAAAAAAATCAAAATCGATCCATAATTAACGGAGAAATCGGTGAATATACACATAAAAAAACAAACATAAAGTCGAACATAGAACCTACTCCTTTTTGGAAAGTCGGTTAAAAAAAGATTCTCATTTCAATTAAAGAATTCGAATACACCAAGAAGAGGTTTAAATTCAAAATTGTAATATATTTGAAATTTCTTTCATAAGTATGTATCTTCTTGTGTAGTTAATAAATTTCTATATTGTACAGCGATTTTGTGAAGCGTGTGGCGTGTTCAGTGTCACGTCTCAGTGTGAGCTGACCGTAACTTAAACATAGTGCTTGATATCGCTTAACTCTCAAGGATCATGAAAACTAGCGAAGCACATTTACTCGACATTGTATTGCCAGCTTTATTTGAAGATTTCGTGGGTGTATGTCAAGATGTATGCAGTAACTTGCACAATCCTTTCACGATAATAAGACCATCGAGGCCTAGTGATTGCAAGAGATACTGTTGAGAATCGGGTCCAAGGTTCCACTCCATTTTCTTTTTTTCGTCTTCCACTCCCTGGTCGGTCAAATTGTTGTTTTCCATCTGTACTTTCTTAGTACCAGCCCGTCACCTAGATTAGTGCTGAGCTGATGGCAATTGCTTCGGTCCATATAGGGCTCGTTCAATTTAGACGTTTGGTGTAGGACTGCTGCGGCGCCGTTTCGGTGCGGGTGTCGTACTGCGCACGACCAGTTGTTTTTTTTATACAATTTATACACCAAGAGCGCAGTGCGGCGACGGTGCCGTGCATTCAAAACTGTTGAGAAATTCAACTGGTTGTGCGCAGTTACCCGGACTGCTGAAACGTCTATATTTAAAATAGCCATTATTACCATCAATCGAATTTCTAGATAAACACTGTGCCCATTCCGGGAATCGAAAACAGGATCTTATCACAGCAGAAGCATATGCAAACACTCAAACGAGGCAACAAAAACCTGTGTTGGTTTTTGTGAATGACATAATGTGAATGCCAGACACTTGGGCCATAGAACTTATGGCTCGACGATATCACCAAAGTTGAGCGAAACACCAGCTGCCTACTTGCTTAAATGAATTCTTCAACGCAAAGGGTTTAAAAAGTATGACTATTTAAATAATAAGGTAATGCTAAAAATTCTTGAACTCTTTCGCAAAAGAGCATCTTCACCAATGAAAGCGTCAAAAAAATTTTAGCAGTACCTAATTATGTATAGAGAATTTGTCATATTCTTTCATGAGATCAAACCCTTTGCCTTGCCGAATTCTCTTACGTAACTAGGCTGCTGGTTGAGCACGCATGGAAACGATAGAATCAGAATCATGGGCAAAACGAAAGCTTTATGCCTTGCAGTGGGTGATTCCAGGCTGATATGATGCCGATGATGACGTCACCTAGAACGCAGCGTATCCGAAACACCAACTTTGTCAAATAAGTAATCATGTTTTCTTTATTTCTTTCTACCCGTGTAGCTTCGACTTAAACATTTCTTCAACTCAATACTTCTTAAAATAATATAAATAAAACTTTCTATCTAATACGTTTAAACGAGCAATTCTTGAAAAAAAAGAAAGAAAGAAAGGGCCTACTGGGCCACCACGACTTGCATTTAAAAATAGAAAACATCTTCCGCGTGGATTGCCTCAGACGTCGACGTTGGAGCGTCACGTGATCGAAACCGTGCGGATAATTACAAAGACGTGCGGAAATAAAAAGAAAGATGGCCGACACTGTTCGAAACAAAATATTAAAATGTGAAGCTGATGAAGCGATAATGAGTATAGGATTATAAAGGGAAGGAAGGTAAGAAATATTTATCGTAACACAATTCTATTGTTTTAAAGATGTGGGTTTTATTAAAACTTAATAATGAAATAGAAAATAAGATTTTCTAATTAAATATTTTTAATTCTTTTTTATCAAGTTTTTTAGCTTACCGTGCATTATCTGTGTAGGTATTGAAAATTTCATCTTTGACCCGAATACACTACATACATACATTGCAAGTTAAAAAATAAAATTATTAATTAAAAAATATTTTTTAAAACAAGCGTTTTTCATAATCTTCTCAGAAAACTCATGGCAGTGCACAAAAGATTACTAGTCCGCCATCTTGGGCTATCCACCATATTGGATTTACAATGATGTCACTTATCTTCTGGGCCAATCGGTATAAAAAAAACAAGAAACACAAAATTAAAACATTTTCTTGACAAGTTCGGAAAATATGAAAGAAACTTTATAGTTTGTCGGATTTTCGCTGGTCACCTGTCGCTTTGCCTGAAGGTTTTATTAAACTGGCCCCTGATCTACTCAAGCCAAAGTCTGCACCATACCAGAAGGGAAGAAAAAATATAAAACTCTTGAAAATATCAACCTACAAAACACTCTAAAAATATATGGGTTTTCAAACCAGACATACCCGTATTTGCACTGAAAAACGACTTACTAAACGATGTTATACGAAAACCCTAAGGTTAAATTTAATTTTATCAAATGTGCTCTTTAAAATAATAAAAGGCAAGTGAATTATACTGAAGCTCTGGAAACATATTTGTGGTTTCACGACCCATTAAAATTTAAAGCGTAGGTTACTTATGTAGTACATACGTGGGTAAGTACGTAAATAAATTCGATGTGAAATCGTGGTTATATAAATGACATCACATGCAAAAAAGCTTTAAAATTTTATGCTAAGCCAAATAGAGCTCTTTTCGAAGCTGACTTTTATATTTGCGCCCGAATCGGATCTGTCGCTAATTAGAGGACCGGTATTTCTAGCAGTCTATCCGATTTAGGAGATCGGATCGGATCAACTGAACTTTTCTAATAAGACTAGTTTTTTTCTGGAATTAATAAAAAATCATGTCGGTTGGTTTTGCTTAGGATAGTAGTACTGCTACTGTACTGATAGTACTACTGCTATTCTTTAAAAAATATTACCTTGAAAACTTAGGTGGAGACTTGAAGAGAGCTTGATGTAAGCTGCGACACAGCTCACTTCAAGCTTAATTTACATATCGCACGGGGTTCCAGCGATAAGAAACAAAATTTGGTTCAAATAAATCTCACTAGATGGCGCGATAGGCACCGTTTTATTTTTGAATTGTATGTAAACTTAACATTTTCTGGAATTGACAATAAAATTTGTATGTTTTTGTTTAATAAACGCTCCTAAGCAGTAAACTATGGAATATTAGGCTCTTAATTTAAATTTCAAAGATTATTTGACCGGATCATTTAAAACTGCCAATAGATACGCGTTTTTAAATTGCCGAGGCATTCCACTCGATTGTTTAAATTTGTATTGTAACACATTTTGGTGCAATGAAACTGTAAAAACGTGCATAAAATACTATAAAACAAACTGTATTTAAAGAAAAAAACATTTACGAACCGAGTAATAGTAGATTATTAACCAAGGGCTGTATGACATCAATTGCATACGAGGTTTTTGGCGCCTGAGCGAAGCGAAGGCGCTAATTAACCCGAGTATGCAATTGATGCTTACGCCCGAGATCAATACTCTGCTTTACATATCGATTGTGAGGTAAGTAAACAACAAGACAGCAGGTTTCAATGAACATTTATTAAGAAGAAAAAAATGTGTATTTCTTTCGAGTTCGGCGGTAATATATTTTCGACAACTGTTTTTGCCCTTTCTTTAATAAAATCGGGCGTTAGATCTATGTCTTCGTCACTAGACATGTTTAAAACTTTTGAAAAAGAACTCAAACAAGAAAATTAATTATTTTCGCGATGCTTTCGCGCCTACTAGTAGACTGCCTTTTTTTTTTCACGCACGCAAGCGCGTCAAAAAATATTAACTTTTTATAAATATTCTTCGTGCAGTATGATGAAAAAAGAACTGTCATACTCATACTGCACGAAGAATATTTTTAAAAAGTTAATATTTTTTTTCTCGGTATCGATTAATTACTCGAATCGGAATCTAGACAATTTATTTTATAAAGATTTTATTTTAAATATGGAACTATTTGTTTCCACATCGTATGTTAGATGGAATCGATTTAAAAATCAAACTGGCCAGCAAGATTTGACGCGCTTGCGTGCGTGAAAAAAAAAAGGCAGTCTACTAGTAGGCGCGAAAGCATCGCGAAAATAATTAATTTTCTTGTTTGAGTTCTTTTTCAAAAGTTTTAAACATGTCTAGTGACGAAGACATAGATCTAACGCCCGATTTTATTAAAGAAAGGGCAAAAACAGTTGTCGAAAATATATTACCGCCGAACTCGAAAGAAAGATATGTAAAGGCATACGACGAATTTATGAAATGGCGGTCAGAAAAAAAAAGTGAAATCTCTTTCTGAAAGTGTTTTTATATCATATTTTGATGAATTATCTAAGAGGCTACAACCTTCTAGTTTATGGTGCTTTTATTCCATGCTAAAATCTACAATGATGACAAAACATGACGTGAATTTGAAAGATTTTTCTAAACTTACTGCTTTCTTGAAAAGGCAGTCTGACGGCTTTAAAAGCAAGAAATCGAAGGTATTTACTGCAGAAGAAGTACAGAAATTCTTAAATGAAGCTCCGGATGAAATTTATTTAGCAATAAAGGTACCTACGTATTTACTTGCCCTTTTTAATAAGTTACCAAAATATTTCACAAAAATACTATGCGAATTTGGTGCCTTTAATACAACTTATGTCTTTTTTACAGGTTGTTCTAATTTTTGGGATATCGGGAGCCTGCAGAACCGTGGAATTGACAAACTTGACAATAGAAAATGTAGAAAAACATAACAAATTACTACTCATAAAACTGCCTAACACGAAAACTAAAATTGACCGGTCATTTGTTGTGCATGAAGAATTTGCAAATTATGTTGAAAAATATCAAGCTCTTCGGCCTGAAAACGTGGATACAAATCGTTTTTTTCTTAATTACAGTAAAGGAAAATGCCACAGACAAGTAATAGGAAAAAACAAATTTACAGGCATGCCAAAGCAAATAGCCACATATTTAAAACTGAGTAACGTAGAGTTATACACCGGGCATTGCTTTCGCAGAACATCAGCGACTCTATTGGCTGATTCGGGAGCCAACCTCACTCTGTTAAAAAGGCACGGCGGCTGGAAGTCCAGCAAAGTGGCCGAAGGTTATATCGAAGATTCGATGGCAAACAAAAGCAAAATTACTTCTAAAATAACAGAAAATATAAACTTAAAATCACCACATCAAAGCACATCATCTGAGCCATTTTTTAATGAAGAAAATAGTACCAGTCAACTGCCGCCATTTACGATGCAAGAACCTCAAGTCACTCAAACTCAAGTCTTATCATCACAAACTCATATTCAAACTATAAATATTCCTAAAAAGAACGTGACCATATCTCTTACAAATTGTAATAATTTTACTATTAATTTTAATTAAATACACATTTTTTTCTTCTTAATAAATGTTCATTGAAACCTGCTGTCTTGTTGTTTACTTACCTCACAATCGATATGTAAAGCAGAGTATTGATCTCGGGCGTAAGCATCAATTGCATACTCGGGTTAATTAGCGCCTTCGCTTCGCTCAGGCGCCAAAAACCTCGTATGCAATTGATGTCATACAGCCCTTGGTTAATAATCTACTATTACTTGCAAGTCGCTTCTTACACCATCTATCTATCACCGTGGAACAGAACCGAACGCGTTCGATGTTCAAAATAATATCATTTTAATCAGACGAAAAACGCTAGTTACGTTGGCACGGTTTCTTTGTATGGAATGAGGCATCTATATGCTAGTTTTATATTATCTGTGCCTATCGTTAATTCACATGGCGTGATGCAATTTAATTTGCGTCGAAAGGTGATATCGCCTACGTATTTTCTAAGAAAAATGAAATGCAAATCAGACGAATTGCATCGCATTGTATGCATTTCAACATATTTATTTAATGTTGCTTAGTAAAGATCGCTAATCGGTGTGATATACATCGGATCACAGCGAGCATCAGGAAGGTCACTAAGTTTTCACGCTGATTTTATACAATAGATGGAATCTGGTAATAAATTTGTACTTCTCCATATGCAGAAACAGTGACAAACCAGTAGGTATTTTCTTTCATTTTAATTTTAAAAACAAAATACTTTTATAAATTCAACAACGGTAAAAGTACAAAATACGCTTCGCTCCGACTATTATTTAAATTCTAGTATAATTAATGAAGTTGGAAGCGCAGATTTTTCTGCGCTTTCGTTTGATTAATAAACGACGGACGATCTACTTATTGTTTATATTTAATTGTATTTCCTACGTCTTTTTTGTTATCATTTCTCTCTTCATCCAAGTTTTTAACCCACGACGGAAAAAGAGGGGTGTTTAAGTTTCACGTGTTTTCCTGTGTGTTTGTGTATCTGGCTGAGGCATCATAGCTCCTAAACGGATGAACCGACTTTGAATTCGTTTTTTTTTTTGTTTGAAAGGTGCCTTTATCGAGGGTGTTCTTAGCTATGTTTGATGCAAATCGGTTCAGCAGTTCTATACTTATGGGCATTTTACTGTTTGAATCGGGGCGTTTTCGCAAGATATCGGGTCATTATTACGAGTTTAATAGATTGTCGATTGCATTGTGTCTACTACTAGATAAATTATGTAGCATGAAATAAAAATGTGTCGGGATATTTTTAATTTTTTTAATTTTACTTTGTCTTAGATACCTTACAGGCCGTACGTTGTATAAGAGTAAAATAAGAGGCCAGCTTATACAAACCAGGAAATAAAAACATTTGCTGTGAAAAAGATCTTAGCTAACTACTTTCACCGGAATTATGTTCATTATACGAGTAGTAGTAGTAATGTTGCCTGAAAATTCCATAAAAGTCCCATCAGAGCAAAAAGAATACATTGTCTTTCAATGGCCCCAAAAATAACTTCTGTGCTTGATTCTCTTAAAGCTTTGATTTTACAGCAATTTGCACTCAGGGCAAGTCTTTTCCTTATTAAATTGTGCACAAAACAATTCTACATAAGAGTTTTCGAGATATACTCGTAAGCCAAAACATTTCTTTTTGTGTTTTATTTTTTGTACTAAATCTGTGCGTAGGGTACCTAGGGTTAGTCAAATTAACTTTTTATGCTCAAGAGAGCCGTTTAACATTCAAATTGACGTTTTCTGATAAATTTTCATGTTATATTATTTTGAGGGTCTACCTGAATGTGGTTCCATTGAGCAATAAGTATTACCTAAAAGTATTTTTGTTGGTACCAAATGTCCTGGAGATCACGGGCTACAATTTCAGTAAACAGTCCGTCATCATGGCACGATAACTATTTTCAGTAAACTTCGATTACGCGACATCTGTTCGATACTTTGTGAATTAGTAGGTAGGTAATTACCGAGACCGTTTTGTTGTCGCCGTTGTTATAAGATAGAAGAGTCCACAATAGGAATCTTTTATCGCAGCAGGTGGCGTTCTGTAGTGTCTGCCTACTTCTATGGGAAAAAGGCGCGAGATTATGTATATTATATCTATACATATAAAATTCTTTGTCCTGAATGACTGACTGACGGATCAACGCACAGCTTAAACCGCTGTTCGTTGAGACCTGAAACTTGGAGGGTGTATTCTTTATATGACGTAGACATCCGATAAGAAAGGATTTTTGGAAATTATACCCCTAAGGGGGTAAAGAGGGGGTTGAAAGAATGTATGAAAAATCTTATTCCTTCGTCCAAAGTTCTTGAGACTTGGTACAAATAGTATTCTAAGTAAATGATAATTGTTGTCATTATTAGTTTTTCGAAACTACCCCTAAATGATGATTTAAGGGGTGTTGAAGTTTGTATGGAAAATCTGATGTCTTGGGTCAATATACTTGAAACTTGGCACAAATACCAATCTAAATAAACAATAAAAGTTTTCATTATTAGTTTTTCGAAACTACCACCAAAAGATTATTTAGGGGGTGCTAAAGTGTTTTTCAAGAATCTTATTTCTTGGGTTATTTTTTTTTGTAAGTTGACATGAATATTAACAAAAGTAAACAATAAAGGTTGTCGTTATTAGTTTTTCGAATCCTTCCCCCAAAAGACGATGTAGAGGTTGTGAATTTTTTTTGAAGATTCATATTTCTTGGGTTAATAAACTTGAAACGTGATATAAGTACCAGCCCATGTAAACAATAAAGGTTGGCATTATAAGTTTTACGAAACTAACCCAAAACTAAGAATCTTTCTGGACAGGTTTTCGTTTTTGACGTAGGGTTCTAGGGGAGCACTAAACAGGAATTTCGGAAATTCAACCTTTAAGGGAGTGAAAAGGGGCAAAATTTGTTTGTTAGTAAAATCAAATTCCTTGCGGATAAAGTAAATAATCGAAATTTACATAAAACATTTTTTAAAACTATCTCCCAGATAGGATTAAAGGGTGTTAAAGATTTTGAGGAATCTACAATCTTATTAACATAAACGAAAAATAAAAAAGAAATGAAAAGAGTGAATAAAATGTTTGGGTTCAAAACTCGAACCTGAAGGGGGCAAAATGGGGTTATTAAGTTTTTAGGGGAGGATTATACTTTGTGTTGGTAACCTAAAATTCATTAAGTCAAATAACGCATCGTCCTAAACCAAAAAACCCTGTATATCTACGATACCCCATTTTTATTGATTTAATACTAGGTTATTTTTGGTGGCCATCACTAACTGCGGATAAGAGTCATTCATAGGATAAACGAAATCACGTGAACGAAGTCGCGGGCGAAGTACTAGTTATTAATAATTGTACTATGCGTAAAAGGTGCACTTCTCTGGTGCGCAGGATTTAGGACAACTTCAACAGTATCCTAGACTGTGTACGTCACTGTTGTACCGCTACTCACGGGTTGTCGCAAAGATGATCCAATGCATTTTTTTATAGTACCTTAAATATGTTACTTTTGAGTCATAAATAAAGAGAATTCTATTCTATAAATAAGACATGTCATACCTACAGATACACTAAAGTCCCTCCATGTTAAATCCTCACTACATTGTTACCCTATAAATTAATTTCGCTTCCATTTTTAAAGGGTAAAATGAAAAGATTGCTCATCCACCTGTACCTACGTCACTTTATTACCCAGCAAGCAACTCTAGAATGATTCGCAGTACCACAGATAATATGATACTAGCATACAGATGCCTCTTCCCATACATAGAAACCTTGCCGACGTAACTAGCGTTTTTCTTCTGATTAACTGTATAGTTCGGAACGGGTTCATTTTGGGACGTGTAAAGCATACCTCCGCTGGCTCAGCCACGGTTCATTTTAGCCCCCGGTTGAAGTCATACGACATTCTAATTAATAACGTAATTATTGATTAAGATATCTAACAAATCTATTTGGGGGCGATAGTTAAAATAGTTGGAAAAAAAGGTTAAATATTAGCGCCAATATTATTTTTGGATTAAGCGCGTAACCTTATTAATTTACCTGCGACTATCACATTAACAAACATGTATTAACAGTACCTACAAAGTACCTACAGAGTACCTACATGGTTCCTACAAGGAACCTGCACAGTACCTACACGGTACCTATACAATACCTATACAGCACCTAAACAATACCTACACACTAAAAAATATTACCCGTCTCTTTTTAATTTGACCCGAACATACATACAAATATACATTTAAATGTTTCATTGGAAAACAATACTTTTAAATGTAAAATGACGGCACGGTTGGCGCAGTGATTGAACGAGCGGCTGTTGCGCTGTGTGTAGCGGGTTAGATTCCCGCAAGGAACAAATAAGTATGGCCTACAAATAGTTGTTCCGGTTTGGTTGTATGTGCATGTGAGTTTGTAAATGCACCCACGATACAGGAGAAATTCCTAGAGTGGATCAACGTTTCAAAAAGAAAAATGAATACAACCTTCCTACACCATTTTTTTCCCAAGCCAGCTACTCTAGAACATTTCTCCATGTTCGATTCGTTTCAGCACGCGCACTTGTCACTACAAGAGCAGCTGGTAATGGGCGCCAAGAAGCGAGCTAGCGGCTGTTAGCAGTGGCCTAGAGTCGGCACGGTGCTGTGGATAACTGGGTAGATCTTTTGTGGTGTTGTGTTTAACTAGGAAACAACGTAGGCTATGAAATAAAAACTTTAAATATTACCAAGAATGCACTTTTTAAACTGGTCTTTTTTATTATTAATATTATTGATTACGTAAGACGTTAAATTAGGCATCACTTGAAAAAAGGCCTATGTTTTTTTAGTTTTACGAGATTGACGCGAACGCAGTCGAGGGCAACAGCTAGTTAAAAATATTGCGGATGGCTTGCAGTCTGCCCCGGTCCATTATGTTTCATTATGGTCCATTACGCTCTGTTGGCCTAAATATAAAACACAATATTACCCTTCCCTTTTTCCATATGTAAAATAAAATGAAAAGCTCCTATTTACCTAGGTCATTTTGTTCCTAGCAAGCCACTCTAGAACATTTCTCCGTACGATGTTCGTTTCAACAAGAGCACTTGTTAACGCGAGTGCAGCTGGTAATGGGCTCCACGAAGCGATCTAGCGTTTGTTAGGAGTGGCCTAGAGTACACCACGGTGCTGTGGATAACTAGGTAGATCTTTTGTGGTGTTGTGTGCCTAACTAGGAAATGAGTGCTCCTCCTAATGGCGCGATGCAATTTCGAATTAGATCACACTGATAAGCGATTATTACTATGTAAATTGCAAGTACGTTCACATGGACGCAATGCGATGCTATTCGGCCAATACGCACTTAAATTTTTCTTAGAAACTAGCCTATTATAATATCGGCAATTTAAATTGCGTCGCGTCATCATTAAAGGGCTTTATGTAGGTGATAGAATAAAAGAGAAAATAAGAGTGTGAGGAACCAAACTCCTTATTGATCCACAACTTATCCAATTTATAATGTTTACAAAAATACAACAGATGTAAGCCTTTATCCTACTAGTTTGTTTTAACATAAATAAAATTATTCATTAAAAATCTTTTTTAATGCACAAAAAAATACTAGTCCGCCATCTTAGGCCGTCCACCATATTAGTTATAGAATGACGTCACTTAGCTAACCATGCATTGTCATCCAAACTAAACGTGTGTGCAAAATTTAATCTTAATCGGTGGAGAGGATAGCTGCTTTAAAATCCAGTTGCAAGATTTGACCCGAACACACTTATATACATTTCAAGTTAAATAAAAGCTTGAAAAAAGTTCAGTTCTCTTGGAGCTGGTAGATTTGTAAATTATTACTCTATCTTTAAGCTTGTTAATGATCGATTACGAATATTTTCCGATACTTCGCGTCTACTTCTAGTGGCTTATCTCACAGGAACCCGACTTTTATTTTTTATTTTTACTGGTTTGAAAGAAGCCTACCGTAGTAGCGAGTGACTTAGCCACCTCTTTCTCTAATTTTTGTCCACCTTGGAAAAAGGACGAGATTTTATATATACAAGCCATGCAGGGTGAGCTTAAAATCATGGATCAAATGAAACAGAGCGATATTTGGGGCTATTTTCAGTAGGTCATATAGTACCAAAGGTTTTCTTTTTAGTTAAGTTTGCTATTTTTTTTTTCTCCTAACAACCCCAACTATCGCCCTATTTCGTTTGTCCACACTGTATATGTAAAAGTAGTCTATGGCAGTCAGCAACAGGCAACTTATCTCTCTCTCTAAGTAATATTTTTTTTGTCATTTGATCCAAAACTTCCAAAGTTGACATCAATTCGTAAATTCGCTGTCTATTCTCTATGTTCGTGGTTTACATAATTACAACAACCGCTAACTTTTTAGATTAGTGATATTCACTCTTCAGTACTCAGGAGCTAAACTGTATACTGCAACTCCTCGTAAGACCATTTTGTCTCCCCCAAATATATAAAACAGCAAGAACGCATTGCCAAAATAGCACAAGAAATAAAGGTATTCATATTCCGTACGGTAGATAGGTATGCGTTAATATCGCGCTAGGCAGCGCCACCGACGCGAAATGGTAATTAAGACCACCGAGGCACGCTGCGACGATTAAAACCACTTCCTTTGTTGGAATAGTCTACGCTTTTAATATATTTTTTCTTATCTAGAACATGCATTTACTGACAGTTCAAAAAAGTTTAATATAGTTTTTAAGTATTTTTGAAAGGTTTATGGTGTTTTAGTACTTTATAGAGAGAATTAATCACCTAGAGCTTTGTGAGCATGAAACTGATAGAAAAGGTATTATAAAAAACTGTACTTTGTTTTATTTTTTACTGCATACGAGTTAACAGTTTCATACTCATAAGATGAAAGGTTTATTAGAATTATTCGTGATTATTCGAAGTTTCAGATAACTTATTTCCAAGTAACTTAAAATGCTATAATTCAAAGAGGCATTGCAAACCGCCACGTCGCGCGCCTATCACGGGTGGGGCCGGACTTGTCGGACGGACAGTTTGCCTTCCGCAGGGCGCGCTCTACGGTGGACGCCATCATGCGCGTGCGAGCCCTCACGACAGGGGATGCGGTGTCCCAGGGTGGGAGCGTCGTGGCGGTGTCCTTGGACATCGCCAACGCCTTCAACTCCCTACCCTGGAGTACGATCCGGAGGGCACTCCGGTACCACCGGGTGCCCGAATACCTCTGTCGAGTGGTCGAGGCTTACCTGTCGGACAGGTACATTGTCTACCCCGGTCACCAGGGAGACTGGAAACGTCGAGAGATGTCGTGCGGTGTTCGGCAGGGGTCGGTTCTGGGGCCACCCTTGTGGAACATCGGCTACGACTACGTGCTGCGCGGCGACCTCCCTGGCGGGGTCAGCGTGGTCTGCTACGCAGACGACACGCTGGTTCTGGCGCAGGGAGAGTCGCACCAGGCGGCGGTCGCTCTAGCGACACGCGGGGTTTCGATAGTCGTTGGTAGGATCCAGGAGTTGGGACTCGAGGTGGCGCTGCACAAATCCGAGGCCATGTTCTTTCATGGCCCTCGGAATACGCCGCCACCAGACTCCCAGCTTACGGTAGGAGGAGTTCGCATCGGCGTCGGGTTGACGATGAAGTACCTGGGACTCGTTCTCGACAGCCGATGGAATTTCGGAGAACATTTCCGACGTTTGGCTCCCAAACTCAAACGGGCTGGGGCTGCTCTCAAGCGGCTCCTACCCAACCTTGGGGGTCCAGACGCCTCCAACCGGAGGCTCTACGCGGGGATCGTTCGGTCCATGGCCCTCTACGGGGCGCCGGTGTGGGCGCCGTCGCTGCAAAAGCGACCGGCGACCATACTGAACGGCTGCCAGAGGGTCATGGCAATACGGATGGTGCGGGGTTAACGCACGATCTCCCGCGAAGCGGCGAGCCTTCTGGCTGGCCTACCACCGTGGGATCTGGAGGCAACAGTCCTTGCACACATGCACGACATGCGCGTGGAGATGCAACGCCGGGGTGAAAGTCCGCTGCCGCGACAGGTCGAGGTATGGCGGACAGAGCTCCGGCGGGATCTCACGGTGAAATGGCGTCAGCGACTATCGCAACCCAGTGCTGGGCACGCCACCATAATGGCGGTAAGTCCCCTCTTTGAGGCGTGGCTGGAAAGACCTCACGGCGTCCTTACCTTCCGCATGACGCAGGTCCTCACCGGACATGGCAAGTTCGGGAGGTTCCTGCATCGGATCCAAGCGGAAGAGGCAGGCGGTCGCCTCCTTCTACGAAGCAGTAATGCTAGCAAAGGAGGAGGCCGACCGCATCAGGCAACGGCGCCCTCGCCGCCGCCGCCGGGATCCCAATCCCGATATCCAGCCACCGTAGACGCGGGCTCGTGGACAGCGAGCCATGGGTAACTCGCTGTCCGATCGTCCGGTAACTACCCGGACCGAGCCAAGGCGTCGACGGCGCGCACTGTTCCCGCGCGCCTCAAGGAGTTGTCAGCAAAGAGAGGGGCCCAGCTGGGTCGAAGCCTACCGGGGTTCGGGGTTATCCGAAAGGAAGCTAGAACCCCGGTATGAAGGCTAGAAGGAACGGCGCGGGGTTTTTAGTCAGTACAAGTCTGACACTATCTCCCGCTCCACGAAGAAGTCAAGAGTGCATAGGTTAGGTACTTCTAGGCAAACGTGCTCCACCGTCTACAACATCATCGTTTACCATCTAGTTAGATAATGGTCAAACGCGAGCCTATCAGTAATCTATACTAATATTATAAAGCTGAAGAGTTTGTTTGTTTGAACGCGGTAATCTCAGGAACTAATGATGGGAATTAAAAAAAAATCACTTTGTTTTGGATAGCCCATTTATCGAGGAAGGTTATAGGCTATATAACATCACGCTACAACCAATAGGAGCGGAGCATAAATGGAAAATATTGCAAAAACGGGAAAAATATTCCTTTTTTGAGAGTTTCCGTTGCGTGCGCTGCGTAAACGGTTTAGATGGGTAGGTAGCCAGTTGTCGGGAGCGAAGCCGAGTGGGACAGCTAGTTAAATATAAATTAAACAAACTTCGAAAAGCTTAAAAGCGGCTCTGGAAAATGATCCAAAATACCATATCTCTGAATAAACTAAAATAATAATGAAACTAATAGGCAATCTACTATATCTACCATTGATAGGTGTGTACTATGAGGACTCACCAATTAAGAGACAACATACTTGCCTATTATAAGACTGGCAACAGATAACTACTTAGTTTTGGAAGGAAACTGAAATCGGAATCATCATCATCATATCAGCCAAAAGACGTCCACTGCTGGATATAGGCCCCCAAGCGTCGCCACACTGATCGGTCCCGTGGGTCCCGCATCCAGCGGATCCCCGCAATCTTCACCAAGTCATCGGTCCACCTGGTGGGAGGCCTTCCAACGCGTCTTCCGGTTCGCGGTCGCCATTCCAGAACTTTTCTGCCCCATCGGACATCTGTTCTGTGAGCAATGTGCCCTGCCAACTGCCACTTAAGTTTGGCAATTCTTCTGGCTATGTCGGTAACCCTGGTTCTCTTGCGGATCTCTACATTTCTGAATGCTTATAAAATAATTGCAAATGTTAATTCGACATTTCAATTTTGTCGTAGATTTTTATTTGCCCTTTGGTTTTGTTTTTTATAATAATAATGAAAATATATTAATTTTAATAATTTGTATAGTAATCACTAACTTTTGTTGACGTCTTGTTTGTAAGATAACTATTTATAATTGATTCTGCTGACATTTTAATCCGTATTTTTCCGTTCGTTTTTTTTTTTTGTAATATTTTAATTATAATTTAAAAAAAAATGTTTATTCTATAATGATTATTCGATTTATTGTTATATTATTTCGTTTTATTCTTTCTTGCATGCCTGTTTGGTTCTATCTTTGTCACTTGATTTTATTTACTTTTAATTTAAATATTGTGCGCACATCGCATTAATTTTGTAAAATGTTTTTATATTCTGGGGAAAATGTCGCTGATTTGTATGTTTTTCATGTTGTCAATTTGTGCCCAAATTGTATGTATTGCTGCAGTCGTTTGTTTTCCCAAATAAATAAAATAAAATAAATGTTTTTGTTAAGTTTTGGTTGTCAATTCGGTACGCGCCGCCTTAGGGCAGGCATAAAAGTAATTTCTGCTTATTATTTAAAGCTCTCTGAGCTACCCCCTAACAGTACCTACTACTATGACATACCTACATAGCTATCAGGTATCGCTTCACATAATAACAACATCATTCAAGTACATACATGTCCTTATCTAATATTGTCTAATGGAGATAAGCCTCAAAACTTTCCATTACAAACTCCTCTGTGACGTCACATAATCACATTCCGATCTACCATCAACTATTTTGATCAATATTGTGAACCTGTTTGATAGTGAGAGAATATGCCTCGATTTCTGAATGAGGATTTTGAAGTGGATTAATAATCAAACATGTTGGAAAAAGATAGAGAGGAACGCCCGGTCGAAGATGGAGCGACGATTTTAAGGAAACCGCAGGAGTACTGTGGTGTAGAGGGTATTGTGGTGTGTGGTGTCACGACCGTGAACATTGGAAGAGCCTGCGAGGCGAGCACGGTCTACTATGACAGGCTTGAGTCATACATTTTTATGATAGTTTGAGAGCAAAAACCATGATTAAATGGGTGACTCAAGCCTGTCACCTCAAGTAGTCAATAGCAGAGACGTCACAATCACCTTCCTATTACTTTATATATTATGTAAATGTATACATATACATAGGTATTTATTATAGTAAATATTTATGTTTATTATAAAATTATTAATTTATTTAATATAAATATATAGTTGATAATAATTATATAATTTATTAATCAATTTTACTTCAATAATTAAATCTTATTTTCATGCACCTGCCATGTTGTCTCTCCACCACCTTTGGTTGACTGGTAGAGAATGCCTCAGTCATTAAATCCGCCTATGTACCTGTATGTCGCATGATGTTTTAACAAATTAATAAATAAGTTAATAAATAAATATGTAGGGAAGACTGTGTAATTGTCAGGGCAAGCCATTATTGTATGGATTCTTTTCGGGCTAATAGTAAAACACACGAACTTCTTAGCTTGTATGTAGGGTCACAATGTAACTAACCACGTTATGAATTGGAGAATAACGTAAACGGCATTCCACTAAGCACGTAATTTGATTTACACGAACAATCAGTAAATCTCACTGTATTTCTCCATAAATTTATCATCAATTCACAACTCAATCAAAACCGCCATTTTCTTCCTCGATCTCATATCTCGTTGTCCCTCGTTCGCGCCAAAAACTAGTGCTCAGTGTTACGTAAAATTGACATCTGTCATTTATTCGAAACCATATCTCCATAGACTACTACTCGTAATCTCTTCAGAACGAAACCTTTAGAAGTGCCAACAAATAAATAAATACATAAATAAATAAATATCACAGAGGCCGTGCTCGCCCGGCTGGAGAAGGCCTATGCGAAAGCAAAACAATCTGTGCCGATTTCGTAGAATAAAGTAATTTATTGTAAATTTCAAACAAATGTAAGATTGTAATAAAGGCTTATTCTATTCTAATAATCAAACGACTAGATGGAGAATGATGATGATGAATCATGGTGAGACGGATTGGATGGAATTGGCAAGTGGCACAAAACCAGGAGCAATGGAAAAAAAGGGGGGAGGCCTTTGCCCATCTGTGGGACGGTACAGGCCAATTATAATGTTAATAATTTGTCGTCAAACTCTACTTTAGCCTTAAACCGGCCAAACTTTGGCATTCGGGTCGGATGACACATTCTTAACATGTAATTCTCAATCCAGAAAACGACCTTATATTTCTGACATACAAAAATTAAACTCACGCCTTTGCCCATGGGGATAGGCAGAAACTACAGAACGCCGCCACCTGCTACGATCCTTACATGTTTCTGAGAATGAAATCATATTTCATGCGAATAGTTCACAGAGAAATGCATGATTATTGGGAACTATTCATGTTGAGAATAATGGACGATATTATTTTACCGATTAACGCATTTGCGCGCGGTTATGCCTATTGCAATAATTTTGTATTATAAATTGGTTTACAAGTACGTATTATATTAACTTAAGTACCTGGGCGATCGAGCTATGCTCAGGTGACAATAGAGAAAATGACGTTTTCTAAAATTGAAACCTAGCTAGATCGATTTATCGCCCCCGAAACCCTCTGCATACTAAACTCCATGAAAATCGTTGGAGCCGTATCCGAGATTCAGATTATATAATATATATACAGGAATTGCTCGTTTAAAGGTATTTGATAGATAGATTAACTAATAAATGTCAAAATGTTTGCTCCAACAGTTGCAATTTATAACAGGTTTGCTGCACAGCATACCACATGGGTATGAAAGTCGGGTTGTGTTGGCTACACTTTGAACGACCCAGTACCTGAGTAATGCGACGATCTGGTTAAGGCTGCAGGAATCCGCTGGGTGCTGATGATGGGCCAAACGATGTGGTGTAGACTTGTGGGAGGCCTATTGCCAGCAGTAATGATTAAAAATCATCATTAGTTTATAAACAAAGGGACATCGTTGTGACAAGTTCCAATACGGAAAATGCAAGAATAAATTCTGTACCTGTACCTACTTACTATACCGACCATCAAGTACGTACGTATTGTATAACGTACCTAAAATTAAAGTCAACGACATGGTGAACTCATTTTCTTTAATTCCAAAATATAAAAACCTTGCTCAGATGAGCAGAAACGATATACTAAATCAATTAATGTCACTACGCGCTACGTCTTGGAGTTTTGGAACAGTGCCAGCGAGTAAACAGGGCTATACCCAGTGTTGCCAACTTTTTTTGCCTGTCAGCCACTATTATGGGTTCATTTATTTATTATATACTTATTAAGCATGGGTTTTTCAGTAAAACCACTAGATCGTTCACAAAAATCTTTTTCTAGGCGTCGAATAATTTTGATCGAAGTTTTTCAAAAAACAACAGGTTTCTGAATTGAGGATCTTGAGTAAAGAACGTGTCCAACCCAACTTTAATGGTATATTTTGACTTACATAATCAACTTCAAATTCTAAATCGAGGATAGTCAAAAGTAAAATTAAAAGTGATCAAAACATAATCAAGTAATTAATTTAGTGGTTTCTTGAGTCATTTTCAACTTAATAAAATTTATTATTTATTTATATTTGTTTATTTATTATCCACAAAAAAAAACCAACAGCTGCGAAAGAAGAAAAAATATGAGCCAGAAGGTGTGTCTAAACTACCTGGTTTAACGGAAACTCAACAAAGTTGGCAACACTGGCTACAAAACAGCCCACGTTGGCCCACAATGGCTCACGATACAACTAACTACATACAAACTATGTATGTATATGTGTGTACTACAGAACGGTCATTGATCTCCTGAATCGTAAAGTAAGCCTGTTAAAGAAGATTTTATTCGGAATTTGAGAATCGTGTAATACTTTGTTTTGATTACCGGGCGTTGATTTTTATTAGGTGTTGTTATAATTTGGGTTTATTAAAAATGACTAGCCTATACCCGCGGCTTTGCTCTCGTAGTCTATTCCACAGGAAGCATAAATATTTTTTTCTTATTATAAGTAGAAAAACGAGTATGTCAGAATCATAGCAGATGGCGTTAAGTAATTTCTGTAAAAAGGAGAGAGTTTATGTATAAAATTCGTATGTAACACTCAGCCATAATTGTATAGTGTAGGTATGAAGCTTTCAGTGAAAGATTTTTCATAATCGAAACCTTACAGAGATTATCTTTTACCACGGGGTCCCGACGCTAACAAAGAAAATTTTGTTTCAAACAAATCTCTCTAGATGGTGCGATATGCACCGATTTGTTATTGAATTGTGTGTAAAATTTACATTTTCTGGAATCATCATTTCAGCCAAAAAACGTCCACTGCTGGACATAGGGCTCTCCCTAGTGACGCCACACTGACCGGTACGGTGAGTGTGGCGCAGCAGATTCCCGCAGCCTTGACCAGGTCGTCGCTCCACCTAGAGGGAGGCCTTCCAACGCTGCGTCTTTCGGTACGCGGTCACCACTTCAAAACTTTCAACATTTAAGGGATTGAAAAAGGGGAAATTTGTTTGTATGAAAAATCTTATTCCTTGCGGATAAACAAACAAAATTGACATAATACGATTTTTAGAACTACCCTCCAGATAGGGTTAAGAGGTGTTAAAGTTTTTTGAGGAATCTTACTCTAACATAAACGAAAAATAAATAAATTATTCATTAAAAAATCTTTTTTTTTACAACAAGCTTTTTTGTAATCTTTTCAGCAAACCCTTTCATTTGATACCCGTATCATGGCAGTGCACAAAAAATAACTAGTCCGCCATCTTTGGCCGCCGCCGTCCATGTTGGATTTGGAATGACCTCACTTAGCTAACTATGCATTGTCATTCAAACTAACGTGTTTGCAAACTTTATCTTAATCGGTGGAGGATAACTGCTTTTAAATTCAGTTGCAAGATTTTACCCGAACACACTTACGTACATACATTGCAAATTAAATAAAAGCTTGTAAAAAGAGAAGAAAAGAGTGATTAACATAATCTTTGGGCTGTTAAAAACTCGACGCTCAACGGGTCAAAAATTGGTTATTAAGTTTTTAGGGAAGGATTTCACTTTGTGGCGGTTACCTTAAAATATTATTATTTAAGTCAAATAACCAATCGTCCCAAAATAATAAACACTAGATATCTACGAGACCCCATTTTTTACTGATTTAGCAATAGAATATTTTTGTTCGGCATCACTAACTGCACATAAGAAAGTCATCTGTAAATCACGCGAAAGAAGTCGCTGCGGGGTGCTAGTTTAACATAAAAATTTTATGTTCTTGTTTAATCAACTCTCCTAAGCACAAAATTATCGAATATTGGGCTATTAAATCACATTTAAAAGATTATTTGAATGGATCATTTAAATTTGATGACAATAGATGGCGTGGTTTTCAATAACATAGACATTCCACTCGATTTTTTAAATTTTTAGATGAGATTGTAGTTTTATATTCGGCGCTTAACGCCAGCCTATAGAATATAAAAAATAAATGATTGTACAAGACATTTTAGTGCAATAAAACTGTAAAAACGTGCAAAAAATACTACAAAACACATCGTCACTGTATTTAAAGAAAAAAATTTCACGAACCGAGTAAACCCGTTTACTTGTAAGTCGCTGCTAACTACATCTGCCTATCGCCGTGGAACGCGACCGAACGTGATCGATGTACAAAAAATAATCAGTTCAATCAGACGAAAAACGCTAGTTATGTCGGCTCGGTTTCTTTGTATGGGATGGGGCATCTGTATGCTAGTAATATAGTATCTGTGCTTTTACTAACCGATAATGAAACAATTTTACTCTTTAAAGTAATGTTTTAGATTTTAATTTCGGGCCTAAACCTGGGCGACCGAGCTCTGCTCGAGTGAAAATAGAGAAAACAACGTTTTATAAAAATGAAACCTAGCTAGATCGATTTATCGCCTCCGAAAGGCCCTGCTGCATACTAAATTTCATAAAAACCGTTAGAGCCGTTTCCGAGATTCAGATAATATATTTATATATATACATATATACAAGAATTGCTCGTTTAAAGGTGATAGATAGATACATTAGATAAGTATTTATTTATATAGCTGCTGGCTGGGGTTGCCAAAAATATTAAAAATCTTCACGAGAGTAGGTACCAGCCTTGTTGATCTATCCTCCTACCACTGCATAAGGAATTCTCGTTTAAGGTGATATATACGCCCCAATGTAAACGCAGTACTGGCCGTGCGCCCGCTCGATGCCAAAATATCAATATAGAACCTCCTTTTGAACATTTTTGTTTGCAAAATATTATTTGATTTACATAAGCTATGTCAGTTGTGAAGAAATTTCAGCCATAATTTTTTCTGTGTATAAATATTTTTAAACATCCAAGTCGTTTTGGAGGAGTATCCAAAAGTTGCAAAACATATCGTGTTGCTAATTAATTTTTTAAAGCAAAACTATTTGTTATACGAAAAAACCATGTTTAAAAAATAATGTACATGAAATAAAAATATTTTTTTTCAAACCTTTTAACCTATCCGTTACCAAGGAGTATGCTTTAGAAAGTTACCGTATTACGGCACTAAAGCAGATGTAGGCCCTTAACTCGTTCTGGCACAAGAGAAGTACTCTCTCATCTCTTATTAGTTTCTGCTATGATATTCTAGTACCTAACGTACGGGTTGTCAGAAGCAAGGAAATATTACACCAGTCTTGCCTAAGGCTATCGTGTTACCCAGTTACTTAACTGGGTTGTGGAGGTCACATAGGCAGTCGCTCCATGTAAAACACTGGTGTATATTACATGGAGCGACTGCCAACTCTGAAGTATTTATTATTCACTTATATTCACCTACTAGCTGTCGGTAAAATTTCGGGGAGTGTGCGACGGAACTGCACAATTTGTTTCCGCCTAGCTCTTTCCATCATCGGACTAAAAGACGTATGGCCAAGCGCCAAGGGTACATCCCACCCAGACGCACGAAGCGTTTTGCTAATACTTTCATTGTGCGCACAGCTAAGGAGTGGAATTCCCTGCCGGAGTCTTAGTCTTTAAGTCAAGAGTAAATAGGTTACTTCTAGGCAAGCGTGCTTCACCGTATACCACATCATCGCTTTCTATCAGGCGAGATAGTGGTCAAACGCGAGGCTATCGATTACGAAAAAAAAAATGTTTCTTACCAAGGGAACATTATACCGGTATGAAAATTAGCCTATGTGCTATTCCAGACTATAACCTATATCTGTGGCAAATTTCATCCAGACTCGTTCGGCCGTACTGGCGTGATTGAGTAACAAATAAACCCATCCAAAATTCGCATTTGTAATATTAATAGGATTTATTTATCAAAACTTCATGCAAAACAGATACATAGGCGGAAAAGCCGTAAAAAGTAGAAGCTAACCCCAACATAGTTGGGCTTTGGGAAAAACCAATCCGGACTTATTGGTACATATTCTAGTACCTATAACTCGACATCATCATTCGCTTGCCGTTATCCCAAATCATTGGGAGTCAACACAACACGTCTTCTTCTTCCATACTTCTCTTTTACCTCAGAACTCAAGTAGGAATGTCTTACTCCAACTTTTTTAAATGGGGCTATCTCAAAAGAACAGCAGCAGCATCTAGCCGAGTCGCAAATCATGCTCCACCTCCTATACTGTCCTCTGTGCTCCAAAACATGCAACCAAAGTGCCACCGACGTAGCCACCGACGTTGCCCGTGAAGTGGAAAAGTTTTCATGTCTGTTTATACCATTTAATAACATAACATCACGCCAGTACGCTCTTAAGGGGTACGCAGATGTGAACAGTTCACCTTGGTACGCTCTCATTTCACCGGTTTGTTCAGTTTTTATAATATTCGGGTAATCTATTCTGGCATTATGGGTACCTTACTAATCTACTTGCCTATTAGGTAGGCACAACTAAAAAGTGAAAATTAAAAAACTTTTTTACAAGTCTTTCTATCTTTTTAGTATTAAGTTTCTTTTTGTCTTGTTTATTATGATGTACAATAAAGTGTATATAAATAAATAAGTGCGATTAAATATAACATCGAATAAGCTGCAGTCTTTTTAAAAAAAAGAGCATGGCATTTTCCGAAACACAAAACTCTGTTAAAGCAGTGCATCTTAATTTGCCATATTTGGCAAATATTCACAACAATAAAAAAGTAGTAAATAAACTCGCGCTCAAAGTCTAAAAACGGTGACATTTGACATTTTGAAGCCCTCACTCTACACCAGCGCCCCTAGCGGCAAATTCAACGCGATCATTGCAAACATTCAAACTGTATTGCAAAAATATGACCCAGCCGAGCCGAGAGAGTTCATATCTCATCTCAGGCAGGTATAATTTGATTGCTCCGGATGAAACGCATACGGCAATACGCCTCTCGAGTTTCCCCCTATCACACAGTCGTTATCGCAATCCACATTCTATCTCATAAGTCACAGGGCTGGATTTGCAGTAGATAGTTGTTTACAATGTCCTTGCTTCTGATAGAAGATGGATAGTTTCTTTTTTTATTTGTAATTAGAATCTACTGCGATATGAATGCATTAGTTTTTATTGATTGTATGAAAATTATTATTCTATAATTGGATTCGATGTGTTTATCTATGAAGTTGATATAGGTGGACATGGAATAATCTACGAATAGTTTACATAAGTGGTAAAAATGGAACGTCGATCTTCGTAGGATGGCTGGTAGGAAGTAGATAGTTCAATGAGAGTTGTTCAAGAATTCAAATGATGTGTTATTGGAGAGGTATATGGCCAGTGATAGATGAAATAGGATGATAGTGACAAAATCTATTTTTTTTTGAGAAGAATTAGTTTTAAAGATATTTTCGGGGACATGTCTAATATGAAATACGATGTGATAATTCAATGTTTTTTTTTGTGATGAACCAGCTCATGACCTCGCCTGATGAAATGCAAATGTAAGCTTTAGTCTCTTGATTGGAACACATTTACCTTTGGTCCCTTGTTCGGAACGCACAACTCTGCGGTATGCGGTGCCGTACACGTGATCCTCCTCACCGCTGACCTATGCTGTTACTGAACGAAATTTTATGTAGACTGCAAACAATGATAAACTGTTTGGATGCTATAGGGTGACCTAACTAATTCTAAATAAACGCTTTACAATCCATGACATCATGATATATTCTAAACAACAATGGCATTCATTGTTTCCTTCTACAACTACGCAGCATTTGAACACCTACATACATTGACTGCACTCGTTACATCATCCTACACTAACGAATATTTTACATATAATAAGCATGAATGTGCAAGACAATAAGACTACGGTTTTAATTTATAGTACCTTGGCGACCGAGCTCTGCTCGGGAGAAAATAGAGAAAACGACGTTTTCTAACAATGAAACCTAGCTAGATCGATTTACCGCCCCCCGAAAGGCCCTGCATACTAAATTTCATGAACCACAGGTGATCTCACCTGAATTTCATGAAAATCGTTGGAGCCGTTTCCGTGATTATATACATATATATATATACAAGAATTGCTCGTTTAAATGAATTAGATAGATTGATATGTCGTAGGTCAATCGTTGAAATGGACCGATCGAGATTTTCCTGGGCACATCACGATACGCAGCGCGCCTATGCATATGTTATGGACAAAGTGATTAATACGGCAGTATTCATAATGCCCGGACAATTTGAAAAATGCCTAATATGTGTAGGCAATATGATAAAAACTGTTGAAATAATTAAATAGACTGGGCTTTCTCAATAATACCCATCAGGCCCATCACTTATTGGGCCGAGTAATACAAAATGTTTTTTTCAAAATAATTTTAATAGGTTAGGTAGGTTTTAATAAAGAATAGGTAAGTACGATTACTATTTCAGCAACAAAGTCGAGAGAGCCCCACTACGCGTATCTTCTGTTTCTCTTAATAAATTTTCAACAGCCAATCACAGCAGATAATGCATGCTTGACAATTAGTCACATTAATTCTCCGATAATTTCGAGCTGGTAAACTCAGGGTCTATCTACAGAGTCTAAAGAAAGTCTAAGTCTAACCTTACCTAACATGAAGATGACGGATGATTCCTTTGAAGCTAACCTATCCGTTTCGGGGTATCCTAAGCTATCTTGGACTAATTCACTGACCATAATTATCGAATTGGCCAACCGTTACGTAGCAATATTCATAATGACCAGACAATGTGATAAATATAGAAGTTTAAATCAGTATTCATTACATTGCCTGATTTGACTTGACTATATTCATAATTCCTGGGCATTACTCATAGTGCCCTGATTAATCACTTGTTCCATGACATATACAATATATATTTCTTGATTTGGCCGATTATTTCATGATGTGCCCAGGTAGCTGACCACGATTGGCCCAGTTCAACGATTGGCCATGGACATAATATATAATAACTAACAAGCTGCCGCCCACGATTCCGCCCCCATGGTATTAGTACTTCACCCAATATCTTTATAAATATCGTTATTCTGATGTATAAGCTATATTTCTGTAAAATGTTATCAAAATCCATTCAGTAGCTTTCGCGTGAAAGAGTAACAAACATCTATCCATCCTCACAAACTTTCAAGTTTATTAAGTTGTGCACAAAGATTACTATATTATACTGGAACCCTTGACCCTAGGGCTTTGCAGACCTTCTAATTATTTAGTGCTCATTTTGTGCTTTACAAATTAATCGGTGATTCATCGGTAGAGTAGCTTTCTTTCAGTGAAAGAGCATGCCCCTATCTAAACAAATATAGAAACAGCCAATTCACCTCTTTATACCATTAAACGAGCAATTCTTGTACATGTATATAAAATAATAATAATAAAAACGTTTATTTATCTCCACAAATTACATCCTTATATCGCCCAAAAATTGTAATTTGTGGGCGATCTGGAGTCTAAACTAAGCCTAGGCCTGTATTTCAGAACTCCAGGCCCCCCATTACATCGATTATATATATATGTACTAGCTGACCCCCGTGGCTTCGCTCCCGTTAATTGGCTACTTACCTACCTACACTACCTACCGACACTACCTACCTACACTACCTACCTACACTACCTACACTACCTACACTACCTACCCTACCCAACCTATCTTACCCTACCTACGTAGGGTAGGGTAGGTAGGGTAGGGTAGGTAGGGTAGGTAGGGTAGGTAGGGTAGGTAGGGTAGGTAGGGTAGGGTAGGTAGGGTAGGGTAGGTAGGGTAGGATAGGTAAGGTAGGGTATGAAAAATAGATAGTAGCCGATTCTCAGACCTACTGAAAATGCATAATAAAAAATTTGGTAAAAATCAGTAAAGCCGTTTCGGAGGAGTATGGTAACTAACATTGTGACACGAGAATTTTATATATGTATAAGATAATCTGAATCTCGGAAACGGCACCAAAGATTTTAATGTAATTTAGTATGCAGCGGGTTACGGGGACGATAAATCGATCTGGCTAGGTTTCATTGGAAGAAAACGTCGTATTCTCTATTTTCACCCGATCAGAGCTCGGCCACCCAGGTACTAGTATTAGTTTAGCTACGAAATCTGACAACAATCTTGCCTAGGTGTATTATGTTACCCAGTTACTGGGTAGTGGCGGTCAGATAGGCCATCGCTCCACGTAGCCTACTGGTTTTCAGCTACATCCGGTAAGACTTGAAGCCGATCCAAACATTGTTGGTAAAAAAAAGGTAGGCGGAATCATCATACTACCTTAGCCCTAATAATTATCCCGATACGATATAAAAAAGCTAACCAATATCAATTAGCCCTAACCTCAATGTTGTGGCTTACCTATGTATAACTACATGGTATACCTACACAGAGGGGATCGAACCAACCATACCCATAGAGGTACAACATACAAAAGTGGAACAGTGAAAAGATTGACAGCCGCCGGACATCCGTGGTCGGACGCGGCAAAACGTAGGGTGTCCGTGATGTTGGCACTTGAGAGACGGTACTGCCAACCTGTCAAATGTGTTGAGCGATAACATAGTTCGAGAATAGTGGGAGAATTGATGTGATATGGGTTGAATGGCCTTAAGAAAATGGGTGATGTTAAGACGTTACCTGTAATATGGCACGTTAATGTGACCTACATTTGCAATAAACCGGGAAGCTGCATCGTCGTGCTCTCAGAGATTTTGCATCACTGATGAGAGCGATAAGATTTTAAATCTCTGAAGCCTTTGAGTGAGAATTTTTTTGTTAGTAGAGAAATTTAAAGTTTCAATAATATTTAAATTTTACTTAGGAATGTCGTATGGTATTGGTATGTACTATAAGTTTAGGAAAAGCGAATTTTAAAAGAAAATTTACCAAAGGTGGAGGCTGGAAAAAAACCGAAATAAAATAAATACCGAATCAACCTACTTCGTTAACTAATTCATGATAATAGATTCGTGATCAATCGACCCATTGCCCACATAAATTGTTCGTACGAAACGCAATCCATTAGTATAAAAGTAGTTATTTAGGGAAAACCGCGTTTTTATGCAAATATTGGCAAGAGGAGCGGGTCGATAACATAGAATAGAGCTCCCGCCAATTTGTTAAATTAACAAGGTTGCTCGCTAAACTAACACTTTATGAAGATTCTTTACAAATAATACGTTCATCTTGCTTTAAATCATTACTGAGCCAGCTGTAAAATCCGTTAATACAGTTTACTTAAACCTACAAAAGAAAAGCTTTTACTCAAGAAACTCTCAGTAATCAGTCTTCCTAAATGAACAATATTTTACCGCCAAAATCCATGGCGTTCTTATTGCCCCTAGCCATTTATCATCTTGTCGAAAACTAAGGCGGACAAACAAAAATAGAACGCCTACTCAAACTGATTAGGATCTTTAGACGAAGTATTAAATAAACTGGAAGTTTTTCTATTCCACGTATTGTATTTAACAACAATTGCATTGTTCCAGCCTCGCTTAGGACGTTGAACCACCTGTCGGAGCAAGGAGGATCAATAAATATGAAGGATCAACTTTATCCTGCAGGAATCATTGTCACCGTACAATCTCCTCTACGCCACTCTTTGCCGCCCCAAATAGGTCAAACTCCACATCTCATTACTTGAGCACACAAAATTTAACACCGACGCTAAACAAACATCATAACTTGAAAAATTGATCTTCGGAAATTGGGTCCGGGCACATGGAGCCCCCTCACCCCCGCGTGCTGACAGTTGGCACGCCCAAGCTTCCACAACAGATCCTTTACGCTTATCTCATTAGAATGCTACTCACGAGTCTCCCGACACACTTGCTTGTTGATATCCTCCGAAGGAGCCTCTTCCTCTCCGTGTCATTGTCGCTGTCCGTGCTGTCCTCACAATAACCTGTTTTTTTCTCTTCGGCGGGCGCATTCCCACCGGCCACTGACATCACTCCACGGGCGTTCGCACACCACACACACGGCTCTCATTAAACACAACTACATCATACAGGATTAGCTAATAATTTACATTGTATGAACGATTCACAAACTCGGTGACATTTCACGCGAGCGCCATGACAATAGTGACAGTATGCCGCCGCTGAAAACAAAACAATCCTGAAAGGTGCATAGTGACACCTAGCGGAGATTTACTGAACTTTCTAGCTCGTGCGTGTCGTGAATACTCTTCTCGCGGGAGTGTCTGAAAATAAATTTCAGCTTGTTATTTTAGTTCGGGAAAATTCCGTTAGATGTCGCCTTAGTGGTATATTTTGAAACGTAATGAAGCTGCTGGTTTTTGTTAGGTAAGCAGATCATACACAAATATTTTAAGTGTTTTTTAGGTAAAATCAAACACATTATTTTAGATCATGTTAAAAAATTCATTTTATAAATTAAAAATTAAGACTGGTTGTAAACTTTTTCATAGAGAACTATAAAAATATTCTAGAATTTCATTTGAAATTTCTAGGACGTTGAACGCCCAGTTTGGAGCTCACTTTTCTGAAATCCAACGTATAAAATGCACATGGTGTAATTTTTGCGTATCGATTTTTTATATTTTTTATATTAGTTTTTAAGCTAATGTTAAGCATCAATTTAGAGAACAATTTTGGATAATTTTACGAAAAATTAACAAGTAATTTTTATCTACTCAAATCTGCACGATAAATTACCAAGATGAGGGAAATCATAAACCTTCAGGTTGGTTCGTGCGGGAACCAGATTGGCGGCAAGGTGAGTTAATACTTTACCATGTATCGTTACAAGCACTTTAGACGACCCTCTGACCCCTGTGAAATCTTCTTCTGTGTAGCCCTGCATCTTATCGCCTGCCTCAATTTGTATCGAGCGCACAAGTAACTAGTTTGTTATTGTCCACAGTTCTGGGAAGTGATATCAGACGAGCACGGGATCGACCCGAGCGGGTGCTACCACGGTGACTCGGATCTCCAACTGGAACGCATCAACGTGTACTACAATGAAGCTTCCGGTGGCAAGTACGTGCCGCGCACCATCCTCGTGGACCTGAAGCCGGCCACTATGGACGCCGTGCGCTCCGGCCCCTTCGGCTGCCTCTACCGACCCGACAACTTCGTCTACGGACAAAACGGTGCCGCGAACAACTGGGCACGAGGACATTACACCGAAGGAGTCGAGATCCTAGAGTCGTGCCTCGACGTGGTCCGAAGAGAAGCGGAAAGCTGCGACTGTCTCCAGGGCTTCCAAATCTCGCACTCACTCGGCGGCGGCACCGGCTCCGGCCTCGGTACGCTTCTCATCAACAGAATACGCGAAGAGTATCCCGATCGAATCATCCTGTCATTCTCTGTATTCCCGAGCCCCAGAGTCTCGGACTGCGTAGTAGAGCCGTACAACACTACACTGGCGGTGAATCAGCTGGTGGAGAACACCGACCACACGTTCTGTCTCGACAACGAAGCGCTTTATGACATCTGCTTCAGGACGCTGAAGCTCACGACACCCACGTACGGCGACCTGAACCACCTCATCTGCGCCACCATGTCTGGCATCACGACGTGCTTGCGCTTCCCCGGCCAGCTCAACGCGGACCTGAGAAAGCTCGCCGTGAACATGGTGCCGTTCCCACGGTTA
Source organism: Orthosia gracilis (assembly GCA_947562075.1). Taxonomy (NCBI): domain Eukaryota; kingdom Metazoa; phylum Arthropoda; class Insecta; order Lepidoptera; family Noctuidae; genus Orthosia; species Orthosia gracilis. The sequence continues at coordinate 37,661,671 of OX387268.1, read as the reverse complement.
CATTTCTACACCCCCGGCTTCGCGCCGCTGACGTCACGGGGTGCGCAACAATATAGAGCGCTCACCGTCCCCGAACTGACCCTTCAAATGTTTGACGCTAAGAACATGATGGTCGCCTGCGACCCGAGACACGGCAGATACCTGACCGTGGCCACGATATTCAGAGGGCGAATGTCCATGAAGGAAGTAGACGAACAGCTTGTGAACATCCAGAACAAGAACAGCACATACTTCGTAGAGTGGATACCGAATAACGTAAAGATTGCGGTGTGTGACATCCCGCCACGAGGGCTGAAGATGGCGTCTACTTTCATTGGAAACACAACGGCTATCCAGACGATATTCAAGAGGATAGCGGAACAGTTTGTGGCCATGTTCAGGAGGAAAGCTTTCCTACACTGGTACACTGGTGAGGGTATGGACGAGATGGAGTTCACTGAAGCTGAGAGCAACATGAACGACCTGGTGTCCGAGTACCAGCAGTACCAGGATGCGACGGCAGATGATGAAGGGGAGTTCGAGGAAGAAGCGGAAGGCGAGGGTATGGAATAGCAATTACTATTCGATTTTGTGTTTGTGTTTGTCCTTGTGAATGTCCGAATAAAACAAAAACACATATTTATTGGTTTCCTTTCAATGTATTTTAGTGTGCCTACTAAAGACTACTAGTTACTTTCATGTTTTTCCAAACGCACATGAGGAACACACAACATAACAATACCCTTTAGATTCAAACTTCCCAAAACGTATTCGCGTTTCATAATTGAAAAAAAATATATAACGGAACCACGGTCGTTGCAACACGGCCGAAACGTCGGGTGAAATAGGAAAATAATCGAAATCATCATCGCGTTAAATTCCCGTGATATATTGGTTTCCCAGAACGTTCCAAAACCGTCGGTGCCCACTTCCCATTTCACCCACATTCACTGAAAGCATGACGTGACGTGTATCCCTTCTGGACTAAAAGGTTGAGTAGTGCATTTGGATAGAGTATTTTTTTAATCCTTGCGCAACCAAATAAGGGCTCGTACACAAAACTGCGATGCGATGCGATGCGAATTCGCAACGCAGAAAATTACGACACGAATTGCTGCGATGCGATTTCGTGCGACAAGGCGTCTCCCAGGGTGACCATTCCCACTCGTTCCACTAAGATCCCCTAGATCAGTCCCCCAAGGGATTACACAGCACTCAATGTTCCACTACGATCCCCTATGCTGGGGATTCTCTAAATACTAATAAGTGCTATTCCTTTATAGTCCCTTCTAAATAAAAAAGCTACTTACAAAGTAAAAATATGTAATGTCTATAAATAATTAAAAATTTGTCTACAAAGAGGATAATAAATAAGGGAAGAATTTAGAAAATACTTGTGAAGATAAAAAAAAAATATTATGAAATAATTTTGTACCAAAAAAATTATAGATATTTCTGTACCAAAAATGTGCAAAGGTATATGAAGTTCTGGTTACAAAATAAAAAAAATGTTAGAAGATGGTCAGTTTTCGGCGAACATCACAGAACAACAAATTTTGCGGAAAACTGGCGTACCCATCTAATTTGGTGATTCCGCGTGACGTCATGCTGCCGACTGTGCGTATTGCCTATCCAAATTCAAATATTAACTTCGTTTAAGATAATTGATAATTCCACCTTGCAGGCATTGTGCAGAATTGGTTAGCTGCCCAAGAAGGTGTAAGGCTACATTCACACAGCATTATTCGGTACGGTTTTTTTTCATATAATGTTGGGATCACACGTCACACGGCATTACGTGACACGATTTTTACGATTTCAATAGCGGGATGTTGCCGTTTGACCCCAACATTATACGAGAGAAAAACGTGCCGAACAGTGTCGTGTGAACGTACCCTAACAGTTATTAACTGGCCATCTAAAAGTCCCACTCGTTCCACTAAAATCCCCTAGATCAGTCCCCCAGGGGATTACACCACACTCAATGTTCCACTACGATCCCTGTGCTGGGGATTCTCTAAGTACTAATAAAGAAAGGCACTTCAATCAATCTGCCTAGCCTTTTCCCAACTTTATTGGGGTCGGCTTCCAGTCTTACCAGATTCAGCTGAGCACTAGTGTTTTACGTGGAGCGACTGCCTATCTGACCTCCACAACCCAGTAACTGGGTAACACGGTACCCCTTGGCAAGACTGGTGTCAGATCTCAGGCTTCTGACTACCAGTAACGACTGTCAAAGATCTTTAAATGACAGCCGGGACCAACGGCTTAACGTGCTTTCCGAGGCACGGAGGAAACTCGGTATGCTGAAAATGGTCACCCATCCACGGACCGACCTCTTAATAAAGAAAGGCACTTACAAAATAAAAATATGTAATATCTACATATATTTCAAAATCTGTATATAGAGGGTATAACAATGACGTAAATTTACTTTTCTAAAATAAGTTAGATGTTTAGAAAAAAAAGTACCAAAAGCGTTCGTAATCGCGTTTACCAAGGTAGTGAAAGACGTGGGGTTTGAGTCCCATCTAATGCGTTCGATTCTTTTCAACGTTTAACTTAAGTTTATTTAAACGTTATAAACGCAATACCTATATATAAAAAAAAAACTTTCTACTTAAAAAAAATAACTAAAATACTGCAAGTTGTTTAACCCTGAATTATTATTTACTTCATCATTTCTAGAAAACGACCGATTGATATTTGCCCATTCAGCAATTTCAGTTGTGACTCTTGAATCCACTGATCTTTGGGTACTTGGGTAAAAAACAAAGACCAGAAGTCTTTATTGTTTATCCATTGGGCGGCGCTCTTTTTATAACGCATTCAAAACACCTACCAGCGTCAGTTTACGGCAATTTTTTTTATATGCAGATGTACGCCAGTTTTCCGCAAAATTTGAAGTTTTTTTTTTTTTATGTGTACTTTGCCCCACACTAGGAATTTCTTCCTGTATCGTGGGCGCGTTCACAAACATATAAACTCACATAAACAACACCCAGAGCCGGAACAACTATCTGTAGGTCATACAAATATTTGTTCCGTGCGGGCATCGAACCCGCGACACGCAGCGCAGCAGCCAATCGCTTAACCTGCCACTGCGCCAACTGTACGCCCATCAGTTCTGTGATGTTCGCCGAAAACTTACCATCTTCTAACATTTTTTTTATTTTGTAACCAGAACTTCATATAACTTTGCACACTTTTGGTACAGAACTATCTATAATTTTTTTGGTAAAAAACTATTTCATAATATTTTTTTTTTATCTTCACAAGTATTTTCTAAATTCTTCCCTTATTTATTATCCTCTTTGTAGACAATTTTTTAATTATTTGTAGATGTTACATATTTTTATTTTGTAAGTAGCCTTTTTTAATTAGAAGGGACTATAAAGGAATAGCACTTATTAGTATTTAGAGAATCCCCAGCATAGGGGATCGTAGTGGAACATTAAGTGCTGTGTAATCCCCTGGGGGACTGATCTAGGGGATCTTAGTGGAACGAGTGACCATTCCTTCGACGACCGTCAACCGTACTAATTGTATTTTAAATTGAAAACTAGGTCGTGACATGGATCGTAAAAAGAAGTGTGCACTTTTGTTATTGCTTAGGAGATACAGGAAAAAGAAACAAAGAAGATTTTGGGTTCATCCATTTATTACTATTATGAATCCTATATACTATTAGTCATCTAATCTTTCAAGTGATGGTAGAATACCTTTAAAAAAGATGTGTGTCTATTCTCCGGTTCCTTTAAAATCTTTACAATATCATCTTCAAAATTATTATTAACGTTCTTTCTTTTTGATGGCCGCTTTTGGTAAGGTGTGTTAGATGTACCTTCTTGATTATCTGGCTCATTTTCTGATTCATTTATACTGTTAGGGGTCTCATTTTGTAAATTTTTCTTAAGAAATTGTAATTGTTTGTACAGATGGTATTCTTTTATTTTTTTGATCCAGACCCTGACCTACTTGCATCTTTGAGTTTCTTTTCATATTTATTAAAGGTATCCTTAAACCCCCTCCATCTTTGTATTACTGAATTACCTGCAAAAAAATAATAGATAATATAAAATTTATGTATGTTTATATCGTTTTAGGTTAGTGTTCTTTACTTTTCAGGTTTGTTATATAAATTAATCCTTTTTTTCTATTTATGTTACAGATTCATAGCGACCGGAAATGAAATCAGAAATACACATTTTGATTATTATCGAGGAATAAGTACAGTTGCTAAGATAATACGATTAGTTTGTAATGCAATATAGAAATTTTGTTTAAATGAAAACATACCAAAACTAACGCAACAGCTGTTTGACGAAATTGCTGCGAACTTTGACAAGAAAGCCAATTTTCCTAATTGTATTGGAGCCGTTAATGGGAAACATATTCGTATTTGTAGTCCGTCAAACAGTGAATCACTTTTTTTGAATTACAAGGGCTACAATTCAATAGTTTTGTTGGCTATTGCTGACTCGAAATACAGATTCATATATGTGGACATAGGAGCATATGGAAAGGAAAACGACTCCACTATTTTCCACAACACGAAACTGTATGACTTACTGATAAGAGGTGATTTGCCTATACCAACATCGAGGCCGTTACCGGGTTTTCGAGAACTGGTTCCATTTGTTTTTGTCGGAGACGAAGCTTTTTCTATTTCGAATAATGTCATGCGCCCTTATTCTGGTAAGCATTTGTCTGTTAAACAAAGAGTATTCAACTACCGTTTGAGTAGGGCAAGAAGATATGTCGAGTGTACTTTCGGCATACTGGCCAATAAGTGGCGAATATTTCACCGGCCCATTAATGTCTCATATAATTTTGCAATAGACATTGTCAAGGCTTGTTGCATAGGTACTACATAACTTTGTAATTAACCGTGATGGATTAGACACACTTGTTGAAATGATGATAGATGATTCCGAATTACAATCACTTCAACAAGGGTCGAATGTAGGTACTCAGGTAGTACCAAGTGCAAATATAATAAGAAACGAATATTCGGATTACTTTACTAGTGAAGTTGGAGCATTAAGCTGGCAACTACAAAAAATTTAACAATATACTCGTACAATGCGGCCTACAATCAATGTAAGCCGCATTGTATATTATTAAATTTTTTGTAGTTGCTCGCTTTCTTGATAATAAGTCAATACAACAGGTACAAAAGGATCACATCGCAAAACAAAAAAGTAACTCGCTGTCGACGACTAAACATTGGAAACAATTTAAAGAATATTTTTTGTGCTTAAATGAATAGAATGTTTGATTTGTAGGTAGTTTTAGTAAAAAGAATTTAATACTTAATAAATGTATTTGTCTACTTACCAAGTTTAGTTTTTTCATTGTTTTTTTTTCCTCGATATTTGTAAATAAACTTTTACATACGTCCTTCCAAGCATCTTGTTTGATGAATTTGTTTTTATAATCTTCATTACTAGTGCCCCAAAGAACAGGGCGCTCCGCAATCAGTGATATTAAAAAATCAACGTTAAACGTCAAAAAAACGATATTTCTGTCATTTTTTTTTACTTTGAAGTACACGTCTTGCCCACGCGCAGTCCCAGAGCGAACTAAAAATGGCGCCAACAAGTGTGACGAAACATCGCAGGAATGCGCGATGCGAATCAATTCGCAAGTTCTTGCGATGCGTAGAGGGAGCTCGCACATTTTTGCGATGCGACGTCGCATCGCAGTTTTGTGTACGAGCCCTTAGGAAATTCAGTAAAAAAAAAACGTTTCTGGAGACGCGGTGAACCGCGCGGCTCCTCGGGCGGGGCTTTTAGTCAGACCAGACATGTGCACGCGCCGCAGCATACAGCGATCCGTACTCTTTCATACTTTACAAAATGATACTACCGACTTCCAAATAAAAACACTAACCGACTTACCAAAAAGAAGGAGGTTCTATGTTCGACTTCGGGTATGTTCACCGATATCTCCGTCAATTGTGGACCGATTTTGAAAATTCTTTTTTGTTTGAAAGAAAATGTTTCGAAATTGGTCCCATTATAATTTGGTGAAGATCTGATGAAGAACTTCGAAGCTATACGACAGAACTCTCCATAAATATCGGCAAACCTCTCGGGATTGCTGCAATCGCATGTCTGTTTATTGATTATACCTTTTCATAACATAACATCACGCCAGTACGCTCTTAAGGGGTACGCAATTCTCTCATTTCACTGGTTATGTTCAAGTTTCATGATACTGGGGTTATCTATTCTGTCGTTAAGGTAACTTACTAAACAACTTGCCTATTAGGTAGGTACAACTAAAAAGTGAAGAATAAAAACTTTTTTACAAAAAAATACTACCGACTTCCAAATAAGAAAACAACAAAGTGAAATTTTTGAAAGTCGGTGTCTTTCGTAGGTATCATTTTACTGCGTTATGGACACCGATTTCAAAAAGATAGTTATTTTTCACTTTGTAGTGTTTTTATTTGGAAGTCGGTAGTATTTTTTTGTATTTTTTTATTTTTAGCTTTTTAGTTGAACCTAATAGGCAAGTCCTTTAGTAAGGTACCTATAATGCCACAATAGATTACCTGAATATCATGAAACTTGAACATAAGCGGTAATTGATACTGTATCAAGGTTAACTGTACACATCTACGTACCCCTTTAGAGCGCGCTGGCGTGATGTACTATTAAAAAATGGTATAAACAATAAACAGACATACGATTGCAGCATTCCCGAGAAATTTGCCGCAATTTATTGAAGTGTTCAGTTGTATATAATCGAAGTTCTTCATCAGATTTTCACCAAATTCAAATAGGAATAATTTGGAGACATACGCTTTCCAACAAAAAAAGAATTTTCAAAATAGGTCCGTAATTGACGAAACAATGAAAAAAAGAATACATAATTACCTAAAGTCGAACATAGAACCTCCTCCTTTTTAGCAAGTCTGTTAAAAATCTACGCTGCACTGCGCTTCGCTGCACTGCTTCGCCTGCGTCACAGAGTATGTATGACCCACAGGGTTGACCCCATGACAGAGTGGTTGTGATGACAATATGACATGGTGAAAGTAGGTAATCTTATTTTAATATTTAGGAAGACTATGCACGAACGGCATAAACACTTACAGCTTATAACTTTAAGTCGTTCGTGGTGCGTGTTCCGACGCATGGACTCGAAATGTTCCTCAAGGAAGAGTTTTGGCCAAAGGGTGTTGTGTACCGCCGGTTTCGTGGCCAGCTACTTGACACCAGTCAGCGAAACACGACGCCGACACTTCGTGTGCATTAGTTTAGATAATTATGTTATATATATTTACAGTATTTTTAAGATTTTTATGTAAATATAGTATGGTATATATTGATATGGGTCTTGATGCCTGAAATAAATGGATAAATAAATAAAGTTGATGTCGTGCGGATAGGTAGACTGGTGTGGTATGACAAATTTATTACTCTTTAAATAATTAGGTATGGCCCCAAACATTTTGGACTCTTTCAAAAAGTGTATCTTCACCAATGAAACCGACAGATATTTTTTGGAAATACCACAGATAATTATAATACTACCATAGCAATACTTACCTAATTATTTAAAGAGTATTTGTCAAACACTTTCATAGGGTCAAACCCTTTGCCTTGCCGAATTCATTTACGTAATTAGGCTGCTGCAAAACTATTTCGTTAACTACTCACCGTGAAAGCTAAGATTAAGTGAGCTTGAACTGAGCTGTGTGTGTGTGTGCTGAGCTGTATGTGCTGCTTCAGGGTGGAATGACAATTCATTTCACGCTCACTTCGCCTAAGTTTTCACGGTGACATTTTTACAGAATACACCGGCTATTCACTTTGCATCCAGAGGAATCACTGGGTGATATACGAGGTTGTATCGTAATTCTTACCCCGGCTCCACACGTTGGTCTCAGCGCTCGTAACAACCTTGGTCGGTTAATTGCTACCAACGCTCGCCCCAATGTTGGCGCCAATTCAATTTTCAAGATCCACACGATGGGCCAGTGTCGTTGGGGCCAACGTGTGGAGCCGGCGTATATTTAATTTGCACACTGTTTCTATCTACCGTACTTTTGATCGCAGGTCAAAGTGGCAGACATAATAGAAGCTTAGATGTATCTTGTATGTTTGGCAATCTACTAGTTCGATTGGCGCCTGATCAACTTAATAAATTCAAACGCGCGTTTTTCACTGCCAAACAAATAATATAATATCAATGTTACCTTTCATGAAATAAAGTTTAAAATAGTGAAAAGCGATCTGCACTACGCATAACCATATGTGCACCGACTACAGAGCCGGAGAAAAACACAGGTTTATCTTACACGACTGTATTAGTTGCGAGGAACGAGAGCATAAAGGCCCTTCAGCAAAATCGCTGCGTGGACTATGTAGCTTGTGTAGCAGCAAGTGTGTCTTCACCTTTTGATTTCCAGAACAATGTTTTCTAAAAATTAAAAATGTTCTAATAAATTACACCCCTCGAATACCTGGCCATCGTGATTCATTGGTAAAAAGATAAAATTTTCAAAAATCGAGTACAACTTTCAAATTCGATTGACAAAAGAATGCACTGGTCTCATTATACATTAAAATTCTGTGCAATGCACATGCAGTAATAATTTACTTATTTTTTTTTTTAGTTTTTTTTGTTTTATTTTAACCGTTTGATGACAAATTAAACTAAAGTTAATTTTTAATACCAGAATTTAGGCGCCAAATTTTTTGTGAACTTTTATCATGAGGGAAATCGTCCACATCCAGGCCGGGCAATGCGGGAATCAGATCGGAGCTAAGGTAAGGCACACTGTATTAATCTAACAGAGGTGAATTTACCACTGAGCTTCGAGATTCTGTCGCCTCGAGACGGCGGCGTGGCGCGCCGTGATCTGCGCTCGTCTCCATTTGAGGGATTGCTGTCGTTTTCGACCGCAGAGCGTGACGAAATGCGTGAGCACTCTAGTGCTCCCCGGCCAAAGGTATCTGCAGACCACTGTGTCGTTTTAATGTTGTCTGACAGATCCATACGCCCACCCCAGGGTGGATAACATTCATGAGGATGGCCCCGAGCGTCTCCTGCTCAGGAGCGGTTGTGATTTGCTGCCCAGAGCGATCGTGAGTCGAGTAAGTTTGCTACATACAACGGTAAAGTTTTCTTCTCAGAATCTTTCCCCAAAAATCCTTATAACGCCTTTATCTCGATTTAATCCCGAAAAACACTGAAAAAAAATCTTTGGTGGCAATCTCTGCAAAGTCACCCTTGAGACAATAATTAACATAATCATTATTTTTCAGTTTTGGGAAGTGATATCTGACGAGCACGGCATCGACTCCACGGGTGCCTACAATGGAGACTCCGACCTGCAACTGGAACGCATCAATGTGTACTATAACGAGGCTTCGGGAGGCAAGTACGTGCCCCGCGCTGTCCTCGTTGACCTCGAGCCCGGTACCATGGACTCCGTACGCTCCGGACCCTTTGGCCAAATCTTCCGCCCAGACAACTTCGTCTTCGGACAATCTGGAGCAGGAAACAATTGGGCCAAAGGACACTACACCGAAGGCGCTGAACTAGTAGACTCCGTCCTTGACGTTGTAAGAAAAGAAGCAGAGGGTTGTGACTGCCTGCAAGGCTTCCAGCTCACGCATTCTCTCGGAGGCGGCACCGGATCCGGAATGGGGACTTTACTAATTTCAAAAATCAGGGAAGAATATCCTGACAGGATAATGAACACCTTCTCTGTAGTCCCTAGCCCGAAAGTATCGGACACCGTTGTAGAGCCCTACAACGCGACCTTGTCGGTCCATCAATTAGTCGAAAATACCGACGAAACATACTGCATCGACAACGAGGCGTTGTACGACATCTGCTTCCGTACATTGAAGCTAACTACCCCAACGTATGGTGACTTGAACCACCTGGTATCCGCGACCATGTCGGGCGTGACGACGTGTCTGCGGTTCCCCGGACAGCTGAACGCGGATCTGAGGAAGCTCGCTGTCAACATGGTGCCCTTTCCAAGGCTACACTTCTTCATGCCCGGCTTTGCGCCGCTTACGTCACGAGGCAGCCAGCAGTACCGAGCACTCACCGTGCCGGAGCTCACGCAGCAGATGTTTGACGCGAAGAACATGATGGCGGCGTGTGACCCGCGACATGGGAGATACCTCACCGTCGCCGCAGTGTTCCGCGGGCGCATGTCCATGAAGGAAGTGGACGAGCAGATGCTCAATATCCAGAACAAGAACAGTAGTTACTTCGTCGAATGGATTCCGAATAACGTCAAGACTGCCGTCTGCGATATACCTCCGCGTGGTTTGAAGATGTCTGCTACCTTTATTGGTAACACTACTGCTATACAGGAACTGTTCAAGAGGATTTCTGAGCAGTTCACTGCCATGTTTAGAAGGAAGGCTTTCTTGCATTGGTACACTGGTGAAGGTATGGATGAGATGGAGTTCACCGAGGCGGAGAGCAACATGAACGACCTGGTGTCCGAGTATCAGCAGTACCAAGACGCGACGGCAGATGATGAAGGGGAATTCGACGAGGAAGTGGAAGAATGAATGTTGTTTTAACCGTCCAATGTTTTGTACTGTCGCTTGTCCATGTTTAGTGTTAGGTGTAACTATTCGTTTTGATGTTATTTAATTTGTTACAATGAAATAGAAACTTGTGTAACAATGCTGATTTTAATTTGCTGATACACATCCTGACACACAACACACACAAACCTTTATAAAAATCTGAGCAGATTAGTAGCAGATTTCAAATTCTAATTATAGATTTGAATTATACTTCTGCTAATCAGTCGCTAAATGGCGTCAAGATTTAAAAAGGCTATATACATGCGATAGACACGTACGCACGATGCCAAACTAGGCACTTGGCACAAAACACCACGTCCACGGCTGGATGCACGCGCTTACTCTTCTCCCACCGCCGCCGATCAACTAGAAGTGAGTAGAGCTACTATGTACGAGTTGGTGAGCAGTGAGAAGCGAGCTTGGGGTTCCGATGGTTTTGTCACTCGGCTATAAGCGATTGTTCTTGTACGACGTGTGAAGAGTGAACCTTTTGGGAAGTGTTCGTTTTGAACCTAAAGGGCACCACTCTGCTAAATTCATATATTTCAGCTATAGCGGTCAAACCACCCGCACTGTAGGTCACTGGTTTGATCTCCTTTGGCGTGAGTTCTAACCGCCAAGCGAGCATCGCTGAGCGAGTATACCGCTGAGTGAGTATTAAGCCGGTTGCAGACCAAGAGCTAAGTTTAGCTTAGCTGACACAGTTTTTCATACTTGTGTAATATGCAAACTAAGCTTTGTGAGCTAACTAAAATATGCGAAGCTAAGTTAGTTGTGTATGCCGATGGGCAGCTACACGAGCTTATTCTCTCCCGGCTACCCCGCACCCCTTTCGCACATCCTTTGCCAATACTGTCCTGTGTCTTGCGTTGCCGTCGTGCGCACGCTCGTTTTGTGGCGAATATGGAGCAATTTATTGAAATTGTAAAACAATTTCCTATAACATGGGACACACAGTCGAAGGATTATCAAAACTTAAATAAAAAGGATGTCTTTTTCTATGTGTAACGTATTCATCATCGGAACTTTCAACCGGTTGCACTGGACTATGAGCTATTAGAGTAAGGTTATTTTGAGTGTGCGTAAGGGACAGATTTAAACAAGTCATATACATCTGTCACACTCACACACACTCAAAATAATCTTACACTAAGAGCTTATGGACTACCTGCGAACTGAACTTCGCAACACTGACTGAGCTTTCGTTTAGTTCTATTTTTAGTTTGTCTTAGCTTAGCTAAGCTGCCTTTGTTTAGCTTCGGAAAAGCTTAGTTGTCGGTCTGCAACCGGCTTAAATCCTTTGATAGCTCTTGTCACTGAGAAAAACTAGTGGTGCGAGAGTTTTCGCCAGCAGTGTGATCAGCCAGCGATCAAGTATTAATATATTTGTCTCCTTTATTGACACGATCTATATATCTTTTGTCCGTTTCTTCAGCGAGATAATAGTCGACAGCTAATAAAGAATCAAGTAGAGCTAACTAGGACAAGTGCCTTAAGTTTTTATTGGCCCCAGGTGGCCAGCCAGGTCGTGTAACTTCTACGTAGGTCGCAGAAACTTGTCGAATGTAACTCACCCGTTGCGCAGCAGCTTGATACTGCTTGTTGGCTGTATTAGTATTTAGTGGTATGTAGCCACCAACAGTCCAATACCTTAACCGTGTCTCACACGGAATATTTTTTTTATGACATGCTGACGGACGAGACGAATCGGAGACAAGGTGAGGCGATGCGCTGTTGGAACTCCACGCTCCGGTGCGACGATGGACAGTGTTTGTTCCGATTCATTGTCGAATCTGAAATCCACACTAGACGCTGCGCAGCGACGGCGTGCGTTGCTCTCTTGCGTTGTCAACGTCATGCGTCGTCGCAACGCAGGTGTGGCATACAATGCGTTGATCCGCTGCGATGCAACAACCCAACGCACTAATGAGGCCTCAGCTTTAGCCGATGTTCACACTACATTTCTATGTACAGGTTTTAACAAATTGCTAGGTAAAGTCTCATACAAATAATTTATTAAATAAATAATAAATACAGCCTATTAATCACTTTCGTTGGCGGCCTCTTCCTCCCCTTCTTCATCTTCAAACTCCTGGTCATCACCAGTCGCATCTTGGTACTGTTGGTACTCCGATATCAAATCACTCATGTTGTGATCAGCATCGGTAAAATCTGCTTCGTCCATCCCTTCGCTTATGTACCAGTGGAGGAACGCTTTCCTCCTGAACATTGACGTGAACTGCTCTGAAATTCGTTTGAACAACTCCTGAATAGCTGTAGTGTTTCCTATGAAGGTCGCGGACATTTTTAGGCCTCTTGGAGGAATGTCGCAAACTGCTGTCTTAACGTTATTGGGGATCCATTCCACAAAGAAGTCTTTATTTTTGTTTTGGATGTTTACCATTTGCTCGTCTACCTCTTTCATGGACATGCGACCACGGAAGATAGCAGCGACTGTCAGATATCTTCCATGTCGAGGATCACAAGCCGCCATCATGTTTTTCGCGTCAAACATTTGTTGCGTCAGCTCTGGTACTGTCAGAGCTCGGTATTTTTGGCTTCCTCGTGACGTCAGCGGCGCGAAGCCGGGCATGAAGAAGTGTAGCCTGGGGAAGGGCACCATGTTGACGGCGAGCTTCCTCAGGTCTGCGTTCAGCTGTCCGGGGAACCTCAGACACGTCGTCACGCCTGACATGGTCGAGGAAACCAAGTGGTTCAAGTCGCCGTATGTCGGAGTCATCAGCTTCAGGGTACGGAAGCAGATGTGGTACAACGCTTCGTTGTCGATACAATATGACTGTGTGGAATTCTCTATCAGCTGATTTACGGCTAAAGTCGCGTTGTATGGCTCAACTACAGTATCAGACACTTTGGGACTAGGGACCACGGAGTAAGTAACAGAAATCCTGTCAGGATATTCTTCAGTCAAATTCGCTAGCAGCAGCGTTCCTAACCCCGACCCGGTACCACCTCCAAGAGAATGAACAAGCTGAAAGCCTTGTAAACAATCGCATCCTTCCGCCTCTTTTCTCACAACATCAAGAACTGATTCAAGCAAATCTGCGCCTTCAGTGTAGTATCCTTTAGCCCAGTTGTTGCCTGCACCTGTGACACCAAATACGATGTTATCGGGTCTAAATATCTGTCCGTAGACTCCACCTCTTATGGCATCCATAGTGCCAGGTTCCAGGTCGACTAAAACAGCTCTTGGGACGTATTTGCGAGACATTCCTTCGTTGTAGTAAACCACGATACGTTCGAGTTGAAGGTCGGAATCGCCGTGGTATTCGCCTGCTGGATCGATCCCATGTTCATCGGAGATCACCTCCCAGAACTGTAATAAGTAAAATATTATATCAATTTAAATAAGGCAATAATTGGTCAGGAACAGGTGGTGTCAAATAACATTGGCACTTGAAATTTCACTTTTGTTTCCTGTCTTAACCAAAAACGAGAAGTGACTAATTCCGTAACAATTGAAACTCAGCTGTGTCTTTAAATACTTAACGACCAAAAATTGCTCTGTGAGACGATATTATGCCGTCAGGAAATCATAAATACTCGTAATATTATAATTATAGATCTGGATAAAGCCCAATTTTGTGAATTTGTTTTCATGTGCAGGATAATCTCTGAAACCACTACACCTATTTGAAAAATCTTTCACCCTTTGCAAGGTACATTAGTCCAGATGATTATAGGCTCTAAATTATTAAGACCCAGGCAAAGCTGGGGCGAGCCATTAGTAAATTATATTTTACTTACTTTAGATCCAATTTGATTGCCGCACCTCCCAACCTGAATGTGGACTATTTCTCTCATTTTAACACTACGAATTTATCAAAAACAAACAAATAAAAATGAAATTGTTTCTTAAAAAACTACTAAAATACAAAACTTGTTAAATACGCCTACATCTAATTAAAACGAAAAATAAAATAAATTACGTTAGTAAAGGCCTTTTGTTTCATGGCCAAGTAGTTTGAAACGGGATGGTTATGATGGTAACTATGTAGATTGTTTGTTATATACACACTAATATTATATAGGCGAAAGTTCGTGAGTGTGTGTGTTTTTGTATGTTTGTTACTTCTTCACGCTCAAACGACTGGACGTATCTGGGTGGACACAGAGATAGATTATAGTCTGGAATAGCACATAGGATACTTTTTGTACCGGGGAAATGTTCCCTTGGGATAATATTTGATAAACGTGAAAATTTGTGAGAATGGATGGATGTTTGTTACTCTTTCACGCAAAAACTACAGAACGGATTATGATGAAATAAAGAAAGATACTAGCTGACCCCCGCGGCTACGCTCCCGTCAACTGGCTATCTACCTACCTGCCTTACCTATCTACCAACATACTCACCTGCCCCACCGATCACCCTACCTACCCTACCCTATCCTACATACATTTCTACCCTATCCTACCCTACCCTATTCTACATAACCTACCCTACCTACCTATCAACCTACCAATTTGTTAAACCATTTATTTGAATAAGAATTAATACTGCAATACGAATGTAACCAACTTTTATATCTACCGGCGATCTAATAAAATTTTAGAACACAAAAGCTGCTATTGTGAATTAACTATGATAGTGAGATATATTCTCTCGCAGACTTTTTTCTAGGTTATAGTGTACATAACTTTTATGTATCACCTCTAGTTTTCTCGCTGTGCACGCAAATTAACGATTTCTATAGGCAAAATTATGCTACTTTGGGTTACATTATTGCAATTTTCATATAACGATCTCTATTTTTTTAAATTAAATTATAGCCTATGTTACTCGGAAATAATGTAGCTTTCCATAGGTGAAATATTTTTTTAAATCGGTTCAGTAGTTTCGGAGCCTATTAGGTACAAACAAAAAAATCTTTTCTCTTTATAATATTGCTATAGATTGGGAAAAGTACTAATACGGCGGCAACTAGTTAGAAATGAAAGTAGTATTTATTATATTTGCATGCCACAGACGCAAATACGGCAGTCAGTAGATAGAGATTTTTACTTTCGTATACCTAGCAGTTACAAAACATGAACGCACTTTTAACTATGTCTATTGCGTAAACCTTAAATTGCAATAAAACGACAAAACTGATTTAAAAAAATCTATTAATACTATATTGCATATAAATTCTTATACTAGCTTTGATCAATAATACACTAGATGATCGATAAGTGCTTCAAAAACGGGCCGAAAAAATAAGAGCACAAATTTAATACGCTTGTGGTCTTATTTCAAATTAGTATGGTCCGACCATAGTCAACATTGAGACATCAAAATGGCGCGGTGTGCGTTAAAAAATTGTGCTAATAACCACCGCAACACCGAGATTTTTTAAGGAATATGGTTTTTTCCTTAAGTTTATATCCAAGTGTTTTTCATAAAGTAAAAACCGAATTACAAAGTCAATATAAATCAATTACCAAATATTATGATTATTTGACCAACGTTTGCGTCGACAACGCGCCAACTATTTTAATAAACATCCGACTGTTCTGGAACTTTGTGATTTAGACTTTAAAACATGCACGTAAGATAAAATTTGTTTTGATGTATATTGAGCAGCGAAGAAAGGTCATAAAAAGATTATTGATTTTTGTACATAGCTTTGTGAATGCAACTTTAACCCCGAGTTTCCGAGCTCAAAATTATCACAGAATTAATGTGACAAATTGTCAAGCTCGCGCTATCTGCTATCATTGGTTGAATGAATTTCAACAGCCAATCACAGCAGATAATGCATACTTGTTAATTTGTCACATTATTTCTGCGATAATTTTGAACTGAGACTCAGGGTAAGCATCATTGAATTTAATGTTGAATTTGCATTAATAGAATATATTTTTTTCAACAAGAATTATTAGAATTACTTAAACACAATTGCCGATTAAGTTTTTTCATTCTATTTTTAATGTATTTTGAAGAACAGATAAGAATGACAGTTAAATTTTGCAGTAGCGGTGTTCTTATGATCTAAAAAATTTATAGTAAATCTAGTAGAAATTTGCTTGTTTAATTATCATAATAATTATCGTAGGTAACAACAACGATTTAAAATAAAACGCATTAAAAAAAATACATCATGAAAATCGATTGAAGAAAAGAGAATCTAATACTGGAACGAAATTATAAATTGGAAACACTTTTTATTTTATCCACTAACCTATTGTTTCCGGATTTACCTTTTATATATATTACATTTTATCTTTTCGGTACTTCTTTTTGTGCAAAAATATTGCAATCTCGTGTGGATAAATGAGTACCGCGATTAATAAACATAAAACAAAATGTTTTTGTAACAAAAGCTAATTGTTAGGCGTTTCATGGCCAAAAATGGTAATTTGCCTTTAATTTGATTAAGTTTGACTTAGCTAACTGTACCAAATTCAAGTTGTTAGTATACGTTCGTACATTAAATTTAATTATTTAAAGAATGGTATCCGTTCGGAACAAAAAATTAATAAGAGTTAAAACAAATACCAGTGGTATTAGTTGTTGGTATTAGAACGGAATAAATCTACCAAATGACTTTCACGTGTGATTGACACTGGCATGGCCACCATCTGGGCTTTTAATTTTGATAACACAAAGGATTTTTCGATAATTAGTCAAAATTTGTCGCTAAATATCAGAATATGTCGGCCACTGGTTCAAAAGTAAGAAGAGTTTAAAGGTGACCGATCTGGGGAGCATCTTTTTGTGAGCGACTATTTTTTTGTGTTACCAAAAATAAAAGTTGTGAAAGTCGTGTGACTATTGGATAGTTACACGATTTTCATATTTACAACAATTATAAGTAGGAGGAATGATAGTAGGATCGCGTTAAGTAGAGAGGTGAAAGACACATAATTATTCAGAAATAACTTTAATCATAAAAATATAAATCACAAAACAACAGTTACTTACATCAAAATTGCGTCGTGCTTATAAAAATGCAAAATACAAAGTAATGTTCTAGTTGAATATATTAATATTATTAAGTAACATCCCCTTTCGTGCTAAGGCAAGATTCATAGATAGCACTTATGAATATGAACTTAATTACTAGTTAACGTTCATATTACGATTGCAGTTCATATTCTTATGACACAATTGCTTACATTGGTTATATGAACACGTACCTTATGATAATAGAAATAAGGTTTATGTTCGCTTAGCAAAGCAAAGTTTGATCTGTGAATCTTGCTTCAAATCTTTAATGTTGCAAAGTACAGTCAGCATGATAAATAATGTAATATTTAATTCTATTTTTATAGATACAATACAATACGTTAAATGAAGTACACAACCTCAACATTATAAAGGTTCATCATGTTTTAAAACTTGCGATCAAAGATGATACCAATGGTACTCATCAATTATATTAATCCTAGCGGTTCTTTTCAGTAATGGTCATTCTCCGATACTACAAAGACTTTCGAATCGTTTGTAGATTTCCGGAACAAATTTTTACAAAAATTGAAATTAAGATTTAGGTTTTGCAGATACATTCTATAGTTAGTAGCCGACCAAAATTAATTGTTCGAATTATTCTAGTAATCTGGTCATTTTAGTCAAATAGAATAATCACCAATAAAAGCCTATTAACACAGTTGCCTTTTCATTATCATCACTGACACAATCAACCTTGTTTAAGCGACTTTCTAAAAAGGAGGAGGTTCTCAATTCGGATGTTTGTACATATATATATACTAGCTGACCCGGCGAACTTCGTACAGCCTTAGAAATTTGGTGACATACCTACTGCACCGCCACCTACCGGTTCCAATTGTGGTCCAAACCATCCAGGAACCCATTAAAATATACACTCAACATTTCATTCAAATCGGTCCAGCCGTTTAGGAGGAGTTAGGTGACCAACACACGTACAGAAGAATTATATATAAGAAGATATATGTTTTTTTTGTTAAATTATGTTCGGGCATAACTCCGTCATATATAGACGGATTTGCAAAAGTCTTTATTGCATGAAACGGTGAGGTGGTTCCAAGTCAGAATCTGATGAGTCCCATGGAAATCGAGGCAGCTCCTCAAATATTATAGACAGACATGTAGCGATTTTGGTATTTTCATGAACATGTCAAGGATTTGCATTCAGAAAGTATCATTTGGCGTAGTAGAACTGATGAAAAAGACAACAGTCGGCGTCGAAAAAACGAAAATAAATAAACAATAGATACCAAAGACACCGACTTCCGAAAACAAAGATTTTTCGCTTTGCAATGTTTCGCTTTAGATGACGGTTTATTATTCCTTGTTATATTTTTGCGATGAGATTGTATTATTTATTAGTTACTAATTTCACTTAAAAAACCGAAGTGTTAACCAACTCTTGTTGCTGATTGTACCTCGACCCACAACAACCAGAATTCGACAACCATTTGCATTTAAGAACACTTAAAGAGAACTTTCGTTACATTATTATTGCACTAGAAACTTACAACTAATTATTATTAGGGGATAATTTAAGCATAATATCTGTTATACGTTATGTAACAGAGAAGTGTGTTCATATTTTTAAAACAGCCTCTGTCCACGTATATGAACAATTTTCGCCAAGGAAGTCATATGCCAATATTCTTTTAGATTTTTACAAAGTTTTGTTTGGTTTTTTATACAAAGTTAAAAGGTTTTAAATGCAAGGTTTTGTCTTCAGCTGAACATAATTTAAATAGAAGATACGATTTTTATTTTTTGAGGACTTTCTTGGCAGCAGTTGAATGTGTAGAAACAGTCTATAAAATATGACTACACTTTTCCGTTACACCCTTTATTATGACTAGCGCTGTATTTTGTATAGTTCTATCACTAATTCAGTGCTGAGAGGAAAACATACTTGATATGTTTTGTTATTGTTTAACTGTTCTCTGAGATTTCGTCTAGTTGTTTTAATACCATCTGTAAAATTTATGAAATTTAAATTAATTTAATTGAAATCTTTGTTTTGCATTGACTATTGCAATATGTAAACTCTAGAGTTTGCATACCAGGGAAGGACTTCTGCAAGCAAATTGATTACAAAACCTGATGTTATATCATCCCTTTAGGGCTAATTTATCAACATACAGAAAAAAATAAACAATAAAAAAATAACTGACATATTTTCAAAATTTATGTAAATGTTATTAATGGTCGTTATGTGGCAAATCTACAATTTTTCTTTCAATACAAAAGCAGACAAACCGCCATTTTTATTCGTTAAGCAAAAGTAGACTCGTCTATTGAAAAATCAGCCCTTAGAGACGCAACAAAGAGTGGTTTCATCTTTTAACTCGGTAGGATCAATAACAAAGTGGCCAGATTTTTTGAAGAGAAATATTTAACTTAAGTAGAAAGCAAAGGCAAACTAAAAATTCGAAGTATTTGCATTATTTGCATAATGCATAACCATTATTGCATGAGACATGAGACATCGAGACATAATTCAAGTCTCGACTTTTCTGCCTCACAAGAGCTTTCTCCGTTTGGGTCAGAAATAAATAGGTCAGCCCAAAAATAATACGTAAACATTTTTGAATAATATGTACATATTTTTAGAATATGTACAGCTTTGGATAATATAAATAAAATATGGGATGGAAGTATATTATTATTATTTAATTAGCTTAATATGTAGTTCCCCCACTGGGCAAAGGCCTCCCATTTCTATACAGGCAACTTTATCTTCTGCCTTCTTGTATTATTGCAAGTTTTTTTGTACTGACAACTAAACTTAACTTTTGTAAATATTTTAACATTTTAAGTTTAATTCTTCCTGTACGGTTTCTTCTCGATAGATTTCCAATAAAAAAGAAAAGAATCTGGCAATACAATCAAGTAAATAGCCAAAGATATTCACGTCATATAATTGACGAAATAACAAGATTCTTGAAATGTTGCTCAAAGAGGAAGTTTGAAGTACTTTACCTCCCCATAAGTTATATGTACAATATATACATTATCTATCTCAAATTATGACAATTGACTTTCGGTCTACATTTTCTCTCGTATAGCACAAATTAAATAAAAAATGTCTCATACTGTGGTAAAATTCAAGCCAATCTTAAACTTCAACGCATGCAAAAGTTACAAAATAACAAAAAACATTAAAATACTTACAAATCTTAAACGAGCACCTTATTCTTCAACAAATACATATTAGCGTAAACATTTTTTCTGTTTGACAACACTGGCACATAGAATGCTCTGAACACTTGGTGGGACTTCTTAGCGTCGAGTATGGCAACACTGGATATGACTTCCCAGGAGGAGTCTTTATGGTAGGCCGGTTCTAGTTTCGATGGTCTGCCTATGTTGGAGTCTATCAGATAGTTGCATTCTTTCGGTGAGATGTAGGTTCTGTTGTCGCCTTTGTTGAGATCGTTGAAATGTGGGTGGATGAGGCGAGTGGCTGAAACGAGAAATTAATATTGAATTTAGTTCGAACTGATAGGTTTTATAACCGACTTCCCAAAAGGGAGGTTTCTCAATTCGACGGTATACATGTTTTTTTATGTGTGTTCGCGGATAACTTCGTCGTTTATAAACCGATTTTAATGATGCTTTTTTTGTTGGAAAGGAGATATCCCAAGGGTGGAACCATGATAAGAAAATCAGGATCAGATGAAGAGTAATCCCAGAGAAATCGAGGGAACTCCTCAAATATTATAGGCATATATATAGCGATTTTGGTATTTTTATCAACAATGCAATCATTTACACTCAGAAAATACCATTTGGAGAAATGGAACCGATGAAGAAAACCACAGGTGCCCACTAGAACTCCTTAATGCTAAGTTTGTCACGGGTTTAAGATATTTCGAATAGTTAACCGACTACGATGAAGCAAATACTTAAAAATAAATGGTAGGTACTGATGATATGGTAACATCGAACAGATCTGATGATGAAGCCGGAAGGTAGGCACTGGAACTCCGAAAAAAAACAATTGATCCTATTCGTGTTTGGGCTTTAGAGTATGATTCTCATGGTATTTAGAGGTACCTACCAAAACTAAAAAGACATAAATAAAAAAACTTTTAACAAAAAATCTGGTATATTGGTTTGGTAAAATGGTAATGGTTAATGGTATGAGCAAACGCGGCTTGGTTGGTGACCGATCGTTAACTAACTTTATAATAATTTTAATAATAAAACGAAATATTTGGGTCAGCGTGGAACTGCTGACTGCGCGCGCGATTGACATCAATAAACTGTACTTTGTACATATTCCCGAGGGACTGGATGATGAGGGTTCATGGTGATAAAACAATAATATGGTGCAATAAACAAGATGATAGTAACATAAAACTCTTAAAAATTCAATTTATTACAGTCTCTATTCCACTACACTAAAACTGAATGAGTTTGGGAATTTCACTTTATTCACTCGGGCATATAAATGGTCAGTCGCACTCGTACTGGGATGGTTATTCACTCTATTGTATTCATCACTAACACTAAAACACTGATTAGTTTCACTATGGCACTGGTGGTCAGCTATATGGCGGGTTCTCGGTTGCGGTTGGGGCGGTGGCAGCGTCCGGGACGTTGGCGTCGCTTCCGCGCGCCACTGTACTCGTGCGCGGATCCTCCGCACTTTGTACGCCAAACATGTTAATAGAATAGCTCCAGCAATTATGTAAATCGCGATGTAGTGGTGAACATCATGGTAATTGAAAGATGTTTCGTCTTCTAGATCTTTTTTGGTGTTATTTTTTACTTGATCAATTTTATCGCCGATCGTTTTCAATTCCCAGCGGATGTCTGCTTGGTTAGTGTCTATCTCATAAACATGTAAGGGCATGGTCACATTTACAATATTGTTAATGGTAGGTATATCAATGTTTATGATATCTGGTTTCAACTTTCAGTCATTGCTCGACTGTCTGCGCGAAAGTAATGTGATTCCGTCGTCTTTGATGACGCATCCACTTGCTAATGCGAGTATCCCGGCCTTGTCTAATCGCTCAATGGTAATTTGATCGTCACATATGACTTGTATGGAGCATTACCCGCAACATGAATACAAGTAATTGTTTACCTTGTGTAATTGTACCCAGGTATTCTTGCACTTTCTATTTTCCGTCTTACAACTTAAGGACTCAATTTCTCTAGCACAGTAAATTGGTTCTGTTTTGGTTATTGAAATAGGTATTTGATGGGCACAGAGCAAGATGTAAATCATAATGAAGGCATTGTTGTATTTGTAGACTAGATAGTGGTATTTGTAAGTCCTTTTGATAGTTGACGGCCAATAGATCAGATGCAATAATTATTTGTCGCATTTTGTCGCCGATTGCTATTGGAATTGGTATCAATTTGTATATTTCAAAGGTGTCTCTGCCTACTAACGGTAATTTTATTTCGAATATCAAATTGTCCCCTGTAAATCTTGTTTTAACAGTTAATAAATGGTAAAGTTTGGTTAAATCAGTTTGAATGTTATCGATTGGTAGCAATAATTCCTTAGAAATGTGGGCTGAGATGATATGAAGTTCTTTGGTTAATTGTTCTGGTTGTAGTAGACGTATGTTGAATGAACCATGGAAGATGTCAGTGATTGTGTTTAAAAACCTTTGTTGTATATCCTTCAGATTCATAAGTATACCGTTGGCTGATATTGAAGACAAGGTAAATTCATTGGTATATGCGTTTTCAGATATTTGTTTTTGCATACTATTAGTTAAGTTATCTATTTTATTAAGGTGCTGGTTAAAATTATTATGTTGTTGTCTTACGGTTTTTTCCATTCTCTTTATAACATTAAACTCTGACTCATTTATCGATGTTTGAAATATTTCTGGTTGCCTCAAAGCTTAGTCAAATCTTGCTGGTATTTTTGTGCGAAGTCATCGTCGAGTACTCCAAACAAACTGTGAGCTATATGTATAGACCCCACAGCATTCACTAAGCCACGACAACGAAAATGGTGCCATTCTGGTAACTGTCCATGGTTGGTCAACATTTCATTATAATGGGCTAATTCAACTTGACAATGGCGCAGATGTAACAGAACTAGTTGACAGTGAGATATGGTTTGTATTTTTTGACAACAATTATCTAAATTGTCTATATACTTTGTGGCTAATGATACGCCTTCCCAATAAGCAGTCATATCATAAAATACTACTAGTTTCCATTCGTCTCTAATCAATCTCATGTTACTGATTTTATCGAAGTTTGGTTATCTGGCAGCTTTTTTGTATGGAGAGTACAATGTGATGGCGACACTAACAGCATAAGCACCATAAGTGCCATGGTTAAAATGCTACATTTCGTCGACTTGATCTTTCTTCGACGTGGTGGTGTCTCATAGCATTTTTCGGGGTCCACTTCAGTTGTGGTTCTTTGTTGATTTATTTCGGTTGGTTCATTTGGTCGGTTCTCCTCTTGGTGGATTGGAAGGATTGACAGTTTGGTGATTGGTCGTTTTAATATGCCTCCTTTGGTTTTGAGCGTGTCTACTCTAACAAGACCGTCATCGCCGGGATGAATTTCTAATATTCTTCCGAGGGCCCACCTCCTTTGAGACACGTGTACGTCTTGAATAATCACTATGACATTGATTTTAACATTTTTATGAGAATGGTGCCACTTGGATCGCGTATTTAATTGGGTTAAATAATCAGATTGCCAA
The DNA here is from genome assembly GCA_947562075.1 of Orthosia gracilis. NCBI lineage: Eukaryota > Metazoa > Arthropoda > Insecta > Lepidoptera > Noctuidae > Orthosia > Orthosia gracilis. The sequence goes on along the minus strand of OX387268.1, from coordinate 37,637,478 downwards.
CGTTTCCAAATATCTTGGTTAATTTTCTGGACGAGTTGCCATCTGGTACGTTCGTCTTTCTCGGTCTCTATTATGGTTAATAATGGTCCACTGGCCAGAAAATGCGAAGGTGTCAAAAAAATTTAATCGTGTGGATCTTCAGAAATGGCACACAGTGGTCGTGTATTCAAGCAGCCCTCTAACTGTGTCAATAGGGTCGAGAATTCTTCGTAGGTTAGCTTTTGGTTACCTAGCACTCGACGTAGACGGTATTTAAAGCTTTTGACGGCGGCCTCCCACAGACCGCCTGCGCTTGGCCATGATGGCGCATTGAAATGCCACTCTATTTGCATTTCTGCCAGATGTTGATGAGCAATTTGGTCTATGGTTTGAGTCAAATTAAAATACTCCTTTTGTATGGTGTTGTTAGCTCCAACAAAATTGGTTCCTCTTCCTCAATTCTTCGAAGTGCAGCTATAAATGTTGATGACGTGAGGTCCGACACAAGCTTTTGTTGCTAAACATACAAAAACAGCTATTTAACCACCACCTGCATTTTATGCCGCGGCCCTTGTTACTTTTACATAGGCGGTAAAATCAACGCCCGTATGAAAAAAGGGTCGTGTCTGATTTATCCGCGCAGCTGGTAAGTCTGCCATTAACTGGTTTTGGTTTTCAAATTTAGCTCGTCGCCATATCACACAGTTACGTTAACGCTTCTTTACGGCATTATTTCCACCTATGATCCAAAATTTTCTCCTCAACCAAGGTAAGTCGAGGTCCTCTATGGAATGTCATTTTGTGTGCATGGTCAATAAGCATATCAGTAAGCTGATTATTGTGTGGTAATATCATCGGATGCTTCATTTCTTCACTGAGATTGGCATGTTTTATTATCCCGCCAACTCGTAAAACATCTTCAGAGTCAATGTAATGGTGTAATGGTAGTAAACGACTTTTTGAACTCAAATTAGTCTGGTTTTTAAGATTGGTAATTTCTTCATAAAATTCTGTTCTTTGTACGTGCATTACAAATTGGTTAGCAGCTCTATTCAATTCTCCAATGGTTAGGTATGTTGGTTTTTTATTGTTATGTGAGAACGCGCGTAATATCCACGCGAGTACTCGACACGTTCGTAAATAAGTACTGTTGTTGGTTATCAAGTTACCTATGACGTCATTTTCATATGGTTTAGTGATGACATTGGTTTGGTATTGGTTTCTAGTTTCTTCGTGCGTGTAGTATTTTGGTTTCTTGGTACGAGGATTGGGTTTCGACGTTAGGAGCCAGTTAGGACCACTCCGCCAAATGGGATCCATCCTAGTTGCGTCTGTTGTGCGATGGGTTGTGATTGATCTTCCTTTATAATGCCGTGTAGGATAATTTCAGAATACATCTCTGCACCTAGTAATAGGTCGACAGGGCTTTGGTTGAATTCAGGGTCTGCGAGCTGTATATTTTTGAGGTACTGCCAGGAAGGTTTGGTGAAAGATTGGTTTGGTAGCTTTTTGATTAAGTTTTTCATTATTAATACATCAATATTCGTGGTAAACTCATTATGTTTTGATGCTATGGTAATTGTCATTACTCCCTTACAGTTACTTTCTTTCGCTCCAAAACCGAAGATGGAACCTTTACACCTTCGGCGAGGGATTCCAAGTTGCTGTGCTGCATCTTCGGAAATAATGGATGTTTGAGCCCCTTGGTCAATAAGGGCTCTCATAGTTTTGTAAGTTCCGTCAGCTCCTAAAACATTAACTTGAGCTGTTGCTAATAGAATGTCTGTCATTGGCTCGTTTCTTTTGACACGTGTGAAAAACATTTTGATTGGTTATGCCGATTGGTATGAGTCTGGTTGGTAACAGGGTTAGTAATCACGTAGGCATTGTGCAATAGCGAATTATGCTTTTCGTGGCAATGGCGACATGTTTTTTGCAACGTACACTCTTTGCCGTTTTGGTTAATTAGGCAATTTTTGCAAATGTTATTTTGCTCAATTAGTTTCCGTTTTTTTTGGTTATTTAGTTCACGCAAATTTATTGCATATAAACAGTTCATGGTTTCGTCACAAATTAAACATTTTTGATATGGTTTGATAGCAGAATGATTAATAAATGGTTTGCATTCGTCGTGTCTATTAGCATTATTGAATCCTGAATCTCTTGGGTTTTTACGTTGAGTACTGGTATTAAAATTTAGGTTAGAATGTTTTTGTTGGTTATGGAATGGTTGCGTATTCTTAATTGTCTCAGTTTTGCGACGAACTGTCTCTAAGGCAGTAAATTTTCCTTCAAGATAAGCTAGAAAATCTTGCAGATGTGGCAGGTCTCAAGGGTCCGGCAATGAGTCAATATAATCTGTATACGTTACGGCGTCCATGTTCTGGGTGACAAGGTAGGTATACGATTATCGGGTCCCAGGTAGATATGTCTATGCCTAGATTTTTTAGTGCGTTGAGGCATTCATTAGTGGTATCATGAAGCTTTTTTATACTGGAAGCTGTTTGTTGGTGCATTACTGGCAAAGACATGAGAACATTCATGTGTGAATTAAAAATTAGTTTTTTATTATTGTATCTTTGATTTAGAATGTCCCAACAGGTCTGGTAAATGTCGGAGCTTACACGAAGATGTTGTATCAGTTTTTCAGCTTCTCCACGTAGTTTCATTTTTAAAAACTGCATTTTTTGGGCCGGAGAAATTGAATTATTACTGTGGATAGATTCATTGAACAAGTCTTTGAAAGAAATCCATTGTTGGTAATATCCGTTGAAAATTGGTATATCTATTTTTGGTGTAGAATTATCTCTGTGCTTAGCGTCCCACATTCATTGGTTAATAGATTTTTTAATTTCACAATACGAGTATTCATTCTCATACCTGTTAAACAGATCTTCATAGTTACTGTTTTCTCCTTGTAAGTCACTGTCGATTTCCCAATGTAAGGAATCAATTGCTGCCCAACGTGATTCAATATTCTTCAAAACATCTTTAAACTCCCATTTTTCAGACAAAACATTAAGATTGATCTGAGAAATAGTTCGAGCTAATGCACGAAGTTACTCTGCTGTTTTCTCATCATTTCCTCGATTTTACTTGGTTTGTCGACGTCATGGAAAATGAAACGTGGTAGTGGTAAAACCTTTTTGGGTACTGTTCCGGAACTTGGTAACCCGTGATCTGATGTGCTAAGCTGTGGAACGGTCGTTGAATGCGATGATGGTGTTGGTGGTTGGTTCTTTGGTTCTTTGGTGATGGAGACCGAGTAGTTGTTTCCTCAAGAACTCTTAATAAATGCCTCTTAACGTCGTCATAAAATGTTTTAGTTTTAGTGTACGAATCGTCACCGAAGTACATTATCTTCAGTTTCGTCACATAAATTCACTAAATTGTCATGGTTACGCGAGAATTCTCTCCAGAAGACCTCTAAAGATTGTAAACGACGTTTAATACTTTCCGATGTTTTCCGCTCTTTGCCTTCTTTTTTAAAGTTAATGTACATCTTATTCATATTTTCCATGATCTCCTTCTGAACCGCAAATAAATGGGCAATGGTAGACATTCTGTTAAGTAATAAAATGGAAAGATCTTACTTGATTATCTCCTTTCCGAAGGCTCGAAGGACCAATTTGTTGGGCGTAAATCCAACAAATAAATAGTAAAACTCGTATGGATAAAAATATGGTATATTGGTTTGGTAAAATGGTAATGGTTAATGGTATGAGCAAACGCGGCTTGGTTGGTGACCGATCGTCAACTAACTTTATAACAATTTTAATATTTTGGATCAGCGTGGAACTGCTGACTGCGCGCGCGATTGACATCAATAAACTGTACTTTGTACAGTTAGTCTCACGCCCGAACGGATCTGTATGGTAACAGAGATAATTATAGTCTGGCTACATTTTATCCCAGTATAATGTTCCGTTCACTAGGTCATCGGTGTTGCGGAGATCCGCTGGATGCGGGACGCACAGGGCCGGTCAATGTGACCCTGTAGACAGAAACAGGAGCCAGGCTTCGTAGACTTTGCAGTTTAAATTGTAATCGTACTTACCTATTCTATATTGAAATCAATGTCAAAATTAAGACGTTCCCCTCTGTCAAAGTACAAGTCCAAGCGGTCCTATGCGTACAATAATACTAGTTGCAGCCGCACTGCTCAGTAGACTATATCTAGTTGCGCGACTGAATCGAAGTCAAAAAATTGCCGACCAATTCAGTTTTTTTCTGCAAAAAGAGATCTGCCACGTCAAATTTTCAAAAAGATGTCGTTATCTTTCATATGTACCTAAGTAATTTTTAAACACATTATAACTATTTACTTCTATAAAACTTAAAATTACAATATTATCGGTCGTATTGTTTCAGATTTGTTTAACAACACATTACTTATTACATATATCTACACTAGTGATACTAATGGTGCACTAGTGGTACCGTATGGTGACGGACGTGACGAATTTCACCAACCCATATCTTCCCGTGGGTGTCGTAATAGAATGGGCAGCAGCTTTTTCTGTGCACTTTAAAAATAACTGCGATCGCCAACCCGCCTGCCAAGCATGGCAATTACGGCAATCCCCCCCAAACCAAAATGAAAAGCAACAAGGAAAAACGGCCACGAGTGCCCGCTAGCCCGTCTACCCTCGACTACAGTAGCGGTCGAGGCGATGGCGTGGCAAGGAGCTGCGAAAAATCTTCGGAGTGGACCCGGCTACCCCAATAATTATTTACAAGGGATCTGGCTATTGGGCAGAGCTAGCTCACAAAAGACCGACAACAGCAGCATCGTATCCGCTAAACCGGAGCTTCTGAGGGAGATCGAGAAATTCTATGCGCAGTTATACAATCAATCAGCAAACCTGTTGCGAATCCATCATACGACCCAAGAGCTAGATTGACCCGACATTCTACCGAAGTTATCCCGGACGTTAGCCTGTACGAGATTAGGATGGCTCTGAAACTGCTTAAAAACAACAAGGCGCCGGGTGACGACGGAATCACGGCCGAACTCCTGAGGGCGGGTGGGAAACCGGTCCTTAAGACCCTTCAGAAGCTGTTTGATACCGTCATACTCGAGGGCAAAACGCCACAGGCATGGTGCAGGGGTGTGGTGGTACTCTTCTTCAATAAGGGCGACAATGCCCGGTTGAAGAACTATAGGCCCATCTCACTTCTTAGCCATGTCTACAAGTTGTTTTCTGACCGATCCTTTTCCGTACAATAAATTAAATACTATTCTTAACATCTATACATTAAGTAAACGAGAATGCAAATTCAAACTATTGGATTTCCTAATTACCTGTGATTACGAAACTACAGAAGATCTTCTTAAAATCTTAAGATAAAGATAAACTCATAAACACACCTAACACAAGCCACAACACTCACGCAAACACACTCAACACAAGCATACAAAACACAAGACTCGCTCAACACTCACTCTGTTTGTAGTAAAACCTTATTTTGCTTAAAGTGATATAATATTATGTTAAACGAAACTACTGTTGTTCAAAATTTTCTGTGAACTGCGTCCTGAAATACAGGCTCGGCCTAGCTCAGGCGCAGTTGCTCATCTTTCATTCTTGTACATATTCTTAAAAGCTATACAAAATAATTATATTGTTCAAATTGTACAATTTTATGGAGAAATAAATAATATTTAATATTTTAATATGTTTTCAAGAGTCATCACAAATCGTCTCGCGCGCAGGTTTGGTGATTTTCAGCCTCACGAAAAAGCCGGATTCCGAAAAGGCTTTAGCACCGTAGACCACATACATACGCTGCAGCAGGTTATACAGAAGAACGAAAATAAACAAAAAGAAGATAATTATCATTGCGGATCAACAGGGACGCTTTATACAGAGAACCCTGCAAAAACTTTTAGGAGAAGGCTTTTAGTCCGTTGTTTCTGGAAGCCAGGAGCACCTTTCCAAGAAGTTTTAAGGACGGAAAATACAGAAATAAATAGATTGGATAAAAACGACTTCGTTATTGTATTAGGGGGTATAAATGACAAAAACCCAGAAGAAATTCAATTTGGTCTTATAAACTTTTTAAATACCACGACAAAAACTAATGTTTTGGTCTCTGAAGTTCTCTTTAACAGGTATCTAAATAAAAGTAAATTGAATTATAAATTAAAGTTCATTTGTTCTCAATACATTCACACAACTTATGTAGACATAAATTTTACCTCAAATGTACCAAAATATCGCTTTTTATCACTACATATCGACAGAATTATTACAGATATGTCTAATACAGACTCAGTAACATCAATAAAAATCAAACTTCGACTGAGAAATGTATTCAAACTGAAATTCAAGCTGACCAGGACAATTTAAATTATATAGAAGACCATGAATCTGCCCAAAATAAAAGACCAAATTCAAATAATTTATTTCGCTCATAATTTTGTTACTGTTCTACATCAAAATATTAATGGCTTACTCAATAAATCTGACATGTTGTCTATTTGTATCCATGAGTTAACAACATGTTAACTCATGTTAACTCATGTGTAACACAACATGTTTCTGTAGACGTAATATGTATCACTGAACACAACATGACGGAAGGTGACGATGCTTATCTTACAATCTCAAATTACAGGCTTGTGTCTTACTTTATGAGGGACAGCAGGCATGGAGGTTCAGGTATATTATTAAAAAATAACATCAAGTTCAAGGTATTAATTAACATTACAAAATTATCGATCAGTAATATAATTAAATGCTCTGCCATCGAATTAATGGAAAAATCTAATAATAATTGTGTGTATATACAGGCCTCCAAAGTCCAATGCCAATTCCATCACAAGCTTTGTTACAACATTAAATAAGATTTTGAAAAACATAAGCATAAATTGTAAGAAAATAATCCTATGCGGAGATTTCAACATCGACATTCTAAAGCAAACTAGGATTTCCAGCGAATTTACAGAACTATTAATTCATTATAACCTGAAACTACAGGTCAAGGAAATAACGCGTTTCGCTAGTAACACTTGTATAGACAATATAGCCCACAACTTAAAATCATGTAAAGTCACTACCAAGGAGCTAGCATTGTCAGACCACAATGAACAAATTATTAAAATTCCGGTTAAAAAAACTTGTACTTTAAAATATTGGTATTCAATAAAAAGAAATTATTCTGAAAATAACAGAGCACTTTTTATTAAATATTTAAAACAATTAACCAATCGTGATGTTTACCGCTGTTTAGACGCAAATCGTGCTTACAACCAATTCTATGAAAACTTTGATATTCTTTATGACCTGTGTTTCCCCTTAACTAGAAAAGACCAAAATGGATCTCACACGGCCTAAAAATATGCAGCAAACGTAAATGCCGTCTCTTGTGGCAATACAGAAAAAATCCAAATGCATCACACAAAAACGCATTCAAGACATATGCGACGAGATACAAAAAAATAATAAGGCTGACAAAAAAATCCCAAAACGATTACTACATTAACACTGCTACAAATAAAAGCAACATAGGATGTTATTCATGAGATCAAATATAAATTTCCGGTTGACAGCATAGATCAAATAATTAGCAACGACGAAATAATATAACCAATCCCAAAGACATCGCCTAAACGTTCAATGACTTCTTCCTTGAAATAAATAATAATAACAATAAACAATTCGATACCCTCAATAATCCCCTAAATAAATTGACATATAATTCTAATTCTATTTTCTTGACCCCGACAATTCCAGAAGACATCAATAAAATAATAATATCATTAAAAAATAAAAATAGTACCGGTTATGATGGAATTACTACTACAATTGTTAAAGATGTTGCTGATATAATATCGGAACCCCTAGGCTATGTAATAAATTTGTGTGTAGAACAAGGCCGGACTTCCGGACAAATTAAAAATTTCGATTGTTAAGCCAGTTTTTAAAAAAGGGGACAAAACAAATATGAGCAATTATAGGCCCATAGCGCTATTACCTATCTTTGCCAAAATTGTAGAAAAGGTCATTTATAAATGTCTCTACAACTTCCTTGAAAGCCACAACATATTTTCTCCAAGTCAATGTGGTTTTCGGAAAAAAATCTATTAACGTAATATATAATTTCTTGGGAAAAATAATTACAAATTTGGACAAAGGACTGCCGGCTGTAGCAATATATATGGACATGTCAAAAGCTTTTGACCGTGTTTATCATAATATTCTTCTAAGAAAACTATATGCATACGGTGTGAGAGGCAATGCATACAATCTCATAAAGTCATATCTATCTAATAGGCAACAGATTACAGAGATAAGGAAAGTGAACATAGCCACAAAAACAGAAGAAATCTATGCGTCTAATTCCAGAACAGTAGAACTTGGGGTTCCACAAGGGGGTATCTTATCCGCCCCTCTCTTCCTTGTGTATATAAACAACATGCCTTCGGTAGTAAATCATGACATGACATTATTCGCTGACGAAAGCACTGTACTATTCACTAATGACATTACAATTAATTTAGAATCTGACATTAACAAATCTTTAATATTAGTAAATGACTGGCTTAATTCAAATAAATTAATGATTAATATTGACAAAACCAAAATAATGAATTTTAAAATAAGAACTCGACGTACGGGCGCTTTAAATATCAAGTATCAAGACAAAGACATTGAAGAAACAGAAAAAACAAAATTTCTAGGGTTATACGTAGATGACAAAATAAATTGGAAAAAACAAGTCGACTATGTCTGTAAAAAGTTAAGCAAGTTCTCAAATGCCCTTAACAGACTAAAGAAGATTGCAAATCTACCAACACTAATAATGGCATACCATGGACACGTCAACTGTAACCTTAGATACGGCTTGATATTTTGGGGTAATAGTGTTGATAAAGACCGCGCGTTCATTGCACAGAAACGGTGTGTCAGAGCAATTTTCAATCTACAGAAAACTGATTCGTGTGAACCATATTTAAAAAAAATAATGTATTAATATTACTGTGTATATATATTTTTGAGGTCGCAGTTTATGTAAAAAATAATAATGATTTATTTAAATATCGAACTCGTATAGACGGCATCAGGACAAACTAGACATAGTGCCTAGTAAGACTCATTTCTTGCACAAAAATATTTTCTGCTCTGCTCCACGTATATTCAATAATATTCCAAGGCCTATAAAAGCAATTACTGAAATAAAAGCATTTAAAAAGAAACTCCATGAACTATTAGTGAACAAATGTTATTACTCTATGAAGTAAGTAAGTAAGTAAATTTTATTTGTTGATTTTGTAGATGAAAGACTTTTGATGACAAATCAATATTAAAATACAATCTGCCTGAGTCATGATGCGTTCCTCTACTTTTCGCACTCTTTATTAATGCTATCACTCAACGGCTATCTTCTTTCTACCACCTTTATGCTGATGATCTCCAAATTTATACTCAAGCTCCTCTCGGCGAGTTATCAGACGCTATTGAGACTATTAATGTGGACCTGGCTCGAATAGGTGACTGGAGCACTGAGTTTGGGCTGAAGATCAATCCGACGAAAACTCAAGTGGCTGTTGTGGGAAGTTCCCGAACGGTCTCTAGAATTGGTTGGGCGACACGTCCCCAGGTTTCTTTCAACAACACCATTGTTCCTATAGCTCACACTGTGAAGAACCTGGGGATTTACATAGACTGCACCCTTTCCTGGACTAAACAACTGCAGGAGGTCAGTCGTAAACTGTTTGCGTCTGCGGGCTCCCTGAGACGCCTTCGTAACTTTCTTCCCATCACCACTAAAATTGCGATAGCACAATCTCTTCTTCTCCCTATCCTGGACTATGCTGATGCCAGCTATCTTGATCTCACCCAAGACCAATTGGACAAGCTTGAGCGACTTCAAAATCTCTGTATCAGGTTCATATTTGGCTTGCGCAAGTATGACCATGTTTCTGAATTTCGAACCAAGCTCAAATGGCTTCCTATTCGCCTTCGCCGGAATGCCCACATACTTTCATTGCTATATAATGTGCTCTTTAATCCTTCTAGTCCTTTTTATCTTAAAGAACGCTTTCAGTTCCTCTGTACACACATTCTCGGTCCTTGAGATCATCGGAAAACCTTAAATTAAGCATTCATATGCATTCCACATCCTTCTTCGACAAATCTTTCACGGTTCAAGCAGCTCGTTTGTGGAATGCATTACCTATTGAGGTAAGGCGTGCGCAAACATTACCTTCATTCAAGAAGGCCTATGACTCGGTGCCTCATACATGGCTCATGAGGGTGCTAGAATTGTATAAAATAGATACAACTCTACGCACCTTCTTGATGTCGTGTATGGGACAATGGAGCACAGTCCTTCGCTATCCAGGATGTCGAAATATCCAGAGGAATAGCGAACCTGTAAGGATCGAGCGAGGTATATTCCAGGGCGATAGTTTGAGTCCACTTTGGTTTTGTCTAGCCCTGAATCCTCTAAGCATGCTTTTGGAGAATTCAGGGCTGGGCTATCGGTTGAAGAGAGGTAGTCAGATTATATCTCACCTCCTTTACATGGATGACCTGAAGCTCTTTGCCCCCAACAATCTTCAACTGATGGAGCTACTAAAAGTAACTGAAACTTTTAGTAGCGCCATCAGGATGGAGTTTGGTGTGGACAAATGTGCGGTCATGCATATAAAGCGAGGGGAGATTGTGGAATCCGTAGGAGTTCAACTCACGGGTTCCATAAACCTGAGATCCCTCTCTCCAAACGAAACCTATAAGTATTTGGGTATGTCGGAAGCGTTAGGTATCAGCACTACTGACATGAAGCAATCGTTGAGGGAGCGCTTCTTTGACCGCCTGAAGAAGGTATTCAATAGCCTTCTTTCGGGCGGAAACAAGGTGCGCGCCTTCAACGGTTGGGTCATGCCGGTATTGATGTACTCTTTCGGCGTACTCAAATGGACTCAAACGGAACTTGACGCCCTGGATAGGCGGGTCCGCACACTGCTGACTGCATATCGAATGCGTCACCCACGATCATCGGTCATGAGATTGTATATCCCGCGGAAGTGTGGAGGCCGTGGCTTTTTAAATGCCAAAAACCTCCACAACCGCGAGATATGCAATCTCAGGGAATACTTTCTAAACACCGACGTGGGTATGCATCGAGATGTAGTGGCTGTGGACAAGGGACTCACCCCGCTCCCCTTGGCGAATGAGAACTGGCGCAAGCCTGTAGTGCTTGATACTAAAGACCGCAGGGAAGTATGGCAGAGTAAGGAGCTTCACGGACGCTTTTTCCGGGCCCTACATGGGCCCGATGTAGATCAATCAGCGTCCGTAGCCTGGCTGCGTTTCGGTGACCTCTTTGGGGAAACCGAAGGTTTTGTCTGTGCAATTATGGACGAAGTTATCATGACGAATAACTACCGGAGATTTATTGTGAAGGATGGCACGGTTGACATCTGTCGGGCATGTCACCGCCCGGGTGAATCGATCCGCCACATTATCTCTGGTTGTTCTCGTCTAGCTAACGAAGAGTACTTGCATAGGCACAACCTTGTAGCCAGGATTATCCATCAGCAACTTGCTCTGAAATACACTCTTGTGGCATCGGAGGTACCGTACTACAGGTATGTGCCCGACCCAGTTCTCGATAATGGCAGTATCACATTGTACTGGGATCGGTCCATCATCACTGACAGGACTATTGTAGCCAATAAGCCTGATATTGTGGTGGTGGACCGAATCGAGAGGCGTGCAATAATTGTTGATATTACCGTCCCGCATGACGAGAACCTCGTGAAAGCCGAGAAAGATAGCAAATCAAGTATCTTGACTTGGCTCGCGAGGTTGTCGACATGTGGGATGTGGACACAGCGATCATTGTACCGATAGTCTTGTCGGCCAATGGCTTAATAGCCACGAGCCTCGACCAACACCTTAGGAGGCTCTCGTTAGGCGGCTGGGTCAAGGGCCTGATCCAGAAAGCAGTACTGCTGGACACGGCTCGTATTGTTAGGAGGTTCCTTTCTCTGGAGCCCTGACCGCCGGTAGCTTGGACCCTGTTCCCGATACCGGTGGGCCTCTATTTTTTATATTTTTGAATGTTTTTAATTTATTTTATAAAAATATTTAAAAATGTAATTTATAAGACATGTAATTAATAAAGGACATAATAATAATAATCATATAATATAATAATAATAATTAACGAAAATTCAAGTATCTAATAATTAGCAATGTATTACATTATTGTTGACATGCATGTACAAGTAAACTCACTAGATAGGTACTTACCTACATTCTATTGTACGCCCTAAGGGTAGGACATAGCTGGTCCTAAATATTTAAATAACACCATCTGTACTATGTAGCTATGCTCCACAATAAAGACGATTTGATTTGATTTGATTTGACGAAGAGTATTAACTGCCCCTCTGTTCAGCGTTTGTGGACTAAGAGAACGCCTTCGATTCGATCGAGACAGCTACATACAGCCCTGTACTGCAGTCTCTCCAACGGTGCCAGATCGACGACCGGTACATTGAGGTCTTGAAGTGTTTGTACAACAACGCCACCATGTCAGGCCTCGAAACCAAACCTTCTCCAGCGTGGCGTGAGACAGGGAGACGTCATTTCTCCGAAACTATTCACTGCTGTGCTGGAGGATGTATTCAAGGTTCTGGACTGGAAGGTATCTAGGCATCAACGTTAATGGCGAGTACATCACTGTCCTTCGGTTTGCCGACGATATAGTGGTCATGGCTGACACCATGGAGAGCCCTCAGTACAATGCTCTATGACCTCAGTAGAGTTGCCGAAAGAATGGGTCTTAAAATGAACATGGACAAAACCAAGGTTATGGTAAATGACCACGTAACACCCTCTCCTATCAAGATCGGAGACACTACACTCGAAGTTGGGGATGACTATGTCTATCTGGGACAAACGATCCAGTTGGGTAGGGCCAACTTCGAGAAAGAGGTCAACCGTCGAATCCGACTCGGCCTGGCAGCTTTCGGGAAGTTGCACGGTATCTTCTCGTCCAACTTACCACAGTGTCTCAAGACGAAATTCTATGACCAGTGTGTGTTGCCAGTGATGACATATGGCTCTGAGACGTGGTCGCTTACAATGGGCCTCATCAGAAAGCTTACAGTCACTCAAAGGGCAATGGAGAGGACTATGCTCAGTGTTTCCTTGCGTGATCGAATCAGAAATATAGAGATCCGTAAGAGAACCAGGGTTACCGACATAGCCCGAAGAATTGCCAAACTTAAGTGGCACTGGGCAGGGCACATTGCTCGTAGAACGGATGGGGCAAAAAGGTTCTGGAGAGGTGACCGCGAACTGGAAGACGTTGCGTTGGAAGGCCTCCCACCAGGTGGACCGATGACCCGGTGAAGGTTGCGGAGATCTTGTGGTTGCGAGACGCACAGGACCGGTCAATGTGGCGTCGCTTAGGGGAGGCCTATGTCCAGCAGTGAACGTCTTTCGGCAGATATGATGAAGACGATGACACTAGTGATGATGTTGCCTCACCATTATGAGTTCTGGCATAGGGCGCGGGCAGCTGGCCAGTGAACTCGCTGGGTATGAACCTCACAGCGTAGCCGGGAGGGACGTGGAAGCTGGAGGGCGAGCGGTGCCACTCCTTACCGAAGCAGACGGTCAGGTTGGTGTGTTCGGGCGCTTGGGGCAGGTCTCGTAGTATGGTCATGTGGCCGTGGTAGTTTGTGTACAGGGCTGCGGTGCGGGATATACCTGGAAGAGGAGATTGAAATGATATTAGAAAAAGAAATCTAAAGATTTGTGGCACAGTATTGAGTCCTGATGAAAATAAACAAACATGTAATTAATAGGAATAACCATATAAAGTAACCAATGACGAAAATGCTGACCGTAGTTGAAAATAATATCTGAAATAGTATTTTTAGCATAAAATTATGATGTGGACCTAAAATATTTTTTGTTGAGCTAGGTGCAACATAAATTAGTTCTTGCTACGCCTGTAATGTCATACTATGTCGAAGGCTCGGCCCAGTCTTTAGCTGCATGGGTTTGTTACTGGCTTCAACATTATTGTTTTGCATCATATGTCAAGCCGACGATTATTTTTTTTTGGCATAACCAAAATAGTCGCTAAGCTTTAATCTCTTGATCGGAACGCACAACGCTGCGGTATGTTTTTGTTCAGTCGCAGTATGCGTCAGCGGTAATGAGAATATTGTGTCCGGCACCGAATACAACAGCGCAGTGCGTTCCGACCAAGACACCAAAATCTTAGAAATACTGTCGTTATGTAAGTAAGAAATGTCAGTATGTAAGAAATGAAGTAATCTTAGGAATTGTTAAGAAGCTCACCTGCAATCCCCGCTATAAGCACACACATGACCATCAGCGGGCCGGTGTAAGCGAGATAGTGCCTTCTCTCGCGCTCCCTCCTCCAACGGAACAGCTCTGTTCCGACTGCAAACGTCATCTTTTGTAAGCAGTCGAGAGCTATGGCACCTGCGAGGATAATCATACTGTAGGCTGGGTACAAGAATCTGGAAAAAAATATTAAATAAAATTAATTTCAGGCAGTGTTGGAACTTTAGAATAATAACCCTGCTAATAGGGCATGCAATATCGTAAGGTTCTCAATTCCGGCACTGAGTTCCAATACTGGAGATCTGATTCTGGAATTCCAAAACTGGTAACGGAAATTTTACAGCATGTGTCGTAAAAAGCAACATCTACTTCCTTGGCATTGGCGGAACGGTGGCATACTGGACACGCATATTCACCAGCCGAGAAGCAGAGTGCTAAGCCAGTAGTAGTTGGTTGATGTTATGCGTCTGAGTAAATTATTGCGAGACCCGTTTTATCACAAAATAGTATTATACATTAATAATATGAATAAAAACACACGATATTTGAATCGTAGTATATATCACTTGTCACGTACATTTCATACCACTCAGTCTTAACATTTTCATAAATAATAATCAATATATCAAAAATTGAATATCGGAATTCCGGTATTACAGTTCTCGCCAAACTTCTTGACCGCCCTGAAGTTAGCAACTTTTGGATGCGCAAGGTACGGCGCGTTACTGTTTTTGTATGAGATTTACTACTGGGCAGCCATTGTAGACAACTTCAGGGCGGCCAAGAAGATTGGCGAGAACTATACTTCTCTCAATTCCGGAATTTAAATATCAGAAAAATTGTGGCCGAAATTCCTGAATGCAATACCTGCCAAGATCTTGTATTAACAAAAAAATAATTGTATTACAAAAATATTAGGTGCAAAATGGCATTGATTCCATAGTAGGAAATAGATATGATTAGGAAGAAAAATCATGTTTTCAGGACATACAAGTATAAAACCAGCCAAGTTATAAACGCTTTGTATCGAATCTCTTTCTACAATCGTTAACACCTTCTATTTGTATGGTCTGACCAAGTGTGTTAACGTTCAGATGTATCATAACGTTCAGAACGCTAATAGAAAACGAATCAATGTATGGGACATTGATTCGTTTTCTATTAGAGTTATCGATTGTAGATTGTCAACTGAAACTGAACTGCTACAGATGCTGGACTTTCATTGTTCTACGGAATACTGCGAAACTAATTCGAAGCGAATGTGTAGTGACAAAAACTTTTTAACGAGGTTTTTAAAAATAAGGCAAAAATATCTGCATGGATAGATGAATTTACTCGACTGCAGAAGGAGGGTTATGTTTTTTTTTGTCTTATTCCACAGGCAAAACACGCATTTGTACCCACGTTGTGACCGCAACGCCACCGTTGCGGATACTAGCCCAATATAATATAAATACATATAAATGTATTTTGTTACTATACCTTTCTTCCTTATGCGGCTGCAACATGAACACAGCCAACCACAGTGCGAGCGGCATCAGATCCAGCCAGTAAGGTGCGCAGAAAGATGCGCGCGCTGTCGAACGTGACGACAGCGCCGTGCACGCCAGGAGGAACACTGGACACGACAGGGCTAGCACCTGTAATTGAGATTTTAGAATAAACATACATATATTTATAGTTTATTTTACCCAAGTTTCGTTATATAACTTTATTTGCTTGGTTTTTGATTTTATCATCATCATCATTTCAGCCAAAAGACGTCCACTGCTGGACATTGACATCCCCCGCGTCGCCACACTGATCGGTCCTGTGCGTCTCGCATCCTTACAGTTTTTGACTTAGTGTTGAATATATCAAAATCTCAGACTAAAGACGTCCACAGCTAGAAATAGGCATCTCAAACATCGCCACAATGCTGCTCTCAAAACATGCATATAAAATATATGAACGTTTTGGTATGTTGTTGATGCAAGTTTCGAAATCAGACGGACGAATAGCCTAACAGCAAAACACTTCAGTTTCGAATACAGATAGTACAAAAATATTTTTCTGAATAAACGGCTCTAAGCTACAATTATGCTTTGAAATTTTTATTATGGATACTCATTTTTCCACTCCAAACTCTTCTTATTACTTAGCCCAAAATCAAGTGTGTAATACATATCATAGCGGTAGCGTTGCAAATACAAAAGTCATAGTAATAATTATAATAATAAATAACAAAAATATTGACAACGATAACAAATCTTATATTACTAATAAGTGAACGGACCGTCAGCTGCTCGGTAAAAAACACTTTTAGTATGCCGACTGAAACTACTTCATAAATAGTTGACATCATACTGAGCTGAAAAGGAAAATCGTCAGCTGCATCGTGAAGGGGGGAATATGCGTCAGCTGCTCGCATGAACTTATTTAACATGAAAAATTTGAGTATTTTATAAAAAAAATGGTTTTGACTTGAATTTGCCGTATGACATTATTTCCCGGAATTAAGTTCTTATTAGAGAGCAGTGGTGGCCTAGTGGTTACGGCTCCGAATTACGAGTTATAGGTCGTGGGTTCGAACCCGAGCAGGCACTTCACTTTGTATAATTTATTTAATCACCATTGCTTTCAAAAAGATGAACGAAAACGTGAGAAAATCGGCATGTCCTAGAACCAAAAATTCAAAGACGTGACATCTACCAATCCGCAATGGGCCCGCTTGGTGGATTATAGCCCACTCCCTCTATGACAGGAGGTCTGTGTCCCAGCAGTGGTAACATTAAAAGGCTGATGATGATGATCTTTATTAGAGAAACCATCGAGGGGTGTAATAATACAGCGTGTGTATTTTTTTTCCAGGATAATGAGTTCGATTCCTAGCTAAGCACCTGTTATGATAGAGGAAAGATTTAAGAGATATCCCAGGCCAAATACAGATAATTAATTTAGTAAGTAATTGGGGTTGCACCGACAGCATCCGCGGTGGGTGTGGCCCCACCGCGGGTGCCTCAGCTAACGCATGGTTTACTTATTACTCATTAGAGATCTACTGAGTAATAGGGAACTCGATCGGCATAAAAACACTACCTAATTAGCCTAAAATACTAATCATAAATTATAACAAAACTCACCCACACAATATTAAAATTCAAGAACCCATTCACGAAGTAATACGTCCAGGGCTCCACTCCATACAGATCAGGTCCATGTTCAGTGAAGATGTTATACGCGACGATATTCCACGGAGCTACCACTAGGCTGCCGTAGTGCCAGGAGTCTATCACCACGGTCGGTACTAGTATGATGATAAGAGAGATAATGGCCCACTTGATGAACTCAAGGATCTGCCTCTTCATTATTACCATGTCGATGGCGATTGGTATGCCTAGGAGCGCTGTGAAAGGCCAGCCTGTAGACAAATGAAGGTTGTACTATTTTCGTTTTAAAAATATCTTGTCTACATGTGAAGAACGGAATGGAAGATGATGCGCCGTAACATGGAACAAGGCCAGGAAGATGATCTATTGGTAGTCAAGATGATTGTGATAATCTGACAGCCATTTGAAATATTTTGACTTCAAAAACTGCCACAGATTAGCTTAAACTTCAGCTACCTACTTCAGTTACAGTAAACATAATTATTATTACTACTTCTTCGCCACTTTATACACGGTTACATTTTGATTGTTTTATTTAATCCCGCAGCGAAATGATTTTGTCTTGGTATAACCAACGATTTAAGAAATAAATAAACTTTAGAAATTATGAAATGGCAAATTAACAATTGTGAAAAACATAACTCGAAAGCGATGTCAAACCAATAGTAACCCGAGATAGGTAATCGGCGAACCAATACCAGGCAGGCCTCCAGCGCGAGCTGTTCACACGTTACGTCTAGGGAATTACTATTGGATCTCACGTGAATATTTTTGTAATTCTTTTAAAACAAAAACGTAGTTATTTTATCTTTACAAATCGATACTGTTTCATGCACCGGATCAACAAACCATTCACGGGATTAAAAAGACAAAATATAACAGTGTATGTTATGGACCAAGTGATTTATATGGCATTATTCATTATGCCCAGACAATATGAAAAATGCTTTATATGAATAAGCATAATGCTAAAAAGTATTGGAATAATTAAATTGACCATGCTTTCTGAATAATAAAGTTAATAAAAAGATGTTTCTTTAAATATTTTTAATGTGATAATGACATTGATTTTAATATAGAATAGGTAAGTACGATTACTATTTAAAAAACAAAGTCGGCAAGGCTCCTATTTCTGTCTGCAGTCTAAAGTAACCTAACAAGAAGGAGATGACGGGAACTTCAGCTTGCATCTCCCCCTTCGAACCTAACCTATCCATGTAGGAGTGCCCTAAGCTCCCGAGCTCGCTTCGCCTGCTCTTGGACTAATTCACTGACCATCATTATTGAATTGCGCAACCGTTACGTTGCAATATTCATAATGACCAGACAATGTGATAAATATAAAAGTTTAAATCAGTATTCATTATATTGCCCAATTCGACTTGACTAGATTCATAATGCCTGGGACATTATACATAGTGCACTGACTGATCACTTGGTCCATGACATATACACTGTAGTATTGACTTAGGCAGACCATAATGTTCCTTTCACTACTTTAACCAAGACTTTAATCTAGCTAAGAATTCCCAAGGTCAGAAATTCACGACTACTTACTAACTAAAGTAGACGCCGCCGTCAAAAATATAGCAGGCGGGTATCTGCGCCGCCACCAGCAAGCGAGCGCGCCGCTTGCTAAAGCGCTACTCCACGCTGAGGGCAACATTGCAGCGCTGGACGCGAACATTCCAGCCGCTGGAAGGGTCATGGCCAGCCATACTCTGCCGACGTGGACGCCAAATTCGTGGCATACAGCTCTGTAAAGGCAAAATTTTTGTATTCTTTATTTATCTGTTTCCACTGGTATTCTACAAATACTCTAAATTCTAGTCACTTTTGTCCTACTATTAATTTAAAGACGTTTTCCTCCTCCTTATAACTGCTGCATCTAACGAAAAATGTAAAGAGTCAACTTTCACGGTAGATGCTTCTTTTTGACACAAAATTATATGGTATAATAGACAATTATAATTATGACGAGTGTTGCTTCACTGAATACTCAGTATTTCAGAATTAAAAAAGAACTAAACCAAATTTTCAGGTAATAAGAATACTAAATCAAACTTAAATAACCATAATAACGCATAAAAATAACTGCCATTTTACTTCAGAATGTTAATGGCAGTAGATAATCTTTTTTCATCAGTTTTAAAATCAAATTTGTACTAAGTTACATAATAATTTCTGTATGAAGGTGAACTCACTTGTAAAACATAAGCTCAGCACAAGCCGAGAGCACACTAAGCAACATCTTCAAAGAATAGAACACAGAGACAGGGGTCATAAACGAGGACAATATCTTGGCTGGCACCGCAAACAGCCACAGTGGCATGTAGGAGCGTATTGCGTAGTCCGGGCTGTACTCCCATGTTTGAAGACCTCTGCCATATACTAAAATAATTACAAACTTTTAATTTACGATTTCTTCAATATTGAGTAATTGAAATCAATTACTCAATATTGAAGAAATAGAAGTTTACAAAAAGAAGCAATTAGTATGATAAGAGTTTTTAATGGTAGTTTTATCTTTATCCAGGGTATAAATTAGATGTTGATAGGTTTGATTGGGAAAATTATATATATATCAGATAAAGATATCCAGCATCCAAAAAATTTTGTCTTAGACTGATATCTTATTATTAATGTTACTAAGAGGACTGCATTATAAGCACTTTCCAAATACAGTATAGATGTATTTTCTTAATGGAAAAAATTAAACTTTGTTAATTCTTTTAGTAACAATGAAAACTTTCTCATTTCAGCCTCTTATTTTATGAGTCAATAAACGGAATTTTAAAATTGAGAGCTTACCTAAATAATGTAATGGCTCCCAATAATTGTAAGTTTCATCACAATCAGCTATATGTCCCCAGTATGCAGACACTAAGCGGGCAGCCAGTAGCAACCCCAGTGCCACTGCTCCACCTGGGTAGGCTATACTGCGCAGGTCTGATGGGGCATTTGTTACAAGGAACTCCCTGGAAAATATACCTATTTATTGTATTGAGAGGGATGAGGAAGGCAAAACATTAGTTTAGTAATATATAAAACACTAAGTTTTGGATTAAATACTTTTTTCATAGGGGGTATATATGTATATGCTGTATAGTTTTTATGATCTGGTTCAAGTTTAATGTCTTAATGAAATGAACCAAACTATTCTAATTAAGTTGGACCAACTTAATTAGAATAGTTAGGCCAAGCATCCAGGATTGACTCCATTATGAATGATGTACTATATAATGTCTCAATAAATATTTTTGATATTATGAGCTTTATAATATGCTATGCTATGTATGTCATCCCTTAGAATATAAAAAAATATTATGACAGCATATGGACTTCTTCAAGTCAGGAAAGTAATTGGTAGAATTGTCTTATATGATACAAAAATATATATGATATGATATGATGTGAAATACCCACAGCATTACGAATTTAATTCTGTTTGCATCCATCTTGGCTCGGTCATCAGTTCTCATTGTTAAGTTTAAAATTACTCGAAATCAATCGACGGCCGGATTACTTTAAATTATGCAGAGGCTACCAATCCATTGTGCAATGCAAGTTATTAATATTATTTCAGTTTATATGATAAAGCTTTTCAAGTTATTTGGTTTTTTATTCATTAGTTCTATTTTGACAACAGTAATTAATAAATTGTTTTGTTCTAGAATAATAATTATCGTCATAATTTGCTCATTAAGTAAAAGACTGACACAATATTAGTGGCACTATAAAGGATTGACAGTGACTAATGTAGCATTTATGAAAAAAAAATAGCACTCAACTCAAAATAGTTTCTGTTAGTATAGCATCATGCTTAATTAACGTCAGCGGACTGTTTTTACCTTTGTTTGAGTACGGAAACGTCTGGATAAGCGCCAAACTGTAGTACCAGCAACAAATTAGAGCATCGATGAACCAAAATAAAAATTATTATAACCTATAAATGATGCCAAGTGTTTTTAAACCACAAAACAGTAAGCATGTACAGTAGCATGAATATAATTAATAATAGACATTAATAAAAGCGTGTATATTAATAGTAAAAGGGCATTAAATACATACCCTTCGTTCGCTTTCCGCTTCCCTTTGCTGAAGCTTTGGGCCCTTTTGGCTCCGTTCTTATTGTGTATACTGCGTTGCCTTGCCGTGAGCGGCATCGTAATATTTTATGCTTCGTCTAAATCATTTAATACACTATTTTAGGCGTAGAAAATTCACGTAAGTGTGAAATTATATTCAGAAAATAATACACAACGCGATACTACGCAAGTATATTGATTTGACAGTTAAGACTGACAAGTTTCTCTGTGACACTGGATTCGGAGCGCGTTCATGAGTTTAACTTTCATTCAAATAACACTTTCTTCTTGATGAAATAATAGAAGAACTTTTTGTAAATATTCGGCTTGGCTGTTCTACAAAACATAATAATTGAAGCGAATTGATAGAAAGAGTGTCTCCAATGATTAAATTTTTGGTTCAGTTTCTGTATTTTCTTGGCAAACTGTTATAGCAGGAGCGGGGTTTATGAATAGTTACATAAAATTTCCAATAATAACACCAATAATAGTTGAGCTCGCTCAGTTCGTTCTTAAATCTCTCATCTTCATTCTCAAACTTTTCTACATAAGGTGACAAAATACTTGTGTATTTTGCTTTAAGGAAAAACCTATAGAGACCCTGAACTCAAATTAGGTATCGAACTCGCTTCGCTTGATTTTTCATCATACATTATCGCGATTTAATCAACAAACCATCTCTATTTCTAGGAAAGATCTTAGGAAATCTCTCTCTTAGGAAAGATCGATCGATTCTGAGCAAAGATTACTGATTCTCATCTTTGTCGTGCTCATATTCTCCTAACATTCAAAGTTTGCAGCGTTTTGGCGGCAATCAGACCAACCACTAGAGAATTCAGGGAAATCTTAATACTCGTAATTAGCTGAATTTTGCCCGTTATTTTTAACCCATATTTGCATAGTACTTTTGCAGATATCTACGATTATCAATAAATGCCATTATGTGAAAATGTATAAATATTGGTTTTAATAAAGTTCTGGGAATATATTATGGTTTTAAGTCGTGACCACTGCGAAAAAATCTTCGCACACATGCATGTGCGTCCGCTAGTGAATTAAATAAAACAAACAGATCAACGTTTATATACATATTAATTAGTTAAAATATAAATACAGTGTTACAGTACATACCACAGAGTAGACAACTATTACAGAGTCTATTGCAATGCTTAAGGAGTGTTTTTACTTTCCACAAATTTCGACACAATGTATTTTGTTACGAAATAGACGACTTGACTTAATCAAAACCTGAAAAATGTGCGGCAAAATACTGCATTCACAACAGAGCGTCTGCCTGGACTCGGCTATTATAAATACAGTTATTTGTTGGCAAGCTACAAAATTAATATTATTATTTTGCAAACATTGGAGTATTCTTATAATTGCAAATACTGAAGTAGTATTATCAAATTTACCATAGTAAATATATTTTATAAGTCAAAGGAAATATTTATGTCATCAAATCTCTTCACAACAGGTTGTCGGCGAATAAAGGCAGAATATAAAATTCCTTTGCCTTATAAACAAAAGTATTAAATCTACTGGGGTTATCCTAGTTACCTAATTTAGTAACATGATCGATGATACATTCATACATCAGGGCCCTACATCTAGGGTTGTTCGATTTCAACAAGTTTCTGTACTAGTAATTATAACAGTACGCAAAACAAAAATAATTTGCTTTACTGATATTTTTCATTCAATGCTACACTTAGTAAACGTTTACTTTCTTTTTTTTAAATTACTGCTAATATCAAATGAAAAATTGAAATAAAAACTCATATCTTGAATCGAATCAACCCTGCCTATGATTTAAAACATTATAATCATTCTATGACTATTAAATTCATCTTTGAGCTGCTCATTATTTTTTTGCGTGCTTATAAGTGCACTTTCCGAGCCTGAAAAATCATTCAACAATGTAAATTCTTACTATTGTGTAATCTGCAAGGCATGTAATGGGCTATTTGTCTATGAATTAGAAAATTAAAAAAAAATGCTTATTTAAATCGTAAAAGGTTACCGCTAATCAACAAGAAGAAGCCAATTTTATAACAGTTAAAATTGAACTTTGTTTCAGTTGGAATATAGCTAAAATTCATTTAACGAAATAAAACTACGCCTCCCACTACCTGGTGCAGACGAAAAATCCAGCTAGACTAACAAGATATCAGATATGTTTATAACAATTCGAGCAGCTCAAACCTTAACAAAATTTGACTAAAAATAAAATGATATTTTTAATTCCTTCGCCGCGATCGTACTACTGTCCACCCAGGGTCTCCGTCTTCATCCATCGGTTCTGGTCCTCGGTATCTGTTAGATGATGAGGCTGCTGCCCCATTCATGTTATTGTCTGGGCCTTCATCATCTTCTCCACTGCTGTCTGTTGAGACATCATCTGGATTGCCGTGGCACTAGAAATAAAATTTGTGATAAGTTATGGCTAGCTTTGCAGCCGCTGCACTCGTGTGGCCTATCGCATAAGAACCTTGCATTTAGCTATAGTGTAGCTTTTATCGATTAAAGAATTTCTTCTATCTTCCACACATGTATTACCTCCTGCAAATAAACAAACCATTTGAAATTTTTGATTAATTTAGTTGACTTTGTGGAAAAATATAGGCAGACTCTGTATGAATACAATTGCAATTTTTAATTATTATTTACTCGTAAAAATAATAAGGGTCAAAGCACATTGACCCAGATTCGAAATGTCACATCAAAATCGCGTGCATTCGGTCGAATGAGCGCATTTGTCTGGTTCCAATCGAGACATTCGACCGAATGTTTCAAAATGTTAACATTTGTTTATTTTGGAAGAAATGTGTGCATGACATTGTGGAGATAGGGGTCAATATGTTGTGTACACTTTTAGACAGTCGCGTGGCTTCGCTTCGCCTTTTCTGAGAGTTCTTTGACCCTACTAGTAGCCAGCGTCGTCGTTGTCTCACGTCGTGACCTTCCATTGACAGATTTTATGAAGTGAATACATGTACATTCATGTTGCAGCTCTATGGCCAAAATCCTTTGTAATATCTCAAACCTGATACAGTATAGTAATGGTTGATTAAACTTACTTGCGGTGGTACAGATTCATGTATTGGCTGGCTAAGCCATTTCTGGCATTTTGGCATTGCCTCAATCCTAGCTCGGAGCTCATCATGTTGCCCTTCTTTTAATAGACTCAGAAATTGCAGCAGTAGAATTGCTATTTCTGGAAACAAAATTAAATGTTCATCAGTATGGGTATGAGTAGATACGAGTAGTGTGTTGGTTCTTGGCAATGACAAGTTCACCATCAAATCTCCCCATCCCATATCTGCCCGTGGGTGTCGACTAAGGGACACACCAGGGAACGGGCAGCAACATTCTCTGGGCACTTTAACAACAAACTGCGATCGCCAACCCGCCTGCAAAGTGTGTGCAATTACGACGAACCTCCCCCAAACGGCCCCTAGTGCCCGGCAGCCTGCCTACCCTCGACTACGGTAGCGGTCGACGTTACGGCATGGCAAGAGGTGCTAAGAATCTCCGGACGAGATCCGGCTACCTCAACAAACACCGACGACAGGACCTGGCAACGTACAACACGCGCACACTTCGGACCGACGAGAAGATCACCAAACTCGAAGATGAATTGAGCAGTTTGCGATGGAGTATTATAGGGTTATCTGAAGTCCGAAGAGAAGGGGAGGACTCGATAATCCTCAAATCCGGTAACCTGCATTTCCGAGAAGGTGACCGGCAGTCCCAGGGTGGTGTCGGGTTTATCGTCCACAAGCTCCTTGTGAACAACATGGTGAAGATCGAGAGTGTGTCGACCAGGGTGGCGTACCTTTTACTCAGAATATCCTCGACATATTCGCTGAAGGTTATACAGGTCTACGCCCGATCTCGGCACGCCCCGACAACGAGGTAGAAACCGTGTATGGGGATATCTCTAGAGCCATGCAAGGTTTCAAAAGTCACTTCGCCGTTGTCTTGGGGGACTTCAACGCGAAACTAGGCAAACGAGACGAGGATGAGCTGCAAGTTAGACGATTTGGAGTTGGACGTCGGAATGACCGGCGTCACCTATTGGCCAGTTTTATGGAGAAGCAGGGCCTCTATATGATGAACTCTTTCTTCTGAAAGCGTGAAAATAGGAAGTGAACCAGGCAATGAGCACAGGAAGTGGACCTGAAAAAGTCCCAAGGGCGCAACTAAAAATAAGATCGACTTAATCATGTCAACCATGAAGCAAAAGTCAATGATGTCTCTGTGACTATGACCAATTCGGTGAAAACCAGGACCGATCACCGCATGGTGAGAGGCACATTGAACATTAATATCAAGCTTCAAAGGTCTCGACTGATGATGTCTATGTTCCGTCCGGCACAGTTCCAGATCCAAAACCCCGAGAGCTTTCAGCTCGAACTTCAGAATCGTTTCCAGTGCCTAGGGAGCTTCCTGGACGAATATAACGATGGGTTCGTGGAAGCTGTCCATACGGTAGGGTCTAAGTTTTTCAAGACCTGCCGTACAGATGTAAACAAAAAGCTCTCTGATGCTACTCTCAAGCTCATGAAGGAGAGGAATGAGATGATCCTGCAGTCTTCAGACGATGCATTGAAATACCGGCAGCTAAATAGACGGATCTCAAAGGAATTGAAAAGCGATCTCCGCCGCTTTGATACCGGGCGTATTAAAGACGCGATTGAACGGCATAAGGGCTCCAAGCCTTTCGCAGTCTCTAGGCACCTCTTGTGCAGAGCCAGCTCACGAAACTGAAGGCCGACGATGGCAGGATCACATCCGCCAAACCGAATCTTCTGAAAGAGATCAAGAGATTGTTTGGGCAGTTGTACGAGTACACGTCAACCAGTAAACCTGTCGCGAATCTAGCAAAAGATCCTAGAGCTAGATTGATCCGACACTACATCGAAGACATTCCGGACGTCAGCCTGTACGAGATTAGGATGGTTCTTAAACAGCTTAAGAACAAAAATGCACCGGGTGATGACGGAATTACAGCCGAAGTCCTGAAGGCGGGTGGAATACCAATACTTAGGCCCTTCAGAAGCTGTTTGATTCCGTCATACTCAAGGGGTAAACGCCTGCACCATGCGGCGTGTGGTGGTAATGTTCTTCAAGAAGGATGACAATGCCCTACTGAAGAACTATAGGCCCATCTCACTTATTAGCCATGTCTACAAGCTGTTTTCAAGAGTCATCACGAATCGTCTCGCGCGCAGGTTTGACGATTTCCAGCCTCCCGAACAAGCCGGATTCCGTAAAGGCTTTAGCACCGTTTTCCACGTACAAACGCTGCGGCAGGTAATACAGAATACCGACGATTACAACCTGCCTCTCTGCTTAGCGTTTGTGGACTACGAAAAAGCCTTTGATTCGATCGAGACTTGGGCTGTGCTGCAGTCTCTCCAATTGTGCCAAATCGACTACCGGTACAATGAAGTGTTGAAGTGTTTGTACAAAAACGCCACCATGTCAGTTCGACTTCAGGATTAGACCTCGGAACCTATCCTTCTCCAGCGAGGTGTGAGACAGGGAGACGTCATATCTCCGAAACTGTTCACCGCTGCACTGGAGGATGTCTTCAAGGTTCTGGACTGGTAAGGGCTAGGCATCAACGTCAATGGCGAATACATCACTTATCTTCGGTTTGCCGACGATGTATTGGTCATGGCTGAGACCATGGAGGACCTCAGTACAATGCTCGATGATCTCAGTAGAGCTTCCGAAAGAGTGAGTCTTAAAATGAACATGGACAAAACCAAGGTAATGTTGAACGCCCATGTTATACCCACTCCTATCAAGGTCGGAGACTCTACACTGGAAGTTGTGGACGATTATGTCTACCTGGGACAAACGATCCAGTTGGGTAGGGCCAACTTCGAGGAAAAGGTCAACCGTCGAATCCGTCTCGGTTGGGCAGCTTTCAGGAATTTGCGCGGTATCTTCTCGTCCAATTTACCACAGTGTCTCAAGACGAAAGTCTGTGACCAGTTTGTGTTGCCAGTTACGACCTTTGGCTCTGAGACGTAGTCGCTCACAATGGGCCTCATCAGAAAGCTTACAGTCACCCAAAGGGCAATGGAAAGGGCAATGCTTGGATTTTCCTTGCGTAATCGAATCAGAAATGTAGAGATCCGCAAGAGAACCAGGTTTAACGACATAGCCCGAAGAATTGCAAAAGTTTAGTGGCAGTGGCCAGGGCACATTGCTCGCAGAATGGATGGCCGTTGGGGCAATAAAGTTCTGGAGTGGCGACCGCGATCCGGAAGACGTTGCGTTGGAAGGCCTCCCACTAAGTTGACCGATATCCCGGTGAAAATTGCGGAGATCCGCTGGATGCGGGACGCACGGGACCGGTCAATGTGGCGACGCTTGGGGGAGGTCTATGTCCAGCAGTGGACGTCTTTCAGCTGATATGATAATGATGAATGACAAGTTTGGACAGCTATGCTTCGCCGAACTTGGGTATATAAGGCAGACAAATTGAAAAATATCTAAAGCCCTATTAGGAAGATAGTCAATATAACTTAATAACCTTTAGGAGAATCATCATGACAGACAGTTTCGAACTCCTCATCCATCAGATCTTGTATCACCTCGGTCAGGTCATCTCTGTCCACTACGTTTTCAACACAGTATCTTGCTATATAGACCGCCATTAGTTGGGCTGTCTGTAATAATAATATTTTATATATTTATTATCGGGCAGCTAAGGCCCATAGAAAAAAAACCACAAGTTACAAAACAAAAACAACTAATACAAACAAAACAGCAGGAGAATGTGTATCTAGTTAGGTATTTCAATTTTGAAGCTATTAGGAGCCAATCTATGTGTTGATTCTAATGTAGCTTATGCATGGCGACTGATAAAAATTGACATAAAAGATGATGTTCAAAACAAAGATTACTTGAAATACAGGGGATTCTAAACAACAATATTTCTTATTGCTACAGGCTAATAATTCTGCATTATTTTAAAATTTATTTAAGAACTCTGAAGAAGACATGTTTATGTTTAAAGAAATTAGCAATTTTCAAAAGTTCTGATATTAGAACATTTCATTGCCATTAGTCTAAACAGTTGGGTATGCTCATAGCACAATATGCATCATAATGAATGAATTGAGTTATAAAAATCAGGACAAAATTAATAGGCCGTTGGGACTTGGTACAATACCATCGAAATTGGGAATGTCCCTGCAGAATCGAGACAGGTGGCAAATTTGACATGGGCCCATATCAAGCTCATGTTTATAATTAAACAGTCTGTAACCATAAACAAAATTGTGAACTTCAGTGATTTATTTCTTCTTTAAATAAAGTAATTTAATTTATTAATTGCAAGCACACTTTTGACAAAAGCATATAAGATTTAAGCAATACAGAGACATTTTAACAGATTTTTTTAGATTGTCTGTACTAAAGTGAGTGATTTACATGGATTGTTATTAATATAATTTCGAAGTTACCTTTTCGCCCCCAGGCGCTCCCATTCCATGTTCGACAGCAAGCTGCAACGCTGTCCAGTTGTTGAGGACCAAGTCCACAATAGGTTTAAAGTCATCGTACAACATTTTTACGGTTTTGTATCACTTTTACTTAATAAATAAAGAGAAATTAGAACATTTTACATTTTCTAACCTAGCAGGTGTAATATATCGATTAAACGTGAGTGACATTATGACAGCTGTGACTGTGACGTGCATGTGTTTCGTTCCGAAATTGGATCAAATAAACGAAATATATTTTCCAGTTTATTTTATTTTCGAATATTCAATCACACAATCGTTCAGAAAAAAAAACCTCTAATTAAGTTATGTTCTGTGTGCCCAAATCTGCCAATTGCCAAATCTCCTCATCTATCTCGATCACTCAAAACTTAATTTTGAATAGCTCTAGCTCTAGTAATGAACGCGCGTCACGCGCGCCCTAGCTCCAAACCGCCGCGCGTTTTCTAACTATCGGTTGTTATTATTAGAAATAGTTCCTTGACTAATATAAGAATCTAAATGCTTAGTGTACCTTCACGTGATTATACGACAACTACTACTGAAGTGTTTTATTCCGCAATTCCACGTCAAACCAATATGAACACAGTTACCGAAAACCTCTAATTAATTAACTAAAGTTTATTGCTAAAATTTTCATTTGAGCCACCAATTGCTGTTTTTTTTTTTAATTTCTTTTGTCAGCATACAAGTACACAAGATAATAAAATGTATAAGTATTTATGTAAATGGGCGGAGACCCGGTGTCCTGAAATACAGGCCTAGAGCTTAGTTTAGGCACCAGTCACCCACAATATTAAAAGTTGTCTGACTCTTGTCTGATATCTTCTGTCCGATTTTACTTTGCTAAAGCATACCCTCAGTGGGGTCAAGAACCTCCTAAACGACAATCCTGGATCCGCCAATGTTAGTATTTGTATCTTGCCAGTCATCATAACAAATCCAGTTTAAGGAAATTAGGTACTTAAAATTATAACTTCTAACAAACAACTCGTAATCACAATGCTTTGAGGAGCTATTATTTCCTTATTTAAAAAAAATACATCTACATTAAACAGACTTAAACTTAAAGACAAAAATTGTTTAAATGAAAACTTCATTTAAACAATTTATATCTTTAAGTTATTGTTGCACTGTGTAGAGTGAATACGCATGTTATATTTTTGTTTGTACATTTTTACAATAAAACAATTGTTGGTAGACCTAATAAATAAAATAAAACTTTGCTCCATCCTGACTGATATATTGTATAGGTACATAACATTAATTTATATTATTAGGATAAAGTAAATTTGTGCTATCTATACTTAATAAAAAAGCCCAAAGATGTAGGTACTCAGATTGTGAATTTATAACAAACTTACATGTATTCGTTGATTTATCAGATGTTGCTGCTTGTTTATAAATATATTTTTATGGTCCAGATAAGATTTCTTAAAGAATGTAAGTATATTTGCTAACCTGTTCTGTCCCACTCCTAGGCCCTCCTCTACTTCTTCCAACTTTCGCCAGCCCGCGCTTCGTCTGTCATGTTGTAGCAAGAACTGTTTAGTTAGTCCCACCAACTACTGAGAACAGGCTAGCAAAAAAAAATAGAGTAATTTAAAAGATCTACTATTGGTCGAGTTATCGGTCGTTCGTTTTGTTGTGTGTATCCTATAATTTTTGATAATAGTATTTCTTGTTTACAGTTCACATTAATTCATTCATATTCCTTTCATCATTTTAATCCGCCTTGAATTGCTCACCAGCTTCAGGCACCTTTATTCTTTACCGTTCTTCATTCAAACTTCTTCACGATCACCTTAATGGCCCTACTCTCATCCTTAGGATAGTTAAGTCCGGATTCAGCCAGTTCCTTCAAGGTTATCGTAGCAATGGTCTCGAAGCCTGCTCTCGCTGCACTGATTTGCGAAGCCGGGCCGGTGAAGACTGTTGATGTGCCTTTAATGCCGTGGTGGAGGCTTAGGGCTTTCCTGTAAGAAATTGTTTGGTCAGTTATTTCGAGAGATAGAGTTGGAAGAAAAAAGTTTCAATAAGGTTGGATGGTAGATGGGTCAGAGTCGTCTCGCAGTGGGAGCCAGAAGACTGACGTCGTCGCCGAGGCCGAGAGAGCCCTAGGAAATGCTGGCTTGACGACTTAGTAGCAGTAGCGTTTACTGGATATTGGACGGAGAAGGCGAATCATCGGGCAGACTGAAAAGCTATGGGGATAAAAAAAGGTTGATAAAAAAAAGATTTGAAGGTCACTTGTTTTGGAACTGATTTTGAAGGGCAAAGACATTGATTTATCAGTTATTCTGAAACTAATTTTATGGGGTTAAGGGGTTGGTCAGTTATTGGGGCACTGGACGGTATGGAAGAAGAAAAGGTGTTATGCCGACCCCAAGTAATATGGGACAAGAGCAGGAAGATGATGATAAGTATTTTGAATTTGATTTTAATGTACGCATAGTGACGCCACTTGAGTACATTGAAATCTATGTATAGTTGTATTCACGTACACGTACATTAATATGCTTAGTCACTTGTTATCGCTTGTAATTACGGTAAAATGTTTACAGTACCTATACCTATGTATGAACAAGTTTTATGTCTTGTTTAATAAATTATCCATAGCGAGTACACCACTCACCATCTAATACTATGAAGAAGACAGTGCATTGGAGCTTTTGCACGAGTCTTAGGATAAATATGCATAAAACTAAGGTCATTTTAAATACCCATGTAGCACCCATTCTCATGAAAATCGGTGACTTTACAGAAGATTTACCTGCTGTCCGTGTTTCCGGAAACACGGACAAGTTTGAATTGCCTAAAAATCCCTCCTTAGTGCTCCCGTACATCATAAAAAGAAGCTATGTGCAGTAAAATACTTCATAATTCTTGATCACCCCCTAAATAGTAGTTTGGGCGAATGTTTCGGCAAATTATTATCTAATACTTAACAACCTACATTATTTATAAAAGTTAGTATTTGTGCCTAATTTGAAGTTTATTAACCCAAGACCTTCAACACCCCCAAAATCATCTATTAAGGGTAATTTCGAAAAACTTAATCCACATACATCCTATATTATTTACTTAGGTTAGTATAATCTTATCTTATAATTAAACTTATAAGATAAGGTATGTTAGTATTTGTGCCAAGTTTAAAGTTTATTAAACCAAATAATAAGATTGTCCATACAAAATTTAACATCCCTGAAATCGTCTTTTGGGGGTGGTAGTTCCGAAAAACGAATGTTACCTTTATTATTTGCCCAAGGAATTAGACTTTTCATTCAAACAAATATCTTTCGTTTGCTCCCCTACATCAAAAAAGAAGCATTGTACAGTAAAATTCTTCAAAAATCTTTAACATCTTCTACATCGTATTTTAGGAGTAGTTTTGAAAAACTTGTAATGACAACCTTTTACTACGAGTATTTGCTGTTAGTATTTACGCAAAGTTTCAAATATGTAAACCCAACAATTTGTCACCTTTAACATGGTTAAATTTCCGGAATTCAATAAACTCATTGAGTTTTTTTTAAAAAGAGCGAGGTTTCATCTAAAGTTTCAACCCCTACTGTATACCCTTAGGAGTCAAATCACCAAAAACCAATAAATACATGAATTCTTTTTATCGACCAAGAGCGTAAATCTAACATTTCATGTATCCGATTTACAAACTGTAAAAAAATCATACAAACTTTCAACCCCCTTTTTACCCACTTAGGCATTTCTTTGGTTTTCTTAAGATTGATTACTAAATATTGAGCCAATTAATTATGTCAGTTAAAGTATTATTAATGTCAAATTGATAAGTATTTAAGTCCTTACATTTTACTATGGCAGTGCTGTCGTCTGCAAACAAAATCATTTGTTGTTGTGTCACTCTTGGCAAATCATTTATGTAAATGAGAAATAAAGGTGGCCCGGGCACGCTACCTTGAGGTACTCCATATTTTATACTCCTGAAATTCGACACATACGTTCGTTCCGTTTTGATTTTTGCGCACACACTTGTGATTTCAGTACATTGCAATCTCTAACTTAGATATGATTCTAGGAGTTTTAAAATGTTCCCTCTGATGCCATAGCAATGCAATTTGTCTAGAAGGATTTTGTGATCAACATAATCAAAGGCTTTAGTCATGTCTGTGTAAACAGCGCAGATGGGAGTCTTTTTATCAACAGCAGAAGTAACATTATTTAAAAGGTCGAAAATAGCCATATTAATTGTTTTATTTCGCCGAAAACCGTTTTGTTCTTTGCATAATGTAAAGCCCTGACGAGCGGCCCCTCGGGTTCCTCTTCGCTTCACCGTTTGTGACAAAGCCACGGTTACTGAGCCCCCCCCCCGCCTCGACAATGCGGGAATCCACTGGGGGAGTGGACTCGTCCTCGTTCCGCTACAGATGCTCCCATGTTGAATAATTTTAAATACTGGCCTGTTATACCCTATGTAATTTGTTGTATTACTTTTGGTGAAATAAATAATAATAATAAAATATAGGTTATTATACTTCATAAAATATAGCTTGATCTCTGCGACAGATCTTTGTACAAGAAGGCAAATACAAAAGTATATCTATCTCTTTTTGCTTATGATGTTATATGTTAGTGCGAGAGTGAATACCGTTATTGAAGTTGCGTCTTAAATTTGTTCGGTCTATTCTATAAAAGGTCTCATTAGTACTGATATATGTCTATACAGAAGTATCTATAGCATACTCGGTTGCACTGGTACAAAATATGGTCAAGACAAATGAATATCTATCTGTTTTTGCTTATATCGTTATCTGTTAGTGCCAAAGTGAACATTGTTATTGAAGTTGCGTCTTAAATTTGTTCGGTCTATTCTATACAAAGTCTCTGTAGTACTCATATATGTCTATAAAGAAGTATCTATCGCATTCACGCCACACTCGTACAAAAGATGACAAAGACAAAAGTTAATCTGTCTCTTTTTGCTAATGATTTTATCTGTAAGTGCGAAAATGAATACCGTTATTGAAGTGGCTTCTTAAATTTGTGCGGTCTATTCTATACAAGGTCTCTGTAGTACTGATATATGTCTATAAAGAAGTGTCTATAGCATACTCGGTCGCACTGGTACAAAAGATGGCATAGCCAAAGTATATCTATCTCTTTTTGCTTATGAAGTTATCTGCTAGTGTGAAAGTGAATACCGATAGTAAAGTTGATTCAATCAAACGTGCTCAATCATTGCCTGTGTTCAAAAGACTCGTAAAGGAACATTACCTGTCGCTGTCTTCGTCTTAGCGTTTTGATTTTAAACAGACACTGTCATTCATAATTTATTTTTATTGCCATTATATTTAGTATGTATGTATTTATGTATATATTACATAGCTATTATAATATAGTACTTTTTTTTTTTTTTTTTTCACACCGATGACAACCCCACTTCATGTCCAGACAATTACTGTCTATATTAGGTTGCCTGGATGATATCGCGGATTGCGATAAGGCCGCCCATTGTATATGTATTAATTTTATGTTTCTTTTTATAATTGTATTTTAAGGTGTACAATAAAGCATGTAATAAATAAATACTTAAGTTGCGTCCTAAATTTGTTCGGTCTATTCTATAAAAGATCTCTGTGGTATTAATATATGTCTATAATAATGTATCTATAGCATACTCCGCCACACACGTGTAAAAGATGGCAAATACAAAAGTATATCTTTCTCTTTTTGCCAACGACGTTATATGTTAGTGCGAAAGTGAATACCGTTATTGAAGTTGCGTCTTAAATTTGTTCGGTCTATTCCATACAAGGTCTTTGTAGTACCCATATATGTCTATAAAAAAGTATCTATAGCATACTCCGCCACACACGTGTAAAAGATGGCAAATACAAAAGTATATCTTTCTCTTTTTGCCAACGACGTTATATGTTAGTGCGAAAGTGAATACCGTTATTGAAGTTGCGTCTTAAATTTGTTCGGTCTATTCTATACAACGTCTCTGTGGTATTAATATATGTCTATAATGATGTATCTATAGCATACTCCGCCACACACGTGTAAAAGATGGCAAATACAAAAGTATATCTTTCTCTTTTTGCCAACGACGTTATATGTTAGTGCGAAAGTGAATACCGTTATTGAAGTTGCGTCTTAAATTTGTTCGGTCTATTCCATACAAGGTCTTTGTAGTACCCATATATGTCTATAAAAAAGTATCTATAGCATACACGCCACACTAGTACAAAAGATGGTAAAGACATATGCATATCTATCTCTTTTTGCCAACGACGTTATATGTTAGTGCGAAAGTGAATACCGATAGTGAAGTTGCGTCCTAAATATGTTCGGTCTATTCTATACAAGGTCTCTGCAGTACTATCAGTATATGTCTATAAAGAAGTATCTATAGCATACACGCCACACTAGTACAAAAGATGGCAAAGACAAAGTATATCTATCTCTTTTTGCTTATGAAGTTATCTGCTAGTGCGAAAGTGAATACCGTTATTGAAGTTGCGTCTTAAATTTGTTCGGTCTATTCTATACAACGTCTCTGTGGTATTAATATATGTCTATAATAATGTATCTATAGCATACTCCGCCACACACGTGTAAAAGATGGCAAATACAAAAGTATATCTTTCTCTTTTTGCCAACGACGTTATATGTTAGTGCGAAAGTGAATACCGTTATTGAAGTTGCGTCTTAAATTTGTTCGGTCTATTCCATACAAGGTCTTTGTAGTACCCATATATGTCTATAAAAAAGTATCTATAGCATACTCCGCCACACACGTGTAAAAGATGGCAAATACAAAAGTATATCTTTCTCTTTTTGCCAACGACGTTATATGTTAGTGCGAAAGTGAATACCGTTATTGAAGTTGCGTCTTAAATTTGTTCGGTCTATTCTATACAACGTCTCTGTGGTATTAATATATGTCTATAATGATGTATCTATAGCATACTCCGCCACAC
Source organism: Orthosia gracilis (assembly GCA_947562075.1). Classification (NCBI taxonomy): domain Eukaryota; kingdom Metazoa; phylum Arthropoda; class Insecta; order Lepidoptera; family Noctuidae; genus Orthosia; species Orthosia gracilis. Next base: position 37,601,435 of record OX387268.1, on the reverse strand, counting down.
ACGTGTAAAAGATGGCAAATACAAAAGTATATCTTTCTCTTTTTGCCAACGACGTTATATGTTAGTGCGAAAGTGAATACCGTTATTGAAGTTGCGTCTTAAATTTGTTCGGTCTATTCCATACAAGGTCTTTGTAGTACCCATATATGTCTATAAAAAAGTATCTATAGCATACTCCGCCACACACGTGTAAAAGATGGCAAATACAAAAGTATATCTTTCTCTTTTTGCCAACGACGTTATATGTTAGTGCGAAAGTGAATACCGTTATTGAAGTTGCGTCTTAAATTTGTTCGGTCTATTCTATACAACGTCTCTGTGGTATTAATATATGTCTATAATGATGTATCTATAGCATACTCCGCCACACACGTGTAAAAGATGGCAAATACAAAAGTATATCTTTCTCTTTTTGCCAACGACGTTATATGTTAGTGCGAAAGTGAATACCGTTATTGAAGTTGCGTCTTAAATTTGTTCGGTCTATTCCATACAAGGTCTTTGTAGTACCCATATATGTCTATAAAAAAGTATCTATAGCATACACGCCACACTGGTACAAAAGATGGTAAAGACATATGCATATCTATCTCTTTTTGCTTATGAAGTTATCTGCTAGTGCGAAAGTGAATACCGTTATTGAAGTTGCGTCCTAAATATGTTCGGTCTATTCTATACAAGGTCTCTGCAGTACTATCAGTATATGTCTATAAAGAAGTATCTATAGCATACACGCCACACTAGTACAAAAGATGGCAAAGACAAAGTATATCTATCTCTTTTTGCTTATGAAGTTATCTGCTAGTGCGAAAGTGAATACCAATAGTGAAGTTGCGTCCTAAATTTGTTCGGTCTATTCTATACAAGGTCTCTGTAGTACTGATATACGTCTATAAAGAAGTATCAATAGCATACTCGGTCGCACTTTTTCAAAAGATGGTTAAGACAAAGCATATCTATCTGTTTTTGCTTATGTCGTTATATGTTGGTGTGAAAGTGAATACCGTTATTGAAGTTGCGTCTTAAATTTGTTCGGTCTATTCTATACAAAGTCTCTGCTCTCACATCGGTCTCATTCAGTGCAGGATTGTCAGACCATAGGATTTTGCCTTAGAAATGTGGATACTCGGATCCTCGGATCCTCGCCCCCTCAGACGTGAATACCATATTCCCTATTCGACTTTTGCGCCAGTGCTAGTAGTTTTATAAAAAAATGTTACAAATTATCGATTTTCACAGATTATAAAAAGAAACTGCTCACTTACTTTTTCAACAAAATTATAATAAACGCCTGGCACATATAGTATACACATTAATCGATATAAAATACCTTACCCGTATTGCAGAAATCAACTTTATTAAACCGTCTTTACTTTAGTCCACTACTGCTGAGCAATATGCACCTTTTCAATTTTGTTCTAAGAAAATCAGTTCTATTAAATAACATAGATTTTATATCTGTACATTCTGGGGTAAACCCATACAATTTTTGGCCATGTCCAATAAATCGGGGCAAAACCTACATTCGATAAAATATCGATATGACAATGGCACAAATCTAGTACTTATTCATGTCTATAAAAAAAAATATCTATAACATACTCGGCTGCACTAGAACAGAAAATGGCATAGACAAAAGTATATCAATCTCTTTTTGCTTATGAAGTCATCTTTTAGTGCAAAAGTGAATACCGTTATTGTAGTAGCGTCTTAAATTTGTTCGATCTATTCTATACAAAGTCTCTGTAGTACTGATATATGTCTATAAAGAAATATCTGTAGCATACTCCGCCGCACAGGTGTAAAAGATGGCAAAGACAAAAGCACATCTATCTCTTTTTGCCAACTACGTTATCTTTTAGTGCGAAAGTGAATACCGTTATTGTAGTCGCGTCTTAAATTTGTTCGGTCTATTCTATACAAGGTCTCTGTAGTACTGATATAAGTCTATAAATATGTATATATAACATATTCCGCCACACAGGTGTAAAAGATGGCAAAGACAACGTATATCTATCTCTTTTTGCCAACGACGTTATTTGTTAGTGTGAAAGTGAATACCGTTATTGAAGTTGCGTCTTAAATTGGTTCAGTCTATTCTATACAAAGTCTCTGTAGTACTCATATATGTCTATATAAAAATATCTATACCGTCAACTGCCCTGATTTTGCCTCGCGTCCTGTGTTTGCCTAAAATGAACAAATGGTAATATCTTTTTCAATTTACTAGCTTGGCAATCAAAACATTTGTCAGTTTTTAGAATTATTATCTGGCAACACTAAATTGGTGACGTTATGTTGGTAACATGCATAATTTTTGACAGATGTGTGTCAAACTAGAGAGCGGCAAGACTGTTATTTTTAGTTTCGGAAAAACTTTTTAGGTAAGTCATTAAAATATGTATATTTCTATCTTGTTCTGTACTTATTCTATAAAACGTTGATAGCTTTATCGTTTGTCATTGTAATTGATGAAAAAAACACGGTATTTAGCGAGAAATGTTGAAATAGGCAAAGTTAGGCAATTATTTTGTTTCATTTTCTTATGACACAACCCTACCCATTCTTTGTCAATGTATGAAGATTGTATAAAATGGTGTCCAGACATTGCCTAAATAATTTTACCTACTAAAATGCTCCCAAAATCTGTCATACAAAACTGGATTGTATTCTCTATGCATTAAACTACATTTTACACCATGCTAGCATAAAAATCGAATCGTTTATTTTGGAGTAAATGCATTAGGCAATGTCAGAGACATGAGGCCTTACTTTGCCTAATTTTTAAAATAACTCAAAAACTTTTATTACATACGAAAATTGACTAAAAAAAATTAAAATTACAGAATTCTTGAGTTTTTTATAAGATTAAATGTGTACACAACATGAAAATGGGGTATATTTTAATTTTTATTTCACCTTAAAAGCCAAAAATATCAAAATCCGTGCAAAGTCAGGGCAGTTGACGGTAGCATGCTCGGCTACACTGGTACAAAAGATGGCATAGACAAAAGTATATCTATCTTCTTTTGCTTATGATGTTAATTGTTGCGAAAGTGAATTGGGTATTCACTTTCGCACTAACAATTAACATCATAAGCAAAAAAAGATGTGGCGTTTTAATTTTATTGAAGTGGCGTTTTAAATGTGTTCGGTCTATTCTATAATAATCTATACAAAGTCTCTGTAGTACCGATATATGTCTATAAAGAAGTATCTATAGTGTTCTAAGTCACACTGGTACAAAAGATGCAAATAATAATGAATATCTTTCTCTTTTTGCTTATGGCGTTATCTGTTTTTGCGAAAGTGAATACCGATATTGAAAATGCGTCTTAAATATGTTACGTATAGTTACACAACAGAGAGTTTGTATAATAAAAACACACAAACTCTCTGGTATACAATGTATCTGCTCTCACATCGGTCTCATTCAGTGCAGGGTTTTCAGACTAAAGGATTTGTCCGTAGATCTGCGGACTCTGGGTTGCGCTTTCAGACGTGACACAAATTCCCTCAAGTTTTCTGCAAAAACCTGAAACTTGATCATGTGCCGAGCCACTCCTAATGAAACCACGCAAATTACATATAGTACGGTTTTATTTATTTATTTGATTCCATTGCTAGCTAGTAACATCTTCTGTAATGGGTAAAATTGATTGTTAAAGAATCGATGAAACTTATAGTTCTCGCCAAACTTCTTGGCCACCCTGAAGTTGGCTACAATGGCTGCGCAGTAGTAAATATCATACAAAAACACTGATTCGTGCCTTGCGCGTCGGAAAGCAAATTTTAGACCCAGAAGTTTGGCGGGAACCATACATAATTAATTTTTATAAGTTTTACCCAAGTTTGCGTTACTGTTTCATTTTCTTTTGATTATCTCCACTCACCAATATGACCCTAGTTTTAAAGCAAGTCCATTATCAAATAGTAAAATTTCCTGCTTTAAAAAAATCCATGGAACTAGTTTTTTCAAACGAATGTCTCCATTTTACCGATTTCAAAAAAAAGGAGGTTATCAATTCGATACGTATATGTCATGGACGTGATTAATCAGGGCACTTTGTATAAGGCCCCGGGCTTTATGGATCTACTCAAGTCAAATCGGGCAATTTAATGAATATTGATTTAAACTTATATATTTATCATATTGTCTGGTCATTATGAATACTTCTACGTAACGGTTGGGCAATTAGATAATTATGGTCAATGTAGCAGTCGGGAGCTTAGGGCACCTCGACTGATGGGTTAGGTTCTAAGGAGATGGCGGGAGCTGAAGTGAGCAAGCGAACTCAGCTTCCGTCATTGCCTTCATGTTAGGTTACTTTATATTTTGCAGACAGAAATAGTCGCCTTTTTGCTTAAATAGTAATCGTACCTATTCTATAATAAAACCAATGTCAACATTAAAATAATTAAAAAAAAATACTACCCGGCCCAATAAGTGATGGGCATTATTCAGAAAACCCGGTCGATTTGATTATTTCAATAGTTTTTCATATTGCCTACTCATATTGAGTATTTTTCAAATTGCCCGGCCATTATGAATAATGCCATATTAATCACTTGTTCCATATCACTTAAATGTTTGTCCACGCATTTCTCAGAAACTTAAAATCAGATCGTGATTTTTATTGTTTTATGTATATCTTAACCAGGGGAATAGTGCAAGTTTTATCAAAATTGGTTAAGCAGATTTCAAGTTATTATTTTGGAACATACAACCGAATTCCTTAGCGATAAACAGCCCGAATGTGTTAATTGAGTTATTATGTGTATTTTCAGTTTGTCATTCCTTTAGTTCTGTAGTAATAAAAATGGTTGCCTGTAAAGTCGGTTTTACGGGCGAAGATTTTACGTGACAACGTATTTTTCTCGGTAGAATATTTATTGATATGAATATAATTAAATTGTACTGATTTTACGTTCATCCGATCGATTTCCACCAGACCGATCATAGTTGAGTGGGAGAGAGACGCAAGGCATTCGGCGGGCCTCTCTCTCGTTCGGTGACTCATCGTAACGTTACCGAGCGTTACACTTTTTCATAAGTGCCTCCCAGCCACAACCTAATTTAAGACGTTGTCACGTCAAAAATTGCTCGCTTTTACGTTATGGTGTAACAAAACTAAAAAGAGAGAAATAAAAACTTTGACACAAAAAAAACGACTTTAAAAGCAAAACACCAAAAAGTACAAAATTACATTCTCTTGTTTTTATCGTTTTGCAACATCGATTTTCGAAAGTAAAGCTTTTTTTTTCAACGGTCAAATCAGCGCAGCGTCGTCGTTCTAGTCGGTCGGATTTAAAAATCTGACATGGCTACACTGTTGTTGTGAGCTCACTCATTCATTCGGTTTTTTCTGTAGTTCAGTCAGTTCAGTTCAGTTAACGATCACGCTGAGGAGGTTAAAAAAGTGATTATTTTTGAAAGAGAATGTTATTCACTAATTAATAATAATATTCGTATCTTATTTGTGTTTTTGGTTATCAAAAAATCTTTGTAAAATGACTGAGGATATAAGCGTTACGTTTATAATACCGAATGATCGGCAATCCGAAAATGATTGTTCAGAGGACATGCTACTCGCTTTTGTCGTAAGTTAGAAACGAAGATTTATTTAATATCTGCCCTAAGTATTATCCTAATCATGATAAAAGGCATGACAACTTTAGATACTAAAAAGTTTTAAAATAGAACTAGACTTCTTAGTGGCGTTGAAAGGATTGAAATGTTTCTTCCCAGCAGCAGCTGATGCTTCCCAGCAGAATGATGATAGCTTTATCGTCATGATAACGTTTGACGACCAACCGATTTTGTGATATTCGGGAGATTTAAATAAAAGTCGAGCGTTCCACGGCAGAGCTTTAATCCGAACTGACACACAATCACCTTAAACCTTCCGACATACTTGCTACGATATTAATATTAATCTACCTACATCACAGATTTATATATCGTTGCCACTGATAATGATATCATAACACATTATTACAAAGGCGAAAGTTTGTGAGTGTGTTAGTATGTTTGTTACTGTTTCATGCAATAATTACTGAACGGACCTGGAAGAAAGGCAGAATCTCAAAAAACGAAAAATTGACCAGTAGAATTCATCCATATATTGAAAAGTATGCTTGTAGTGAACAATGTGTTTGTTTTATACTTGTAGGCATGTGAACAGCACTGTGGCGGTGGTCTACAAGCTCGCTGGCTACATGAAAGCAAGTGCACGAAGTTTACGGGGCTTACGAAAAGAGATGTCTTTGTACTGACCAAGTTTGAAGGGGAACTCTATGAAAAGCTACAGGCTACAAAGTGTTTGTAAGTTTTACTATATTTGATGCAAGCGTTTTGATAAAGAATATACCTATAGATATCATTACTGTGATAAGGAAAACCTTATAGAAATCAGTGTAGTAAAAGAAATCATGCATGTGGCAAGTCTTATAGCATAAGGGGAGATCATATCCCATGTTACCACACTGGACCTGCTAATGAGTTAAAGAGATAATGTGCCAACAATGGGCCCTATCAGAATAAAATTGCATCAAAATTTTAATAATAATTAAAATATTGATGCACATGCTGAGATAGGAACCTTTTTGGTCTTGCATAGGATTAATTATTTTTTAATTACTTTTACCTTCTTTTTGTCTTATCTCTCGTGTCTTATGTGCATGTCTAATAATTTTTCTTTCTTTCAAATGTTATATTCTGCAGTATTTTCATTATTCTAATTCAATTTCACTCCTCAGGTTGGTAGGTCCTCGCTGCCTGTCATGCTGCCTGACAGAAGGCACTCCAATACCATCAGGTCCACAGCCTGTCTTCACAATAGCTATGAGAAGCCTGGTGGTCACTGCAAGTGGATTGACGAAAGCACAGAAGGTACTTGAATAAGTTTCTATATTTTGTAGGCTCATCTTGAAACAGTAGAAGTTATCCCCAACAAGATATAAAATGTAATTATATAACAATAACTTTGCTAACTTTATTTGGCTGATGAACTAGTGAGGGCTGTGGGAGTCTCCTGAATGCAAGAAGCTCAGGATCTATTGATATAGCGATGCTTCAGGAAGACCTACATATGTCCAGTGTATGTTTTTAGGCTGAAATAATAATGATGGTCGAACTATAACCTTTTATGCATGTTAAGTTGCAGTTTTGCTTTTTTATTCATAACTTAAGCTAAGTCTTATCTCCTTTAGAACATGAAATTTCAATCATATGTTTTACAAATGGCATTTTCTATCATTTTGTTCTCTTAAATTTTATAATTATTATGTTTTCAGGAGGAAATAAAGAGGAAAGTTCACTGGATGGGAGGCATATACAGCACAGTTCTAACAGATGACACTACACATTTAGTTTCAGACACTGTCCTATCTGATAAATATGTTGTAAGTACTAGTTTATAAGCCTCTATGGCCTCTAAGAGAAAACTTCATGTCGAGTTGGAAAATTAATCCAGCCGTAAAATACTGAACAACTGGTCCTTGCACTCTTGGAGGTATTGTACAAAGTGTAAAGCGGACTGAAACTGATCTCGCGAAAAAAAAAACACCTGTTGAAAATGATCAATCGTTAACATATGGGGCAATTGCTTTTTTCGCGATTTCAGAGGGCTCGTAATGCAGCTGGTTTCTATTTATTTTGAGTAATAAATAAATTATAAAAACTTTATTACAAGCAAGCTCTTCAATACTGTTTCATAATATAACTGCACAACTGAAAATCTGACTGATAATGATTTTATACAAACCTTCTTGATCACCTATTCACGCAGCTATTCCTTCTAGAAATCAATCGAAAAAGGCATACCCGTGATGGCTATGACCTGGATTGAGGCGGTCTGGGAGAAGTCCCTCCGAATGAATGTCAGTGGTTCCTCTACAGACTTCCTTGTCCACCGACTGCCTCCCTTCACCAACCTTCAAGTAACCACTTCAGGGATCCCTAAGAAGGATAGACAGCTGATTATGAAGCTGGTTAATGAGAAAGGAGGGACTTTCTCTGGGGCTTTCAAGAGTGAAAGTACTGATGTTGTGGTGTTGACCAAGTAAGTTCATAGACAAATATAGAGGGGGGAGGGAGACCGACAGAACTGGAAGGGATGGGGAGACGCCTTTGCCCAGCAGTGGCACAACATAGGCTAAATAAAATAAAAAATCTTTGTTTGTAATGGGTAATCTCTAAAAGTACTAAACCGATTACGAAAATTCTTTATCTGATAGACATAGACACTGAGAGCGGTTACGCATTATATCCGACCTAAATCCGACAAATTCCGGTTCCGATGTAGCCGTGGAATACTCACAGCGGGTCATTGTGTATCTAAAGTTAGCTGCAAGACCCTGCGCAGTGGCTATTTTTGTGTCAATGTTGAAGGTGAAGATATCATTGTATAAATGCCTCTTTCACTCGCTTAAGTTTTCCGCATCGTCCTATCTCGCTTACTCTATGCAATTTACTCGATGACAAACTGTTTCTTGCGCAATGGTTTGCAGAGCCAACTTCAGATACACAAAGATCCTGTGACTGATGATGTGACTACTGAAGTACTTCTTGTAGGGAATCTTACGCACTACATCCGAACTATCCGTCATAATTCATAATATTTTGAACTCGGAACTCAAATCATCAAATCACGGACTCGAATCGAATGAAGTGCGTAACCAGGGCTGAGTGGTTATGACTCTCACGCACGGACTGGTTTTTATTCCGAAAAATTTAATTGGTCTTGTGGGTCATGAGAGCGAAGTTTAAGAATAAAAATAGATTTGTAGTAATTTAAGTATTTACCAAGTGCGTGTAAGTATTAAACCAGAGGCATGTAGTCAATGATTATCGACTTAATAGTTCTTCAAGGTCTAAAAATTATTTTTGTAGTCAAAATCACATTGTATTTAACACCAGTTCTGCAACAGTTCTTTTTTGGATGCTTATAGCTTATAAAATAAAGCTAAAATCACAAAAAAATATTGCATGACATCTTACACTGATTTATCAAGGCATTTAATTCTGACAAAAATTGCGACTTTAAAAGGTCTTTCTGATGAAATTTTAATCTATTCAGGGAAGGTATCGGCAGTGAGAAGTACAATGCCGCCTTAGAGTATGGCAAGGCGGTAGTCTTGCCGTCATGGGTAAAGGATTCAGCGGCTAAAGGCGTAGCACTACCACTGACTAAATATAGAGTCGCCGCCGCATCCACTTCGTCACCTCTCGCTGAGGCGCGCTTGACTGATATGAGTAAGTTTTTATATGACTGGTGGAGAAATTGAGGCATCAAGTCGCATGTTGAGCAATTATACTTTTTGTCCAGCAAACAAATTGTATGTTGAGCAATTAAATCTTTTGTCCAGCATTTTTTTTTATGTTGAGCAATTAAATTTTTTGTCCAGCACTCAAATTTCATGTTTAGCAATTAAATTTTTGTCCACCAATCAAATTGTATGTCCAGCAATAAAATTTAAAAGTGAAGTGAAATGGAATATATTTTATCTACACTCACAACGTAATGTTCCAATTATGAATTCAAAAAATATTCTATAAACACGTACTTTACATCCGTGGATAGGTAAACATTAAAAAAAACAACCATTACAGTGCAGCATTTTCCTTCGATTTTCAAACAACTGCATCATAAAATAACTTTTATACCATTCCCCCTCTAAAAAGCTTATTTTATTCACTGAAAACAGTGAATAAAAAGCACTTTTAATCACTGTTTTGGTGTTTGAATTTAGAACACACCAATATATATTTCACCTCCATCTCAATGCTATACAACTTACTTGCGCATAAAATACTCGATACAAACTTCTTGTGCAAAGAATATTCGAATTTCAAACTCCTTCGTCGATTTAATTTTGAGTTTGTTTATATTTAGGATTTTGATAATGATTTTATTTGGTCTAGGATGTTTAGTGAATACTTATTTGGATTGTAATTCTAATATTAATTGCATAGGTGTTTAATTAATTATAATTATGTAACTTAACGGAGGTGGTCACTGGCCCCTGAAACACAGGTGCTGTTTAGGTAACTCAAACTCAAAGGCAGCTTCAATTTACAAAAAATGTGAAGCCCTAAGGTTTCTCATTTTCTGTAAATTTTGAAGGTAATAAACCATTTATTTATTTATTATTATTCGTTGTGCTTTTGGCTTAAATCATTCTTTTTCTCGAAGTCATGGTATAAAATATAGTATGCAACTCTTGAATAAAACGGATTTATATCGAGGGCCATGAATCACTCGCGTCGTTCAGGATTCTAACACTTGAATCACTCGCTATGCTCGTGATTCAATCATCATGAATCACTCCCTACGGTCGTGATTCAGTTGTTAGAATCCTTCACTTGTTCGTGATTCATCTATGGCCCTCGCTTTAAAACCGCTTTAAAACCGTCCTTTATTCACTAGTTGCATAATATACTATTTAATTTTTGTAGCACACTTTTACTTTTTAATTTATTGGCGCTTATGGGCTGCTTGATTTACTGTCGAAAAGTAGTGTCATGTCTATGGAGGCGCGCGCTGATGAGAATTTGAATTGCCCGCCATATCACATATTTTTTCCGTTTCCACTTTATTCGGCTTCGCCTCATTTGATAAACCCACGCTCGTGTTTTAATAACCGCCATTATATGACCATTGCTTAAACTACTATTAATTTGCAGGTCTCAACTTCTCCACTATATCAAACGTGAGACCGCCAAATAATTTTGTTGACGAAACCAGATCGGCTGACGCATCTATGATTTCCGGAAAAATGAAGGTCGGTTACTTAATACCATGGTAACTAGAAGAAGGGAAATTGTGGCATCCTGTTTTTCTATTGAAATTTTGGGTTTTACAAGCTTTTATATAGTTATTCACCTGTCCAGCAGCCTTATTGCGTAATAAATTCGCCAGGGCAAAGGGCAAAGAGTATGAAAAATCGACTTGTCCTTTGCCTTGCCTAAATTATTACGCTATAAGGCTGCCGGTGTCTTTAATCAAATCTTGCAAATTATATCCCATCAAAAATACAAGTCTCGCGGCGCAGTTATTCTACCTCAAAGAGTAGTGAGATCAAATGTAAAACCAAGTTGGATAATTTATTCAGTAGGTACCTTAATAATTAGGTTACAAACAAATAAATTAACCTACTTGGTTTTACTTTTACATAAGGAGAAAAACATCGTTACACCGCTCGCTCCATCGTTGACTTTGTCTCTGTCATCTATGATCTAGACTAGAGTCAAGAATTCAAGAACAAACCCATCAAAACTAAAAAAAAAATGTCGAAATTATTGTGTTCTTCTAATGCAAAATCTAAATGGCCTGTGACCCATTTCCCAGTGTCTGATTGAGCACAAATTTTGCACACCGTATCTTTGTTGTGACAATGCAATTTTTAAAATAATTTATAAGCTCGTTTAATTTTTTTTAATAATTTGAGTCTTTATTTCAGTTTACTCAAGATATGAAGAGAACGGACGTCTCTATTGACAAAGAAATATTGATGGCGTTTGAGAATCTAGACATGAGTCTCATAAAGAAGGCTGGACCTATATTTGATGGTTTTTTTGTGAGTATGATCATTTTCAAATTCAAAAAGAAACAAGCATTTTTACTAATATTTTTTTTTGTTATATTGGATGTCATTTATTGCAAAAGTTCTTTTCTTAAAGGACATAAAAAAAAGTTATTTTACTTCCTAAATCAAGCTTTTGACGGAATCTTTTTGTTTCTCATAATTTCAGATTTTAACTTTTAATCTCAAATCATAACCTGCACTTGTGTGTATGTGTGTGTGTGTATTTGTTTTGTACCAATAACATACCAGTTACAGTAACCCGTAAATTTTTGGCAAGAATTATACTGGTTACAGTTTTTTCTTAAAACTTTCGCCCCTCTGACTTATGAAAATTCTACCCTACCCTACCTGCCGAGCTCCATGCTTTCCTCAAATGACACCGTATTTCGTTTTCGTGCATGTTCAAGATTTTTGCCAGCTAGTAATACTTCAGACAAACAAAAATCATTAATTGATTAATTCGTCCACAGATCTGGGTGACAGGCCTCGAAGGCACCACCCGCGAGCGTGCCGCAGCCTGCATCTCCCGCTGCGGCGGCGTGCGGTACGACGCCGCAAACCCGCGCGTCACGCACGCCGTCGCCGCCAGTACTAGCGCCGCGCTCGCCGTGCAGAGGGAACTGCCTGCCGTTCCCGTACTGTCGCCGCTGTGGCTCGTGAGCAGCGTACAGGCGGGCCTAGCGTTAGACGAGGCTCAGGTGAGTGTTGTATAGTAGCACTGTGCCAGTACCATAGAAATATAAAATACAGGAGAAGCGCTAAAGAGGCGTGTCGGTGTCGGAGTATGTCACAGGCAAACGGCCGCGCCGTCTCCGCAAAACAGTGCGCTTTCGACCGACATCGTGACAAAAAACAAGAATGCCGTGTTGTTCATTGGTTTCTTTTAAAAACCGAAGTTTAAACCAAAACTTTGTAAATGATGGAATCACTTACTATAAGTGAGTACAAGTATTTCACTATATTTGTCTTTAAAATCATGAAAAACAACAAATCGTAAAATATTTCATGCTTCTACTATGTTATTTTTGTTTTGAAATATCACAGCGACTGTATTATTTTTGCATTACATTGCGTCTTAACCATTACCTAAGTTTGTGGCTCAGTGACTGGACAAGCAATGTAAAAATCATAAAACGATACGTCTTTGAGCGGATGCATCGCGTAGTACCGCCGCTGCTCCTTGCGACGATTTAGTGATGTGCTTGTGCGAATGAAATGTTGCTATTATAGTTTATTATTCAATTTGTCAACCGTTTTCACCCGGTTGGAAAATCGATGTGAAATAATGTGTATTACTTATTTTGATTATTTTACAGCGTAGTAGAGAAATACGTAAAAAACTTTTTGTCAAAAAATGCCACCCCAATAATATCAAAGTGTCAAGTGCTGCACAAATACCTCCACTTTAAAGATCAGTGATTAAACACCATAGCAGGGTTCAACAATACCTCCTGTTTCAATATGCTATGAAAGCCTTAACCAACTTAACCAGATTTTTGATTGTTTGATTTTTTTGATTTACTGAATAATTTATATTTTTACCTGCATATTGTTTATTTTTACTATAACATTTTCTGGACTTGCCGAAGCTTGCACGCTTTAACAATATTAAATGGGCGAATCGATAACTTTCCGATTTAGTCAATCACTAGCGTATATGTAAAATAAATTGCTTTTGCACAGCACAACGATAGCGACCGTATTTTTGTGTGCGTAAGTGGTACGGTGATTGGTATATACACGCTGTGTTTGAAGGGATAAGGTTTATAATTGATTGTGTAGTACGTTCTGATTTAAGCAATGCGAGTGTGTGCGCGACTGCGTATCTATTTACCGAACTGCATGTGTATTAGCTGTCGTGTGGTAGGGGCAAACTGGAGACACAGGTTTCCGATATATTTATGTTTATTGTATCTATGGCCAGTACACTACAGTACTGGCATGTAAGAGAACCGAATGTGCCCGCCATGCCCGTATTGACGCCGCCGTGTCTTTGTTTATATGTATTGTATTCCTATGAAAAAACATTGAATAAGTAATCAGAACCAAACCGGTTCGGAAGCGATGACACGAGCTAGCGAGCGACTGTGAGCCCGTCGATTCTGGGTCCTTGGTAGTTCTTACATTAATTACTTGCATTTATTCCAACAGAATAACTTTCTCATTTAAAATATAAATATGGACTTATATTATAAAAGCGAAAGTAACTCTGTGTGTCTGTTACCACTGAACCAATTTACATGAAATTTGGTATGGAGATAGTTTGAGACCCTGGGCAGGACATAGGATAGTTTTACCTCGGAAATAATCTTTAAGGTTGCCCTAGTCGACGGCACGAACTATTTTGTGCGCGAGGTTAAAATGCATGCTATCTTATTCGACAACACGTGCGAAAGTGATAGATGCTGTGATGAACTGTAAGAAGCCAGTTTGCGTAAGAATACACGCTTTAGCAAGTTTGTGCATTTGCGAAATGGATGATGATTTAGGACGAAAACGAGCGCGCGAAATTTTATAAACATATCTTTGGGAATATGACTCTCATGAAAAAACGACATAATGTATCTATTCAAAATAAAATTATTATTGTTGAACTGCTAATCTATCCCTTAGTACCCCAATAGTCACCATACGGTGACTGTTTTGCAATATGCCTTCTTCTTATGGTATTTATTTGCGTTTTCAATGCGTTAAAATTAGTGTTGAAATGGAGCTTTCGGCGCTAATAACTTTCAAATATATAGTTTTTTACCTTTTTTGTTTCCATGCAGGGCTAGATAATGATTTGAAAAATTGATGTCATTTTTATGTTGAACGTTCATCGTCAAACAGGCAAGACTGACAGACTAGGGCAACCTTAAGGGGGTGGATAGGTTGAGAACAAATAATTTCTCAAGTAAGGCGGCCCACACCAAAAATATTCTTGAGGATAGTTTTATCCCAGAAATCATCCTTAAGGGAGTGGATAGGGTGGAAACAAATAATTTCTTAGGTAAGGCAGCCCACACACCTACAATATTCTTGCGCGATATAAAAAAATGGGCTATTCGAAGTACTAGTGCTACGCAGACGAAGTTGCGGGCAACAGCTAGTATCTACATATTGTGGTGCCCTTGAAAGCTGCTACAGTAAATAATACGCTATATTTATATTTTATTTAGCGTTTATTTACATTAGTCTATACTAATATTATAAAGAGGTAAAGTTTGTGAGGTTGTAGGGGGTAATCTCTGGATCTACTTAGCCGATTTAGATTAAATTGAGCATGGAGATATTTTGAGACCCTGGGAAGGACATAGGAAAGTTTGTATTCCCTTGGGATGATAAAACACTTTTTACGAGGGCGGAGCCGCGGGCAGAAGCTAGTTTTATATATTTTCCATCAATAATTGTCAAAAACACGCGCCTAGCGCCTCCAGGCCTGACAAAGGTGGCATTCAGTAAATTCTAAATACTTTAAATTAGATCCAGCCATTAACAAGTAATCAAGAGATCGCAGACTCCTTACAATATTTATATGCTGACAAATATTATGCTTCAGTTCCTAATAGACATGAAGCCGGTCACGCCAGCCAAGTCGAGCGCTCGCAAGCCGCGGCTGGACGCAGCGTCTCCCATGAGCAAGCGCAACTTGGCGCTGCTGCGGAGAGGGCCTCTGGACTTGCCGCCGCCGACTCCTGAAGTTGAAGAGGCTCAGGATGAGCTTGTCAATCATTATCTTAGCCGTAGGTATTTGCGATTTGTTGTTAAGATGTTCCTTTTTTTATCAACCTTTATTATTCCACTGCTGGGCTAAGATCTCTACCATAGCAACTATCTTTTATTTATCGGTTGGTTGCCTCCAAGTCGTACTAGATTAGGTAATATAAATTAATTCGCAGTAGTTGTAGTGGAGCGCCGTAAGATTTATACCTCGAAATCCAGGGCCAGTCAATGAATCTTTATATAAACTTTGGAAATGTGTTTATAATAGTATATAAAAAAACGTAAAAAAAAAAAATTGTGCGATCTAAATTTTTTTTTTTTTTTTCTTAAGAAATACGATGCCCTACACTAGGAATTTTTTCCTGTATCGTGGGTGCGTTTACAAACATTTAAACTCACATACACAACACCCAGAACCGGAACAACTAATTGTAGGTCATACAAATATTTGTTCCGTGCGGGAATTAAACCCGCGACACGCAGCGCAGCAGTCAATCGCTCAACCACTGTGCTAACCGTGCGCCCGATTATTATTATAAATAATAATTATTTTTTCGGAATTTTCCTTTACTTATATTAGTTTTTTAAGGTTATATTTTAAAAAGGTGAACTATTACAAACTTGATCTTGGGTCTCAAGGGACTGCAGGTATAAAGATGAGGGGAAGAGGGGGAGTGGCTTGAGGGTACAACAGCAGCTGTTCGGTGTTGTTAACGCGAGCCCTAACAGAATAGTACACGTCCCAACTTGCTAGGCTCAATACGTAGCTCTCAGTGCGTTCCAAAAAAAAATATCTGATTTTTGTTTATTTGCAATTAATGTATATGATAAGCAACGCTTGACAAGGTCGGTCGGTGGATGGGTGACCATTTTCAACATAACGAGTTTCCTCCGTGCCGTTTGTCCCGGCTGTCATTTGAAGATCTTTGACAGTCATTACGGGTATTCAGAAGCTTGAGATCTGACAACAGTCTTGCCAAGGGGTACCGTGTTACCCAGTTAATAGGTTGTGGTGGTCAGATAGGCAGTCGCTCCACGTAAAACACTAGTGCTCAGCTGAATCCGGTAAGACTGGAAGCCGACCCCAAAATAATTGGGAAAAAGCTAGGCAGATTGACTGTGCAGTGAGTATGATAAAAGTTAATTACTGAACATTATTGAGTTTTACAAACTTTCAAAATAGTGGCATAGATAGTAAGCCCACAATATGGCGCCCAAAAGCCGCCATTTTTCAATTTCCGAACTATAATGGAGGCAATGACGCTCGCAAGGTTAAGATTTCAGGATCAAAATCGGCCAACGCGTTTGGTCTCTGGAACACCAGATACATACATAGACTGATAAACACATTACCCTCCTACGGCAGTCGTGTAAAACGTAAAATCACAAATTGCGCTGAGCGTTTCTATACCGAAAGGATGGCAATCCTTCCGGCATGGTCACGCTCAGCATTTGCGGCCGCTGGTATTCATTTATACTAAAACATATTAAGCAGATAAGTACTTAACCGTTTCAAAGTCAAAGTAGAATCAGATCACACCACACCACACCATCAGCCTATTAATGTTCCCACTGCTGGACACAGACCTTCTCTCTATGAGAGGTAATGGGTCATAATCGACCACGCGGGCCCAGTGCGGGTTGGTCGATGTCACATGTCTTTGAATTTTTGGTTCTAAGACATGCCATGTTTCCTCACGATGTTTTCCTTCACCGTTTTGAGAGCAGTGGTGATGAAACAATTTACACAAAGTAAAGCGCCTGCCTGGGTTCGAACCCACGACCCACAACATGTAATTGCACATGCAAAACAGGATGCGGGGCATCTTATGGGTGCAGAATAAGTGGTTTAAACTGCACTGCTGCTTGCTTAGAATGCAATGGTGACAGCTGTACTAATCCTTTACCTACAATCTACATCAATGAAATCGATGACGACGACAATAATGAACAATAATGTATATAATTGGTGATATTTTTTTTTTTCGTAACTCTTTATTTTTTGCGAAAATCTAATAAATTAACATTAAAGTTACTATGCAAATATAATTTATTAAATATAAAATTGAAATCTTTACTATAAAAATTTTGTTTCCCACTTCCACCTCTTATTTTCCAGTAAATTGTTGTAATCGAGATTGGACATTTTTTATTTTTTAGCTTTTTTATTTGAGCTTTTAATAATTCAGTAAAACACTCGTTATACAGATTCATTGACTGGCCCTGGGTTCCGAGATTTTACAATTTTTATGCCTTACGGCGCTCCACTATTGCCCTTTCTTCCATTTTTGTGTTGTGTAGTTATAAAGTTCTTAAAAAAGAAAATAAAAATGCACCAGTCTATATCTTAAATGTAGCAGATGTTAGAACCATTTATCCACTGATATATTTTCCGATCTCCAGAGCACGTAGAACCAGAGAGAGAAAAGACTCCAGAGCCTGTTCGTAACGTGACCGTGAACGAGGAGAATCAGCCTGACGTCACAGAAGATGCAGAGGATCCCACCGAGGAGATCGAACAGATATTTAGAGGTAAGTTTAGTGTTTATGTCACAGTAATGATTAAGAGAGAGAGAGAGAGAGAGAGAGAGATAAAGAGATGGGGAAATAGAAAGATGTTTAGACGGAGTGAGAGTGGTATAGTGAGAGAGTGAGGGAGAATAGGAGGGAGGAAGAGATATGACTCCGGAACCTGTTCGTAACGTTACCGTGAACGTGGAGAATCAGCCTGATATCACGGAAGATGCAGACGATCCCACCGAGGAGATCGAACAGATATTTAGAGGTAAGATCAGTGTTATGACACCGTGATGATAAAGAGAGAGGGAGTAAGAGGGAGGAGTGAGCTGTACGGAGTGAGGGTGAGGGGATGGAAAGGGGCAGAGGGAGAGTGGGGTTAGAGAGAGGGAAGACTCCAGAGCCTATTCGTAACGTTATCGTGAACATGGAGAATCAGCCAGACGTCACGGAAGTTGCAAAAGATCTCACTTAAGAGATCGAGCAGATATTAAGAGGTAACCCTCACTCAAATAGCAGCAATAGTCGTCTAGACTAAATTTTGACCACGGCGGGCAATCTTAGGCTGGTTTTAGAGTTGTTTTACGCTGACCGACATTGACCGTCGGATCTGACGGTCGCCGCGAGCTCGTCATTGGTCGGCCGTCAGCGCCGAACTGAGCTACATGACCAATGACGAGCTCGTGGCGACGTGTCCCGCCGGTCAGCGTGACTCTAAAATCAGACTTAGTGGAAACTAGCCATCAGCGCGTGAGATTTGTAGTGCACAAGTTCTCGCACTGTTTTCTCACTCTCATAGTCCGATGGGTCGATAGCTCGACACTACCGGAGAGAATTCAGGCAGCAGAACTACGCAACGAGGTAGTCAGTCAATACAGCAATAAGTACATACGGCAGAGTGTATGCCATACTTTATCGCCCTTATTAAGACTGTACCGAGCAAACAAGGCGCGCGGAAAATAGGTGTTTACAGCAGCGCTCTAGTCGTGTGAGTCGTTACGCACACAATGACAAGTTCGCTCGACGCCCGCTTGCAGTTGCGCGACAATAGTTAGTAACTCAGGATTTTAAAAAATTGAGTTTCTGTGTTGAGTGACTAGTATACACAAATACAGATTATTAAGATGGCATGGCATATCGTATCGTATATTAGGAACAATAGATATAAGATAGCATAGTTTAAAAAAATTGTCGAAGTTCATATATTCACGATCTCGATTACTTACGTAATTGTAAACTGATGTTTACCTTTTTTGTTTCGTGTCCAAGACTCAACATAACTTTATTTTAGGTGAGACTTACCTAAAAAATGATAATATAGCAGTTAGATTGTCAATCAGTATTTATTGGGTGAGATATTGAGATTTGTGTTGTGAAATTGTGTTTTTAGTAGTTTTTGTTCTAGAAACTTTTTTATGTGTAAAGTTATGTAAAGTTATGGTTATTGTTTTATGTAAAAGTAGACATACGCATTCAGAGGTGCGTGGTGGCGTACGTGTAATCAGGCATTGCGAAGTAATTCAAATCTTACTTTAAATATTTTACCACACTATACCTACTACGTACATAGGTACACTAACTTATTCATATAGATTCCTACAATTGTTTATTAAAAGCTTGTAATAAAAATAAAAAGGTGAAAACACACCGTGTAGTACGCAAAAAGGTACTTACTTGAAAGTAATAATCAATAATAATTACTCATGTGGTTGTGGTTTGCACACCCGGGAATTCAAACAAACCAAGGTAGGTTAGGTGCGTAGGTGTGCAGGGTAGATGGGTAGGTAGGCATCTTAATAATAAAACCAGTGTGTAATAAAAAATCTATAATTACCTAATGTAAAAGGCACCTTGCTTATTTTACCATTTTAAGTTTTCAAAAACATATAAAAACTCGGGGAGATGTAATATATTCATTATACTGGATGTATCGGAAAGGTATGGTCATATATTATGTCCAAGGAAGTCAAATTAAATTTACCATACAAAAATACAAATTTGTCATCTGCTGACCAAAATTTGTGTGGCGATACAATAAAAAAACCGGCCAAGTGCGACTCGGACTTGCGCATCGAGGGTTCCGTTCAAATTTAATCATAATGTAATCATTTTGTGATGTAACTAAAAATTTACGGTTTTCAGATTTATTCATATTTGTGCTTTATTCCTATAGTTGCTTCTTGCCAACTGTCAGGATTCTGGGACACTTCGGGTCACTGAGAGTTAGGGAGGTACCCTAGGTTTTGATTTCTTTGCGAGTATCAATATATGCGCTTAAACCGGAGCACAAATAGCTATATCTTTAGATTGCGTTGACTTAGAAGCTTGATTTTACATTGATTCAAGCGGTAGCAAACTTGATTATTTGATATTAATTTCAGCTTCATATCTTCATGCGTTCTTGAGAAGAAGAACCTTAACAGACGAACAGACGGACAATAAGTTCATGCGATTTATTGCGCTTTTCTTTTCCGTTTCGTTGTTTCTTTAGATTCTAGTTTACGTTTCGAATCTTTTTGATTATTCTTTTGATTGATTGCGTCAAGAATATATTTAGGTTCCCTGATCTCCATTTGCCTGTCTAACCGAGAATCAAGAATTTCCGGCAGTAAGCAATCAAAATAAAAACTTTTCAGTTTTTCTTCCATTTTACACCAAAATTCTTTATCTTCTTCAATAAGTTCAACCTTTATGTTCACTTGAGTCCAAACTGCAAATATGCATGTTTTTCTTTGTGTAACGTGTAGTTGTCCTTGCGCTTGGAAGTACCAATCGTGATTTTTATTTAGATTGATATTACCTTCCTTGTCTTTTTTCCAGAAATTAATTTTCTTTTCAATTATGCCATCGTCAACACTCATTTCTCTAGCTGAGTAAGGACATTTAATTTCGACAATTTTGTCGTCTCCTACAATTCCATCCGGACTTGCTCCTAAAAAAGGTAAATTTCGGTCTATAAATAATCCACACATCCGTATGGGGGTTCCGAGGTGTAGCTCCAGTTGATCACGCGCAAGGTGTTCATGGCTTTGGCCGTGTTTAATGGACTTCACATGATCTAAATTTTTTTGAGTCACGATACTCTTGACCAAGGGCCCGCATTTTATATTCCCTCGTTTGCACACTTTTCAAAAAACAGATGCCGTGAGCCGCAGTTTTCGTTCCTGACGCCATTCCATTGAATCGGCCTGCAGAATAGTTCTTCTTTCTAATTCATGGCGATCATTGTCGGCTAACGTTATAGTTTTTATGTGTTCAGTTTTAGCAAAGTCAAAATCGGCCTCACTTATGTCAGGCTTTTCACAACATTCGCCATAGTGTTTATCATTCCCACTAACAGTAGGTTTTTTGCTTCTTTTACTAAACAATTTATATATTTGACGTTATGCCGACGCTAACCTTTTAAGATCTCTCTTGGCTTCGAGACGTTTTATATGTTTGTTGGGACTCTTGAGCAAAATTTTTTTACTTAGGTATGACAGTGGTTGTCTCGAATTGAATGAGACCACCGATGCGCCACATCGTCCAGCATACGACTGACTACCTGAATAATTTATTCTTTTTCCGCCAATGAACTTCGCTACGATACTATTAAAAACTTCAGCAATGTTGCTATTTACATTATGAATCAAGCTTGTAGCATTATTCACGAGACTGGAAGTGAATTTCAATATGGCTGAAAATATAAAGCCACCCTCTTTACTTTTCATCGTTGGAACTAGATTTTCTTCTGTCGATGACTCCACTTCGTTCAGTTTTTTGCAATAATAAGATTTGCATGAGCTATGATTTCCAAACACATGGTGTGGCCCGTTCAACAAATCCTGCTTTAGTTCCAAAACTTTTTCAGAAAAAGTTTTGTCATTTTGCGCATATATATGTTTTACAGCACCAGTAACTGAACGCCTTAAACGGAGTATGTTTTGTTGAATAGCTTTTCGGTACCTTAATGGGTAGCTTGTGTTTCTGGTCAGCTCATCTAATTTAGTGCAGTAATTCCGCAATAAATGATTAGTGCATTCAATTTTCTCCACTAACACGTTGCCATAAGGTTTTGCTTTTTCTATATTTTTATGTGTACTCGCATCTCCGTCAGCTATCAATCTTGAATAAATAAGTCCGTGTGTATCTTTCGAAGTTTTGAAACCTTCAACCAGAGCTGTTGATTCCATGCCACTTGAAGAACCCGTAAATTTTTTAAAACAGATGTGTTCTGGAATCGTAATTTTTCTATTCTCGGCTCTAGCACAAACCATGCAGTATTTATTTTTAACTGCCATATATAAAACTCTTTTTGTCCTATAACCAATTATTACTACAGCACCCGATAAAGCATTATAATTCTTTCGATACGATCTTTTAGACCAGCAGCCATCAGCAACCACAGTTATCATCGGTACTCCGTTCAAATCCACTTCCCCGTTGAGAATAGCTAGATCGTACTCTTCTTTAGCTGCTTCCTCCATGCTTTTTTCTTTGGCTAATTCCCATAGTCCACAGACATTGTTATGGCATTTGGCGTATAATTTATCGGACATACAGGGAATGTCAAGAGAAGCTGAAGCTTGTTCCAAACCTGAAAACCCCGCTCCTATCGACATAAAACCGCTTACAGCATTATCGTTCAGGTTGAGGTCTGTGGAGTTATCTGGTTCTTTACAATTTATTAATTCTAATTTTATTCCACACATTTGGCAAGTAAAATGGAATTTCGATAGAAAGCCTTTTTTTATTTCTTTGGTAAGTTTTAAACAACTTAAGTTGCATCCCAGTGGAGAGTTGTGATTTGCGATTTCTTGCAGTTGTTTATAGAAGTCTGCAAAATCCACTACTCTATTTCCATGTATTATGATCTCGTCTTTATCTTCACTTTCTTCTTCTATCGAAATTGTTGAATACGATTCCGAATGTTTTGAAGAATCCTGAAAGAAAATAAGAATATCGTAAGTAGTCCTAAAGCTACGGTCAGAAACTTGTCCCAAAGTCCAAGACATATTTGAAAATGTATCTAAGAAAAATCAACTTACATCGAGATTGTTGCATGGAATATCATTACTAACTGAAGGTTCTTCACCAACGTTTTGGTAAGGTTCTTCAACAACGTATTGGCAAGGTTCTTCATTGGTCAGCGTTTCCTAAAAACGTAATGTAACTGTTATAGTAAGTATTTTAATAATATGATTAAATTATCGTAATTATATTTCTACTATTAACTTAGCTCTTAAAATGCTGTGTACCGACTAAAAGGAATATAATTTACAAAAGGGAACTATATTTCTTGTCACCAAAATTTATATTTGTCATCAAGTTGTATCACCTAATAAATAGATCTATCGCCACGAAATATTTTCGTTCTCAGATAAACAAAAAGTGTTCCCAGGTATGAATTATCAAATTAATGTTAATATATGTGTATAATAAGAGATGGATTACTAATAAAATTTTAGTGAATTAGATAAATATATAAACGTCGTTCTTATAATAATAGTTTTATTACTAAAATAATAGCTTTATGCTCAGAATGGTAGATCTGTCACCAAATAAATCGATTATCGATCCCTGACTGCGACTCCTTTTTATTTGTTACATTTTATTTCGTTCAGTTATTAAAATTTTAGTATTCGTTACCAATTTAATACATCAATTTATAATTTTAATGAAAATGTCAACATTAAAATGACAATGACAATGGTCAATGAATCGGTTTAAGAGCGAGCGAAGCGAGCTCGGGAGCTTAGGGCCCGTCATCTCCTTCGTGTTAGGTTACTTTAGACCCTGCATTCAGAAACAGGAGCCCCGCGCAGCGAGGCTCCGTCGACTCTGTTGCGACACTAATCTAACTTTATGAAATTTTCTATTGACATAATATATGATTTATTGGTGATCTCTTTAAATTAGTTTGCTTGAATACTTATTGGGACAAACCTATTATAATACATACAAAAACATTTATTTGGTACTAGACCCTATATCTCCATGATTTTAGGAGATGTATTGTGGAATTAACATCCACAATACATCCATTCCCATTATTACCTTGCATGCAATATTTCATGTACACCATGTTTCAACAAATAAAATTTACTTACTTACTTACTTACTTACTTAATTTTATATTGTTTGCTGACTACATTTTGGTGACAAATCTACTATTTTGCGGGGAAACTCTATTATTTAAGAAACACGAAACTAATTAAATTGGCGATAGCTTAAATGATACCCTTTACAAAATACATAAATGATTGCAAAATACATATACATATATGAATGACTTAAGCCAGCACACACTGGCCTCAGTGGCTAAGACTTTTTTCAAATTCATATGTATTTTCTAAGTTATATTGGACAACATTGACAATCGTGAAGGAAAAAATCGTGAGAAAACCTGGACTTAGGTATTATTTAAACTTAAAATCACCAAAATGTATCTAAGAAAAATCAACTTACATCGAGATTGTTGCATGGAATATCATTGCTAACTGTAGGTTCTTCACCAAAGTTTTGGTAAGGTTCTTCAACAACGTATTGGCAAGGTTCTTCATTGGTCAGCGTTTCCTAAAAACGTAATGTAACTGCTATAGTAAGTATTTTAATAATGTGATTACATTATCGTAATTATATTTATACTATTAACCAGCTAGCTCTTAAAATGCTGTGTACCGACTAAAAGGAATATAATTTACAAAATACATATACATATATGAATGACTTAAGCCAGCAAACACTGGCCTCAGTGGCTAAGACTTTTTCAAATTCATATGTATTTTCTAAGTTATGTTGGGCAACATTGACAATAGTGAAGGAAAAAACCGTGAGAAAACCTGGACATGTAGGTATTATTTAAACTTAAAATCACCAAACCGTCTAGTTTTCTGTATGAGAAAAGGCCTTTGCTGTGGGACAGTTACAGGCTAGTGTTATTCATCATCATCATCATCATTTCAGCCGATGGACGTCCACTGTTGGACATAGGCCTCCCCCAAGCGTCGCCACAACGAACGATCCTGCGCGTCCCGCATCCATCGAATCCACAGTGTTATTATTATACACATATTATATGTCTATTATAAACTTAACTTACGCCGTTGGAAGAATTTTCAGCTTCATTTTCTTTATTTGCACCAGAAATAGATCTACAATAAAACAAATATCTTGTAACAACCAAATTTCTCAATATAATAAAGCATATCTTAGAACTGGAAACATATATCTTGAATCTGTACAGTAATATAGCTTATCTATCAGAATTTAGTAATACTTCATAATAAATTATTCAAATAAGCTTTAATCATAATGGTGGAAGTACTCATTTTATGCGTATCGAATGTTTGATGAAAAGTTGCATCCGCCATCTTGGATTTTAAATTGCTTGCCAGATTTGGAATCGCCACCTCCAAAAACCTATCACACGACACCTACATCAATTTTTTGAGAAAAAGTTGCACCGGCCATCTTGGATTTTAAAATATATGCCAGAGTTGTAATCGCCACCCCCAAAAACCTATTACACGACACCCATATCGAATTTTTGAGAAAAAGTTGCATCGGCCATCTTGGATTATAAATCGCATGCCAGATTTGAAATTGCCACCCCCAAAAACCGTTTACACGACACCTACATCGAATTTTTGAGAAAAAGATGCATCGGCCATCTTGGATTTTAAAATGCATGCCAGATTTGAAATTGCCACCCTCAAAAACCGTTTACACGACACCTATATCGATTTTTTGAGAAAAAGATGCATCGGCCATCTTGGATTTTAAAATGCATGCCAGATTTGAAATCGCCACGCCCAAAAACCCATTACACGACACCCATATCGAATTTTTGAGAAAAAGTTGCATCGGCCATCTTGGATTTTAAAATGCATACCAGATTTGAAATCGCCACCCCCAAAAACCGATCACACGACACCTATATCGAATTTTTGGTAAAAAGTTGCATCGGCCATCTTGGATTTTAAAATGCATGCCAGATTTCAAATCGCCACCCCCAAAAACCCATTATACGACACCATTATCGAATTTTCGAGGAAAAATAATTAAGAATACAGCCCCCATTATGGAAAAAGCTATGGTAAAAAGAAATAAAATCGTAAAATAAAAATACGTACTTTTTATGAAAACAGCTTTTTTTTTTGGAAATGAGCGCCAACTTTCTTTTTAAAATATTTTTCCTTACGCTTTCCCATTTTTTACTAAAAACAAATTACAAAAATATATATTATAACTAAACAGTAAAAAAAACATACATTCAGCCGAACATAGCACCTCCTCCTTTTCGAAGTCGGTTAAAAACATTTAGTTATGTATAATACTAAAAAAACAAAAACTGTGACTTACACTTTTCAACTGTTTGCGGCAAGGTATACGTACACAATAGATCGCGAATTTATCGTTAGCGGCGCGTCGCTCCACGATGAGACGTGACCCCGCTCCGAGCTCTCGTGGACGACTGAATTTTCGACCGTGTACAATGCGTATGATTCAAAACAGTGCATCAAATAACAAAAAAAAAATATAATAAAATAACCAAGCAACATTTCGAAAATGTAAAAACTATAAATTGTAGTATGATTATTAGAGATTAATATGAAGTTTGTGAAAAAAATCAACAGTTTAATAACATAATTCAACTAAACGCGAGCACGCTATTTTATGATTTTTGTCCAACTTTACATATTTTTTGTTTATAATCTATATAATATATTTTTTTTTACAACTATAATCGCTAACACATTCATTGTGGCGTTCATTACATATTTTTATATGGTAATCATGATAATAGTATTGATTATATCACTTTAACGGTGATGACCGTTTTGACTTATTTTGCTCGGCGCAGTCTTAATAAACGCGGAAAAAATGGTAGCGTTACTCCGAATTTATTAATTAATAAGGGGGTTATACTCGTAGTCTACAATTTTGTAACTGCTGGGGCTCTGCCGTCCTCTCTCTGTTAGAAAAAGAGAATCTACAATGTGGGTTTTTTTTTTTATTAGTAGTAAAAGTGTTTATTTCTCACCACAAGCCAAAAAATACAAACAAAGTTTACACACAAGCGGTAGCCAACGATTTCTGGTTGTGGATCGCTGGTGCCTGTGGTAGGTAGTAACACCTGTAATACAGGTCACCAAAATTGAAAGTATCATAGCTTTAAATGTTTGTTTCCTCAACCATACATTCAATAAATAATTTTTCCCTTTTTCTATCATAAGTTGTCAACTTTAACTGTAATCAAAAGGCGAAAGGAAAATGGCAGAAACCCATACAATGTTTTAGCTGAGATTAAATTCCTCTTTTCATTGACTCCAAATGACTAATATCTGGATTAATTCAGGGTCATGTTCTGAATTAGTTTATGCAAGAATTTTTGTTCCAGAATGCCGAGAATAATAGATATTGAGTCATGAACTTTTGTAGGTTATGTCTGGGTTACTTTTAATAATGTGTTTAATAGGGCATATTATTACATTTCGTGGAAGTAAAAGGGCATTTTCGCATTAGTATTTCCTTGTCCTAGTTATTTCAGCATGACATGTAAAATAATTATAATCTTAGGAATGAGTATATTCATCTATTTATTTGAGACACTAACGTATATTAAAAGGTCTTCGTCTACATGCAAGCTATATTTTTTCTAGACTTAGATACTAGTCTTTTTGGCAAAAAGACTAGTAGTTCTTTACTACTAGTAGTAAAATGTTAATAATAGTAGTTCTTTAATTGAAAGTAAGTAATTCATTTATGTCTACTACACTACAGTATTCTTTCCTACCTGCAAGGACACCTACTCTTATGCTTCGGCTCCATCTGAGTGTATCGTCACAAAACTTCGCGCCATGACGCGATACACGCAGATGTGACCGGCTATTATCGCGAACATTCGGCACGCATTACTTCGGGACGATACACGCAGCTGCGGCCGAAGCATTAGACATAAACTGTATTGTTAATTCATTTACTCCGTTTTATTATAATGACAAACACAATAATGGTATACTTACTAATCATTACTTGTCACTTAGCAGAATAAGTGTAAAATGGCAACACTAAGCTAATGAGAGTTAACGAAAAAATCGAATAACTTTCATTTAGAATGTTTTTTTACTATCCGTGATGAATCAGTTAATGTTATACTTTGAAAAAACGTAGTCAATTAATGGAATTTCCTTCGTATATAACTCACTTTCAGACGCTCAAATTTAAGTCAGCTAAAATTTCGCCATTGTTCTTTTATTGTTAACCATAATAGTTAAATGCTATAATATGCCGTTTTTATGGTTATTTAATAGTAAAAACTTCTTGTAATCATTTAAATCACATCCCACTCACGAATCTTTCCAGGTATAAAAATCGAAGTCCAAGGCCTTGATGACGACGCAATATGTGAGATAAGCGCCGAGATCTCGGCAGCGGGACACACACTGGCGGCTGCAGGCACGGGTGGTACACACGTGTTGGTGCCGCTGGACTTCGATGAAGAGGAGCTCATGACTACGGGGGCTGAGGCGGTCACTGTATTCTGGATAGTGAGTAGAGAAGCATTTTAGTTTACACCTAGATCTTAAGATCCTCAATACCATTTCAAGATGTAGGAGAAAGTCACGTGACGATTTGTAATTGTTGTGAAAATGGGAATCAGTGTATCTGTGTGAAGTCAACCATTGGAAACCAGACCCATACTTCGTAACATAATAGAAATGACAGTGACATTGCAGTGATCAAAGTTTTCATAAACCAATCAATGAAGCACATTTTAGGCGAAAGTGACAATGCGATATTAAAGTATAACGTTGTTGTAAAGCAAGTGGCCGCGATATGTGAGATATCTGCCGAGATATCAGGGGCACGCAGATGCACCGCTGGACTTTGATGAAGAAGATCTCATGACTAAGGGGATTGGGCGTCGACCTAATTGGCTACGATCGTTCGAGCAAACGATTCGATTTCATCGCGCGATGAAAATGTGTTGCTGTGAAATTGCATTGTTCCAATGGGGGCTACCGCGTATGAATTTTCCGCTAGGGCGCTTGTGTAGACTGAGATCTTCAAAATGCCAAATTTCATAGTATTTTGGCTCTTTGCGCAAGTTTACTTACATGTTTTTTCAATTGTTGGGAATATTTTCCAAATATGGTTGATTTAGATTAGTACTAGAATTACCAACCACTGCTTTAATATAGTTTTTGGTTTGGAAAATGTTATCCTCCTTTTTTTTCGAAACAGGTGCTGCGCAGAACAGCGGCATTCTCGATTTTATGTTTAATTGCACTTTACGGCATTAGAAATAAATTTTAATTTAAACTTTGCTTTCGTGCGCGTTATTACAACGTTTACAGCTGTATTTATGGACCTTAGTCAACAGTGATGCCAACTGGTGAGCAATAAAACGTTAGTCCCCATTAGGATGACGCCTAATGCCAATGCCATCACATTAACAGGTTAACGGCCCTTTAACCTGTTACTGTGATCTGGTTTGTGTGGTGGGCAGAGAAGCATTTTACTTTGGTCTTAGGGTTCACCTATAGGGCTTGGTATTACCATACCATTCGATCGAAAATTCCTATTTCCTACTACACCAATCGACCGACATCGAGCATCGGCGATCAATGCCATCGATCAACAATCGATTGATTGAGCTGGTAACACCTTTAGATGTTAGGACCATCGGCAATCCATTAAAACTTAAGCCATAGACCCTAATCGCAGATTAGTTTCTTTGGCTAAGTTAGATGACATTCACAAGAAAGTGATCAACATTTTTCTGATTAAATTTTATGAAGCATAGTTATTGAAACGCAACTGGACGGGATATTTGATGTAGGCACCGAGATATTGGCCAATATTTTAACGATGAGTTTCAGGTGTAACAAATTCTCGCTTGGTTTCTTCAGGCCGCTTTAGAAAAGCTTGTTTATTTTACAATTTTATTATTTTACCTATTCCTCATTTACAGAAAGATTGCCTTTACCAACAAGAGCTAGTCCCGATCCAGTACTACCACCGACCAGTGCGAGTGACGTACTCGCCTCCAGGCCCACTCACCGGAGTGGTGGTTAGCCTCAGCACCTACAGCGGCGTCGAGAGAGTCTTTCTCGATGAATTGGCCAAACTGCTGGGAGCCACGTAAGTACCTGCAGTATAAATGTTAGGCTGAAAGACAAAAAATGCTAATTGAGCATAAAAAATGCTCAGGATGCTTTGTGGCTCCTTACAAAAGGCCACGACACGATTGTTGTGGTAAAAATAAACGGGCTTCAACGCGAATTCGTGTAGGCGCCGACGAAATTTTGCCTACTTTTCGTCGTGTTATTTTCTTGGTTTTCTGGGTTGTTAATAACAAAAATGGGGTCAAAACCAAAATCAAAAATAGCGTCCACGAAAATTTGAAAACTTTTAGTCATGGGTGTCGTTTTTGCAATTTTGGGCTTGCCTATAACGAATATGGAGTCTAAACCAAAATCCATGATGGTGCTGATGAAATTTACCCAACTTTTCGTCATGGGTGTCTTTTTCATGGTTTTCCGGGTCTCTAAAAACGATAAAGGGCTCGACGGGAAACTTAAAGATAGCTTCGACGTAAATTTACCATCTTTTCGCCATGGGTGTCGTTTTCAAGGTTTACGAGGACGCTATAAAAACCATATTGGGCTCGAAATGAAAATTCATTTTTGCGAAATTAAAAAAGGTAACATTTATTCTCCATTCCACAGCACACAACTCCGCTTCTGCAGACGAAACACAGCAAATAATCTGGCCGCCACCCACTTAATATGTCCCACAGCCATCGGTGACAAATACTTGGCAGCCCTGAATTGGGGCCTCCCCGCTGTGCAGGCGTCCTGGCTGCTGGAGTGCGTGAAGGAAGGCAGGAGAGTCAGCGAGAAAGGACATCTTGTTGGCGACACAAAAGGTACGTGCGGACTTGAGAATCTTTCACATTCATGACATGCCAATTGAGAAAGGAGACAAATGGTAGATCAGTTTGAAGAGTACAAACCGCATAGACGAAATTTTCCGCCGTAATGATAGAATTTCCTCATCAAAATCATTTGCGTTACATGTATGTATACAGGGTTTAAACAATTTGCTGGCGAAACACTACACAGAAACATGTCTACGATGGATCTCCAGCTTGTTTTATTGAATTAATCTGCCTAGCCTTTTCTCAACTATGTTGGAGTTGGCTTCCAATCCAACCGGATGCAGCAGAGTTCCAGTATTTTAGATCTTCACAAGTAAGGCAATATAATCCTTGCCAAGACTGGTGTTTTTCGAAACACGGAGGAGTTATCTCGGTATGCTACTACTTCTGCAATGGATGCTCAATCATCCATAGAACGCAAGCGTCGCTTAGTTTTGAAAATCGAACCTTGGATGAAACTTGGCATACTTATGTAACATTGGAAACATTGAATTAATATGGTCCTATGGAGCATGTCTCATGAAGCAGCCGGCAGTTGGCCATAGCAACTCCTGAACCAGAAAAGATAACACCATAGTGTTTGGGCTCTTGGATGTGTATCGACAAGTGATATTACATAAGAAAATTTCAGTTCAAAAAAATTGTTTGAAAATATACTTATTTCTTAGTATCCAATACAACTAAAATAAAATTTAAAATTATCAAACTTTCAGCACCACCCTCACCGCAACCAGCAACAGAAGAACCAGAACCTATGGAGGTTCACGAACCGGAGCCTGAACCGCAACCGGCCCCCGAACCACAAGACACAGACCTACAACCCAACATAACTGCAGATATCACTACTGATAAGGATAAGGAGAACGCCATGTTATCTCCAATGGTTACCGCTATACCGAGGCGTGGCTCCGTGCCCAGTAGCAGGGAGCAGACGCCTAATGGGAAAGTTGGTAAGATTCTTTGAGAATGTTATAAACACAAGGGAACACCATGTGACCACCCGTGGTTACTGAGGCGAGGCTTCGTGCCGAGTAGCAGGGAGCAGACGCCTAAAAGGAAAGATGGTAAGATCATTTGAGAATATTATAAACACAAGGAGAACGCCATGTTACATTCCGTGGTAAGATCTTTTGAGAATATTATAAACGACTGCCTGGTTGGTCTAGTGATTGCAATCGCAACTGCTGAGTATGTGGCCCTGGGTTCAAATCCCGAGTCGGGCTAAGTGTTATTGGGTTTCTCCATCTGGAATTACTTTATAGTAGGCCGGAGCCTGGATTTGTGCCCGTTGATGGCAATAAGGTCGCCCCTAATACATGGGACTTAAACATAACGTGCGAAACGTGGGTTTGGTGCATAAGTGCATCTCTGCCCAATCCTTCGAGAATACTGGCGTGATATTGTAATCACAAATATTTTTTACATAATTATTTGAAATCAAATATTTTTCACACTTCCTGCTCGACAGTTTCCAATAGGGATGTTGACAAAAAATATCCATTTATAGTCTTTTTGCCATAAGATGAGTTCCCTGACAGTTCATTTTTTTTCCGTGGCACGCATACTACTTTAGACTAAAAAAAAATAAACTGGCAAAAAAATTAATAATAAAAAAAATACTGGCTTTCGTAATTTACAAAGTAAATTATCGTGATTATAGTTAACTGATAATAAATTAAGTACATAAAATAAAAAGGTATAAATTTGAAAAATGTGTAATGCGTTGAACGGAACTTCTGCCTATAGAGATTGACACCACATACTCGACACTAATCGACTAAAAATAGATGAATCGGAGCGGCCATCTTGCAATCGCGACCGCGTCGCGTCAGTACGAGTGCGTCTGCCTTGTATGCTGTTTGTGTTTGCGTTACGTCTGCTCTGCATGTTTGTTTGTTTTGTTACTGTTTAGTTGAGTTTTTTATTTATTTATTTATTTTATAGGGAAAACAAACAGTAGTATACTAAAAATATACAAAGTGTCTTAATCATATATATGACTTAACAAATATACTACCCACTACATTTTCCACAGATTACTACTTACACTAAGACAAACTGATTAACAAACGTTATTGAATGTAGTCGGGGTATGTAGAAACAATAGAAGCTACTGTTGATCGTTAAAAATTTTGATTATGCTAGTTCTAAAGGTATATCTGCTTACAAATAATATGTCAATTGCACAAAATAGCTTATTGTATGTATCGACTAAACGGCGTAGCGGTGAGCGCACACCAGCATTAGATTTGCAAGAGTTAGTAGCGAATAGTTGCGTAGTACGCACCTCCCGCCCTTGCACTGTTCGAGGAACCAGGTAAGACAAACTGTTCACCAAGTCGGGACAATCAAATTTGTTTCGGCATACACCGTATAGAATCATTGTATCAAAGAGCGTGCGCCTTGACTGTAATGTAAGGAGACCCATAGCTCGAAGGTAATTCTATAATTTCACAATACTTTGCATAATAGGGATTCCAGATAGGTACTGCATATTCTAATTGAGGTCTAACTATGGACTTGTACAAGTGCAAGAAAGTGGAGGGTCGATGGAACTCTCTAGATGCTCTTATCACAAAGCCATACATCTGGTATGCCTTATTAACCATATGGTCAACATGACTATCCAGATGAAGCTTCGAGTCCAACTGCACACCAAGATCACGAAAACAAGTACCTTTTTTAATAATACTATTAGCAAGTCGATAATTAAAATTAATATTTTTTTTTCTTTTTAGTAAACGTTATACTATGACATTTGGGCAGGCTAAGGTACAGTTTGTTAGAAGAACAATAGTCAGAAAAACGATCAAGGTCTTGTTGAAAATCAATACAGTCTTGTTCATTTGCAATTTTTTTATAAACTTTTAAATCATCCGCGTATAAGAGAAATTTTGAGTTCTGGAAACAATATTTAATGTCATTAATAAATAGAATAAATAATAGAGGTCCAAGAATTGAACCTTGTGGGACTCCGGATGTGACTTGGATACTGCTGGACTCGAAGCCATCAATCACGACCTTCTGGGTCCTATTAGTTATATAAGAAATAAACCAACGTAGAAGGTCTCCTCTGATACCATTGAATGCGATTTTATTAAGTAGCAGTCTATGATCAACTTTGTCAAACGCCTTCTGAAAATCAGTGTATACTGCGTCAGTTTGTTGCCTATTGTCCATGTTTTCAAAAAGTTGTGATGTAAATATTAAGAGATTGCTTATGCAAGATCTATCCTTGACAAAGCCATGCTGCTCCTTTATTAGAGCACGATGAACAAATGGGTAAATCTCAACATGAACAAGCCTTTCAAAGAGCTTAGAGAATGCTGATAATATTGAGATTGGACAATACGTATCCACGTCATTTTTAGAACCACTTTTATGTACTGGTACAATATTTGCGCGCTTCCACACGTCAGGAAAGACTCTACATGATATACATTTGTTAAATATTATAAATAAGGGATAGCATAATGTAATTTGGGTATTTTTTAAAAATATCGCAGGTAAACCATCCGGGCCAGGTCCTTTAGTAGAATCCAGCATTTTTAATTCTTTACGAATACTTTGTAAGGGAAAGTGCAACTTGAATAAATTAATATCACAAGCATCACCAGTAGACGGAGGTTCCCATGAATCAAGATCAAATGTGGAGGGTTCATATACCGAGTGAAAGAAACTAGAGAATAAATTACAATTTGTAAAGATCGGCCGTTCAAAGAATGCGTTCCTGACACGTCGCGATTGAACTGACGACGTAACTTTCTAATGGCGTTGCAGTTACGATAAAAATATTTTTGCTGGTTGTTTACCGTTTTAACAATTGATGAGCATTAAAACAACATTATTATATCAATAATCAATGAATGTTATAATTTTGTGCCAAACTGAGTGTCAAATAACTTGGTAAACAATGTTTTTCTAAGTCTATACTTCGCTATTACAAGGTTATGTCAGCGCTTTATATTTGTAGTGCTGTGCTAACAATAACAGGCAATAATAGTATCGTAATCTGTTCTTATACAGTTATACTTCATAAAATAATACGTTTTGTTTTTCTTTTTAAGAGTTTGAAAATAATGGACTATAAGATGAATTTTATGAAATATAAAAATAAAACTACGACCAAACCGAACGCGCGAAAGAAAGTAGCATTTTTATATTTAGGTTGAAAATGGTAACCCCAAATGGCGTTACTAGCATTTTTATACTTAGATTAAAAATGTTAACCCCAAATGGCGTTATGGGCCGCCATTTTGTGACGCTAAAACAGTCGTCTGTTGTCGTTTCGTGCGCATAGACCACGTTCTTCAAGTGTTTTCGATCTGTTTTTATTTGATTACCCGGCTTTCGTTGAATGGACTGTTTCTGCTTTTCAAACTGACATCGGCGCTAAATCGGACTTCGATTGTGTTTTGTATTGCGTTCTTTTTACTTTTGGTGCATAATAATGCCTAAACGTGGACAAACATTGAAAAGTGGAGCCCGTGAGTTAATCATCAAGCTGCAAGATTACTTTGAGCGGGAGCGGCAAAATTGCGGACCCCTGGTACCTGTCAAACAAGTACAAGAACGCGTCTCTCAGGCGCTTGGAGTTAGCAAACGAACGATAACAAATATTAATAAAGAAAAGTTCGGCTCTATTGGCACGGAAGATAATATTTTACGTACTCCGAAGAAGAAACGTA
Organism: Orthosia gracilis; assembly: GCA_947562075.1. Taxonomy (NCBI): domain Eukaryota; kingdom Metazoa; phylum Arthropoda; class Insecta; order Lepidoptera; family Noctuidae; genus Orthosia; species Orthosia gracilis. Next base: position 37,566,008 of record OX387268.1, on the reverse strand, counting down.
GAACTAAACCCGTGACAGATATTGACACCTTTGACGCCGATGCAATCAGAAATCATATATATGGTTACTATTCCAGAAATGAATATCTCAACAGGAAGAAGCTTTTGGCATCGTTAAGAGAAGCTGGACTGTTTAGCGGGGGTAAAACTGCTTTAACCAAAATCTTAAAAGATATTGGTTTTTCGTATAAAAAAACAGACAAAAGAATTTTTTTATTAGAACGATACGACATAATTTTAAAACGGATAAGTTTTTTGAGAGAAGCAAAAAAAAATGATAACTGGGATAATGTCGTGTTCATTGACGAGACATGGCTAAACGCCAATTATATGAGCCGTTTGCCATTGCCAGTAGAATCATTGGTTGTTTAATAATAATTTAAAGTCAATCGATTGCTTTTATAATATATTTTCGACATGATCCAGATTTGTACGAGATGTCGCCAGCATCCCGGTACATAACGAGGGCGCGCCTGGGTCTGATAAGATGGCAGGAGACCGCCACTCGCCCGACTCCTGCACGCCCAACCACGCCATTTATTTACACACAGCGCAGGTCACGAAAGCCGCAAACAAAATGAAATAAGACAGTCAATGAGTTGTTCTCGGTAAGAAATCTGTATAGATTCGGTACAGAAAAGAAAATGAAACGAAAACGCACCACGCCGGTGAGAAAAGTTCCTTAGACAGTCAGAGCATGACCCACTTGTTGGAGGCCTCCAAGTGCCCATACATCTGCACTTTTGATGAATTGATGAAAGCCACTGATGCGTGTCAAGGGTGTGGTGTGCTGTCAAGTTCTTTAACAGCAGCGAACCAAACTCTAAGGAACTGAGTTGCCAAATGAGCGTTCGAACCTTGGAACCATTTAATCCAAAAGTTGTGCAGTCCGTCCGGCCTTTGAGATTTCCAGTTAGGCAACGGAAGGACTGCACAGGCTACATCTTGGGGCTGATGGTAATTGCCCTCATTTGTGGTATCGGATCGCCGGCTCCCTCGGTGTGACTGACAGGCACCGACCAGATATTGCGCCAGTATGAATACTTGGCAGCGTCATCTGGTAGGCGCGTATCAGACACACCTTGGTCGCGTCACTCCCAAGCCCAACCCACCTTTCGTTGTTCTGAATTGTGCGATTCTGTGTGTATCGCTCCACTTGCCGCTTACTTCCGCTACCGACGAATACGGTTTGCCCATGCATAGATCTTTTGCTTCAGGAAGTCGATACACTCAACACTCGCCCTAGAGTGATGCACTTTGTGAGGCGGGCTCTGCTGAGGTCTTTGCTGCTATCAAAACAATTCGATCATTGCAAATCTAGAGCACACACCAGCGCCCTATTTTTCTTATGCATGGGCAGACGAGGTTGACGAGGTCTAATAAAAGGCGGTGTAGAGAGATACGCACGGAATGCACACTGCAAAGCGCTCCTTAATCGTGCATTGCATTGGAAATTCACATGGTCATGGTCATACTCACCAACATCGCGGTGAAACACTAGGAAGCAGATGCACCGTAGCCGGTGGCAAGGCAGGTGAGACACGGCTATTCCATGATTTTTACGCAGTGTATCAAGTACGGCATCATCCAGCATACGGTTACGTTAGATGACCCGTACCTGATCCTATAGACGTTGGGCCGAATAATTGACAGCTGGCTCAAGCACCTGAAACAGAGAGAGCATCCATCCACGGTACGCACTCAGGTTACTTTCCCCTTCTGTAGGCCCAAATTATGCGCGCATGATATTTTCGTTAATCGATTGTGTTCATCGCATGCACTGCACACTTCCACCGGTAGCGGGGCACCGTGTCAGAGGCTGATGGGCCTCGAGGCCCCAGGCTGTCTGGCGGCCAGCGTCTACCCGTCGACGTGCAGGTCGTGGTGTCTTCGGCGGAGAGAAGTATTCCTAGCTCGAGCTCGAAGGTACTGCAGCGTCCGGGATCGCTTGAGTCACGGTTGTAGGAGGTCCCGGAGGCTGCGATATAAAAATTACTTTTAAGCGAAAATTAACAAAATAATGAACGGTTTCATTAATTTAAATTAGGAGAAACTGGGCGATAAAAAAAATCCTGTCAAGCTTGACAAGTCAGGCCACATATCTATCATATTATATACTTTATTTAACTGTTTTCTTATTTTGTAATTTTTTTATTTAATTTTTATAAAATAATTTATAAAACCAAAAACATTTACAAAACATAAAAAAATAGAGGGCCACCGGTATCGGGAACTGGGTCCAAGCTACCAACGGTCAGGGCTCCAGACAGAGGAAATTCTTAACAATACGAGCCGTATACATTAGTACTGCTTTCTGGATCAGGCCCTTGACCCAGCTCCCTAACGAGAGCCCCCGTAAGGTGTTGGTCGAGGCTCGTGGCTATTAAGCAATTGGCTAACACGACTATCGGTACAATGATCGCTGTGCCCACATGTCGACAACCTCGCGAGTGAAGTCAAGATACTTGATTTGCTTATCTTACTCGGCTTTCACGAGGTTCCCGTCATGCGGGACAGTTATGTTAAAAATCATTACACGCCTCTCGATTCGGTACACCAATAATATATTAGGCTTATTAGCGATAATAGTCCTGTCAGTGATAAAGAACCAATCCCAGTACAATGTGATATTGCCATTCTCGAGAACTGGGTCGGGCACATACCTGTAGTACGGCACTTCTGAAGCCACAAAAGTGTATTTCAGAGCAAGTTGCTGATATTATAATAATATTATATATATACATATATACATTATAATAATATCCTCAACCGATTGAGCTGAAATTTTGTATATAGGGTTTGGGTTTGGATGACAATGAGCTTGATTAAAAAACCGGCCAAGTGCGAGCCGGACTCGCGCACGAAGTGTTCCGTACCATTATCGCAAAAAACGGCAAAAAAATCATGTTTGTTGTATGGGAGAGACATATCAATATTTATTTTATTCTGTTTTTAGTATTTGTTGTTATAACGGGTTTACGGTTCATGAGATATATCCTGGTGACAGTCAGACGGACCGCGGAGTCTTAGTTATAGGGTCCGTGGGTACGGAACCCTTCAAACGGCGATACAATGTGGTGCATTTCTTGAAATGGGCTATACTCGTATAATGGGTTAGAATCGTAAAAACGGGACCCAATTAGGTCCCGTTTTTACCCTGTGGGTACGGATTTCCACGTCCATCAATTATTAGATTTATCTCGTATAATAATTTGAATTCAGATCTAAGTACTTTATTATTTTGTTTTGATTTTCGTGTGAATTATATAGAGCTGTAAAAATAGCAGCTTTAGTAGCTTTCGTCCCATTTTTATAATAAATGACTCTATGTTAAAAGATTCTATATCTAAGTTGATTGAGAGCGTCCGGTCTGTACCAAGTGCAAAGGGCAACTGATAGAAATCCGACGACTGACGAAACACGAACTTTGCCTAGGGACATTAAGAAGATACTTGTAATGTACTTGTGATTTTTTTATACTACCCTAACTTCTGTGCAGGCATTTGCCTAAACCGATTTCTATGCATATTATGGTATCTTTATTATACCACTATCTTAGGTAACATAAGTTACTATAACTGACTGGAATAGTAGTGGTAGGTACTCCTTTTTCCACACTTAGACTTCCATTCAGACTGTTGTGCGCACATCGGCGATCAGGAGACAACCAGGCTCACAGAGTATCTTAGTGAGGCGGCTGATACGGCACAGCAGCGGTACCCTTCCGCCCAATTAGTATTACTGGGGGACTTCAATGCCCACCACCAGGAGTGGCTTTTCCCGTACCAGTTCACTGATCAGGGCGTGAGATGAGAAAGCTTTCGCTTGCTTTAAATCTTGCCCAGCTGGTCCAGGAGGCAACGAGGGTGCCGAGTGTTGATTCGCACACAGCCAATTGCTTGGACATTCTTCTGACAACAGATCCAGACCGCTACTCGGTGTCGATATCTTCACCTTTGGGTGGTTCCGACCATTGTTTGGTGAAGTCTGTATCCGTCCACTCCCCACCCGATGCCAGCCCAAGAGGCGCTCGGCGGGTTTGGCGGTACAAGTCAGCGGATTGGGATGGGATGCGTTCTTTTTTCGCATCTTATCCTTGGCAGCCTACTTACTTCTTTTCGGCTGATCTTTTGTCGTGCGCGGACGCCGTGTCGGATGTTTTGCGTCAGGGAATGGAGTACTACATTTCGTTGTCTGACGTAGCAATGTCTAGCGTTGACCGGCCATGGTTTGGCGCCGAGTGCAAGCACGCCAACACGCTTAAACACGAGGCGTACCTGGCATGGGTCGACAGTCGGGCACGCAAAGCAAGCGACGTGGGTCAGCGGAAGAGAGCCTTCAATAGGGCTGCCAAGTCCTGCAAAAAGGTGATGCGACGATCTCGGTTTGACCACATAAGCCGTATTGGGACCAAACTTGCTTCATACCCAGCGGGTAGTAAAGCGTTTTGGTCCCTGGCTAAGTCGGTTGAATCGAACTTCTGCCGTCCCTCACTACCACCACTGCTGAGGCCCGACGGGTCACTGGCCCACTCCGCTGAGGAAAAAGCTAACTTGTTTGCCTCTCTTTTTGGGGAATCTTCACGTCTGGATTCTGGTGACGCGCGGCCCTTTCCTTCTCCTGAGGGATGCGAGACGAGTATGTCGGACATTCGCATCCTTCAAAGGGACGTTCGTAGGGTGCTGTGCAACCTTGACGTGAACAAAGCTAGTGGCCCCGACGAGATTCCGGCAATTTATCTCAGAACCTGTGCGCCTGAACTGTCTCCGATCCTGACACGCCTGTTTCGCCTTTCGTATGAGACGGGAAAAGTGCCGAATGCTTGGAAGCAAGCTAACGTTCAGCCTGTGCCCAAGAAGGGCAGTCGGGCTGAGCCAGCCAACCACAGACCCATATCAATAACGTCCATCATCTGCAAGAGAATGGAACGAGTGCTCAACTCCAAGCTCCTGGCATACCTAGAAGCTAAAGACATCCTCAGTGTCCGCCAATATGGCTTCCGCCAAAATCGGTCAACTGGGGATCTTCTAGCGTATGCCATACACATCTGGAGTGAGGCCATCGAAAAGCACGGGGAAGCGCTTGCCGTCTCTCTCGACATCTCGAAGGCATTTAATAGGGTCTGGCATGAAAGCCTTATTGGTAAGCTTCCATCATTCGGTCTACCCAGTGGTCTGTGCGATTGGATTGCAGACTTCCTGAGGGACCGGTCCATTCAAGTGGTTATTGATGGCAGCTCTTCTGACCTAATGGGTATTAATGCCAGGGTCCCTCAGGGGTCCGTACTCTCAGCAACATTGTTCTTGCTGCACATAAATGACCTGCTAAAACCTTTGGGTATGCGGACGATAGCACTGTTGCTGAGAGATACGTGCCGACACGCGCGCTACTGGAACTCAGATCCGGTCTCTTCGGGAGGCCATGGTTGGGCGCTTGAATCTGTCCTTGGAGGCAGTCTCCGAATGGGGCGATGCCGACCCGGCTCCTACTTTCCGAGGTGTGACCGTGCCGATAACTGACCATCTTGAGGTTCTTGGCATTACGTTGACATCGACGCTCAATTTTGGTCCGTTCATTGAGGCAAAAGCTCAGTTGGCTGCCAAAAAACTGGGGAGTCTCGCGAAGGTGAGACGGTACTTCACGCCAGAACAGTTGCAAAACTTGTATCAAGCGCAAGTTCGATCATGCATGGAGTACTGCTCTCATCTCTGGACGGATCTGCCAAGTACCAGCTGAATGCACTTGAGTCGATCGAAAGACGGGCCAAGAGGCTCATCGGCAATGAAGTACCGGTCGAATCTAGGCTCCAGAACCTCGAACATCGACGCCGAGTTGCCAGCCTGTCGGTTTTTTATCGGTTACATTTTCGGGGAGGGTGCGTTGGAATTGCATGAACTAATTCCTCCTAGCCCGTTCTATCATAGGACTACAAGACGTACGGCGATGCGTCATCGGTACATGGTGGACATCCCACCCATACGCACCAAACGTTTTGGGAATACTTTCATTATGCGTACAGCAAAGGAGTGGAATTCCCTGCCGGAGTCTGTATTTCCTGATAGCTACAAACTGGGAGTCTTCAAGTCAAGAGTGAATAGGTTTCTTCTAGGCAAGCGTGCTTCATCGTCGACCACATCATCGCTTACCATTAAGTGAGATAGTGGTCAAGCGCAAGCCTATTATCAATAAAAACAAAACAAGTTACCTAGGGGCTTCACGGAGCGACCTCAGTGTTCCGAGGATTTCTTCACGTTGACATGCCACGGCCACGCATTCCAGGATTACGTGGGTGGCAAATTCTTCGGCGTTAAAACAGCCCCTGCAAAGTGGGTTGTATGTGGCACCAATGTCGAAAAGATGTTTGTTAAGGAGGGTGTGGCCCTTTGTGTTATTTCTACTTAGGCAGAGAAGTTTTTTAGCTAGACGCGGGTATACATTTAGCAAAGCCATTTTTAACTGTCTACTGTCGGTTGCCTGTGACCATCTGTTTTTATGGATTTCTGTTGATCTCTGTTGAATCCACGCACGAAATTGCAAGAATGGCAGGGGGAGAAGTGGGTACGGGCCTAGCACTAATATCTCGGAGCCCCTTTTCGTAAGTTCATCTGCGGTATCATTGCCTAAAGATCCGCTATGCCCCTTGATTCACTGGAGGATAATTCGATTGGATTTCGATATACTCTCCAAGGCGAGGCGGCACTCAAAGATTAGTTTGTTGTTAGCTAGTTTGTTTACTAAAGCTTTGAGCACAACCAGACTATCAGATAAAAATTTGATACCGTTATTCTGACTGGAATAGTCTGTTATAGAAGTATTCGTTACAACTACGGAACCCCTTACTGTGCGCGATTCGATACGCACTTACCCGTATATTTTTTTCTCCTGATAAATTAAAGAACCTTGATCAAATTTGATATATCTAGGTAATTTTGAATTGAATTATAGTATTTCTTCCATTTTCCAGGAGCTGAATGCGCAATGCGAACCTCGACATCAGAAGACGCACTATCGTCCCCTGAGCTGGCAAAACTAAGCCCTACCACACGACTTCTCCTGCAGGCGGTGCGACGCGGAGAAATATCTGCCGACCTCATACGATCTCCCACCGACCCTTGTGAGTATTCATCATTCATCATCATTTTAGCCGATAGACGTCCACTGCTGGACACAGTCCTCCCCCAAGAGTCGCCACACTGATCCCTGTGCGTCTCGCATCCATCGGATACCAGCAGCCTATTTGTCTAAGTTTATGGCAAGGCAAAGAACGGAAATCCACATCGCGACTTTCATCTCTCATGTGATTGGTCGATTGATGGCGGTCAAACCCTTTGTCTTGCCGAATTCACTTACGCAATTTGGCTGCAGGTCATCGGTTCACTAGATCGCCAACGCAGCGTCTGCCGGTTTGTGTTCGCACCTCCAGAACCCATCGCCCATTCGTTCTGCTAGCAATGTGCACTGCCCACTTTAGTTAGTATTAGTGGCTTAATACATAGTATATATAATAGACATAGAGGTATGCGGAACAATAAAGGCCCGTAATCTCCATTGAAAAGGATCCTCCAACCAGACGGGTGTTGGGTTGTGTCTGGTGGACAACGGCCTGATGTTGTTGTTGCGCCGTTGTATATTTTTAAATCGTGCGGAGATTTTGGATTAGATTGAGCGATGTTAAATTTTTGTGACGTCATGCCTTTTTCGTAATTCGTATGCGGCGGTATAGAGATGTCGGCGATGCTTTCCGAAGTCTAAATTGTCCAATTTCTTAATTCTTCATATTCTTATTTTTCCGAATTCTTATTTTTACATATTCCGAATTTTTCATATTCATTTATTTACACTTTCTCATTATTACATATTCCATTTTATTCCACATTTAAGTACAACCACAATAAAAACTTTGTAACAGATTTTGTTCCACACACAATTTAAGTTATGGATGACCAAAATCTACTTTGATTTGAGATTGGCACTTCCGATTAAATAAAAAGGTAGGAAGAGTTAATTTATTATTTTTCATACATTTTCTGAAAAAAGTGGCATCATATTTTTTTATTAGCCTTTACTGTCTTACTGCTGGGCAAAGGCCTTTATATTATGAAAAGATAGTTAAAAATTGCCAAATACATACGGATCAAAGTCATTGATGATTTATAAAAAAGCGCAAAATCACCTGAAGAATATTTAAAGAAATTATAACATGTTGGTTCAAGTAACAGTATTGATTTGTGAACCATAACACTTCTTTAAAAAAAAAAACATGTTCCTTTTTATTTCAGAAAATATTTGAAAGGGAATGAATTGTTTTCACCCATCTTTTTATACACGTACATATGTAGTATATAGTTTATATTTTGCTCTAGACCTTTTTCTTTTTCTTTCTTTGATTTATTTGCTGAAATAAATGGTTGTGATTTAAAGTTTGATTATCAGATGAAAAAATGTATGACAATCGGTTTATTTTCCTTTTTGTATCGAACTGTACTCATTCGGAAAATTTTGGTATTAGGACAATAAACAATGAAGAAACCTAAGAATTCGGAAATATAAGAATTTGAAAAAATAATAATTAGGAAAAATAATATTGCGTATTTTAAAGAATTCGTAAAATAAATAATATGGAGAATCGCGAATTTGGATTTTGGCGCTGACACCGGTATAGATGGCTCTACCTTTTTTTTTAAGCAATTCCTATCTTCCAAGGAACTGTGCGTATAAACCCTAAGCGACCCTTTTTAAGTACCTTAAAATTTTAATTAATTTAATAACGCGGCTTGCATTAGTAGTTGCGTGGTAGAAATCGACACGTAACGAAAAAGCGTTATGCCTCCTCTCGAGACGTTCGGTTCCGGCCGCCATTGTTCGGATACTAATGTCAAGCGCTGGCCGCTACTTAAATGTGACATGAAGAAGTTTTTTTTTAATATGGTAGTGAATTGAAGAGAAGGCGTGAGGGACTTCATTCATCAAAGGGATCTCCCGACTGCACACTTTTTTTATGACATCATCATTTCAACCGGATGATGTCCACTGCTGGACACATAGACCTTCCCCAAGGGTCGCCACACTGATTGGTACTTTGTGTCTCACATTAAGTAATTAATTACTAACTACTACTAAATGATCTGATCTCTTGATGATGATTTACGCAGAATGAATATAATGATATGTGGACCAGAGTCGTGACGCAGTGGGAGCCGGCAGACGGCCGTCGTCGTCGTCTCAGAAAACGCTTGCGTGACGACTTAGAATCGTTTACGGGAGATTAGCCGGAGAAGGATAAGTATCGGGTAGATTAGAAGGCTACAGAGGAGACAGCCCAGCAGTGTGACAATATAGGTAGATTCTATAAAAAAAATAAGATATATAGAAGAAAATAAAATCTTAATTATATGTTATTCCCAGTTTATATAAAGACGCCGGACAGTGCGTTCGGCGCGGTGCTGCGGCCCGGCTCCAACCGCATGTCGACGGAATCACGCAAGAGACTGTGGAAGCTCGTCGACGAACTGCCCGGCAAGCTGCCCGAGCCTGTCATAAAAAAGGATACGGTGAGTGGGGCATTCGGACCCGCCATTCGCTGCAGTATAAATAAGTAGTTATTGGCTGCGATGCAGCCAATAACTACTTGTTTATATGATATGCTTGCGTTTGACCACTATCTCGCCTGATGTTAAGCGATGATGTGGTCGACGGTGAAATACGCTTGCTTAGAAGTAACCTATTCACTCTTGACTTAAAGATCCCTAGGTTGTAGCTATCAGGAAAAAAAGACTCCGGCAGGGAATTCCAGTCATTAGCTGTACGCACAATGCAAGTGGTCGCAAAACGCTTTGTGCGTATGGGTTGGATGCCCACCATGTACCTATGGCGCATTGCCGTACATCTTGTAGTCCGATGATGAAAAGGGCTAGGCGGAATCAAATTGTGCTGTTTCATCGCACACTCCCTGAAAAGTAACCAATAAAAAACTGTCAGACTGCCAACTCGGTGTCGATCTTCAAGGCCAGTGCATCGTTGCCGAGCAGTTTATTGGCCCGTCTGTCAATCAACTCAAGTGCATCAAGTTGGTATTTGGTCCCAGAGGTGAGAGCAGTAACGTACTCCATGTATGACCGATCTTGCGCTTGTATAAGTTGAGCAGCTGTTCAGGCGAGAAGTACCGTCTCAACTTTGCAAAGATCTCCAACTATATTGCAGTCAACTGAGCCTTTGCCTCAACAAATGGACTAAAATTGAGGGTCGATATCAATGTTACACCAAGAAGGTCGACATGCTCCGTTATCGGCACGGTTACACCACGGAAAAATGAAGCCGGTTGGAATTGGCTCTTTTTTGCGGAAAAAAGACACGCCTGGTTCTTAGCAGCATTGAAACTGACTAGATTGGCATCGCCCCATTCGAAGACTGGTTCAAGCGCTCAACCACGGGTTCCCGAAGAGACTGGATTTGAAGCCCAGTAGCCTGTGCGCCGGAGACATATCTCTCAGCAACTTTGGTTTTAGCAGGTCATTAATGTGCAGCAAGAATAATGTTTCCAAGAGCACCGACCTCTGAGGGACTCCGTTGTTAATGCCTAACTGACCGGACGAGCAGCCATCGATAACCACTCGGATGGAACGATCCCTCAGAAAGTCTGCAATCCAGTCACACAGCTTACCAATAAGGAAGCAAAGAAAGCTTACCAATAAGGCTCCCGTGCCAGCCTTTGATATGTCAAGGGAGACAGCAAACGCTTTCCCGTGCCTATCGATGTCCTCACTCCAGATGTGAATGGCATACGCTAGAAGATTTCCAGTTTACCGATTTCGGCGGAAACCGTAATGGCGGTCACTGAGTAGGTCGTTTTCTTCTAGGTATGCCAGGAGCTTATTTTTCAGTATACGTTCCATTCTCTTACAGAGGATGGACGTTACTGAGATGGGTCTGTAGTTGGCCTGGTCAGCTTCACTATTGTTTTTGGGCATGGGCTGAACGTTAGCTTGCTTCCAAGCGTTCGGAACTTTCTCAGTCACTATTAAAGGCGATATAGGCGTGTCAAGATTGGAGACAATTCAGGCGCAAAAGTTTTAAGTACAATTGCTGGTATCCCGTCGGGGCCATTAGTCTTATTCATTTCAAGTTTATGCAGCACCCTACAGACCTTCCTCTGATGGATGTGAATGTCCGACATACTCGTCTCACATTCAACAGGAGCAGGACGGGCCGCGCGCCATCCCATTTCAGGGGGCCTACTCCCTATCTTCGTCGACTAAGTTACGGGCCGTCCGAAAGTATTCCGAAACTTCGGAGTGGACCCTACCCCCTAACGATTTCGGCATCATGAGCTTCGAACGGGATCATAGACAATATTAGTGAACGAACGACGCATGACGATAGAGTTGCACTATTTTATCGGTTGATTACCGGTTTATCTAGTTTTGTGGTTTCAAGCTTACTAAACAAAAAATTATATTATTTTTACGTTAGAAAATGACCATATTTTTAACAGTATATTTTTTCATGTCTATAAATATAGAAATCAATTACTTTTGTTATTTTAGTCCGGCAAGTGACATTATCCTGTTGACACCTTTGCCTTTTTTTCTGTTTGACGGCAACTTTCAAATGAAATGTCAAGAAATTCCTAATAAACTGCTAATAAATATCTGGGTAGATTTTAGTTTTCATTAATAATTAATTAAAATGCTCCCGACCGCTGCAACAGCTTACGCGCAAATTGAGGCTCTAGTCAACTTCATGAGTTCGCATAAAGCAGCTGTAAGAAAACCTGTGCAAGTACCTTAACTCAATGGGATGTTGCACAAAGTCCGTGGAGCAACGGCAAGGGTAAGTTTAATACATTACTCGTCAATATTAATATGATTTTGAGGTCTTATCATCAGTAAAGTGCAAACAATGATAATAAGTCATCCTGCAAATACTTATAGCCCAGTCAGTAGGCGTTACAATCACGATTACAATATATGTGCAAATCACGACTACCCCAGCTTTGGCAAAGGCCTTTTTAATTATTTACTGACTGGGCTATTATCTGTAAAAGTACATAAGAGTATGGTGTTTTTATATATTATACCTTTCATGCAATTATAATTAACCAAATATCCAAATTTTAGGTGTGGGCTGTTAAAAAACGTTTGGCCAAGAAACCTGCTGGAGCTGTCACACGGTCAACATGTGCTACAGGTCCATCGGTACCAACAACCCGCTCCCAAATGGAGTTAAAGATCCTATCGATTATTGGCGAGGGTTTTGGAGAGTCAAAAACCTAGTCAAGAGTCTAGTCAGTTTTTCTAATGGTAATACAAAAATTAAACTTTGTAATTTATGGTAGTAGACTATTTTTTTTTGTTAAATTGTAATAAATTATAGATACACAATCATATATTTTTTGTTGTATCCGTCAATGATATTCAGTTTTTGTTGTACAGGATCCACCTGTAAGAGAGCCAGCCGCCATCTCAACCACCCGTGCTGCTACACCTGCCAAAGGCGGAAGAGCAAAGGCTTATAATCGAAACAAGGAGAAATGAGGTGCTCGTTGAAGTAAAGCTAATTATTCTGAACAAACTAAGTTCGGAGCAATAATTTCAGACTGATAATTAAAAGGAAATCTATGTTTTGATGGTTATAGGGTGTTAAGAGTTCAGATTATTAGGTATTTGAGTCCTAGAAATAATTTAAGACTAATAAGTAAAAGGAAAACCACGTTGAAGTGTCAATATGAATTATTTAATAACTAACATTTTGGCGATCTTCGTACTTAAAGTAGGATAAGTCACATACCCTTACACATTGTTTTCCTATTAACACTTAATTTTGGTAAAGTCAATTGCGTAAATTTAAAAATTCAAAACTATTTTGTTTATGAAATGACACATTTTTTTGACTCCTGTAGTCATAAGTGTATTGTTGTTTATTAAATTTATTCAGATTTGAAGGGTGAATAATAAAAATAAAAAATTTGTTCATAAAAGCAATACTTTTATTGTGAATAGTCAATAATATAAATATAATACCCTATGCATTTAATTTTTTTTTATTTGTAAAGATTTCTTGTGAGACTACACTTTTTCCAGCAATTGCACTAATGTCTCTCGCTCTTTGCCCTTGCTGAAGGGCAAATAATATATTTGTAAACCCTTTCCCTGCTTACTGCGTTCAAATTGAAGATCTTCTAGCTGAGGGAATGTGCTTCTAAGTCCGCCCGATTACTCAATGACAATATTACCTGAAAAAAATTAAGATATGCTATGAAATCAATGAAATAAATACTGTTCACCTGTTCGATGTGTTATTGGCAAAACCCACCTACCACCTTACCTAGCCCACCTTACCTACCTTACCTAGTATAAATTGCAACAAATATATGCTGTGACTGGTGAATAATGCAGCTCACTAGCTGCTAAGAGGCATCTCCATCGGCCTTTTAAAATACCAAAGGTATGCTCTACAGTGGACCGAGCATGGTTTTGTCTATCAATGTATCTCTCTTCTGGAGAATCTTCGACAGCATTGTCTATTGGGTTCATCATGAATTCCCGAAGTGGGTACCCAGAATACCCTGTGACAAACATTGGTAGATATAGTAAGCATATTTTTTTATAAAATCTGTAAATATACAGCTTATTAAAATTTAAAGTGATACAATTTATTTTAGTGCACACTCTTTAAGTAGGTATAGGTATAACACTCTTCAAAGCATAGTCATTTTTCAAATGGCATGTTATAAAACACATATCTGTTTTAGAAAAAATAGTACAAGCTTTTAAACTTAGTCTTTTTATAAGCTTTCTCTCAGCCAAATTCTGTGGAAACCTTATATACTTTTTTATTATTGAGGAGCTGTTCAGTGCATTTCTGACATGCCGCAGCTAGCGTGACACTGTCTGTTGTGCCATTGGAACGTCACTGCTAAGGCCCACTGCACCTTGGTAGCTCTCCCGGCCGTAAAAATTAAGCGAGGATCTGAAATTAAACAAAAACAACAAATGTAAATGGATGGGACGGATTGGTAATAAAGCTCAATAAGTTGCAGTATCTTTAATATATCCTTACCTTCATTCTTGGATCAACACGACTTCGTCGTATGTGTTGAGGCAAAAGAGGTATAAGGTCCTCACACAAGTCCTCAAATAATTCCCGAGTGAGCCTATGAACTCAACGTCGGGCATACTTGCCAACTAGAAGTTTTGGCACAAATGTCGTCGACGTTGCCTCCTCTCTTCCAGTAGAGCTTCTTCGAGCATTAAAAAAACAGTCATCGTTGGGAATTCTAACTTTCGTCGACCGCACGATAACTATTTTGATGTCGTGATATCTGACATAACGATCCGATAAAACAAGTGTCAAGTTCAATTTTTCGGACGGATAAAAACGCATAGGGAGTAGGCTTAACTGTCAAATTGTGTTGTCATTTATTCTTCGTTCGGGCCCCGAACGAATCATCCGTCCGTAGGTGTTAGGGAGTAGGAAACGCCCGTATCTAAGGCCGAAACTACGGACTTCGAGCTTAGGGAGTATGCCCCCAGATGCGAAGATTCCGCAAAAAGGTTTAAGTCTCCGAAACACTGAGACAAGATTGTCCTTTTTGTTTGTGATTGATAATCTGCGAGATGCGAATTTCTGGGGGCGTAAAGCCGATTAGTGCATACAGCTTTCGCACAGGAGTCGATTTAAAGCAACCAGTGGAATTCCAGCACATCTTATTAAGATCATCATCATCTTATTATTATCCACCAGGTTGGAGTGGGCGGAGTGACTCCATATTGGACATGTATATTCATTCGCGGAGAAATAAAGTGCCATTGTGATTGTTCGTAGGACATGGGGAGACGCCCCTTATCTGGTAGATGTAAGGCGGCGCAGTAAATTGTTCCTAGTGTGCGCTTTCACTGTTTTCAAATTGAGAAGATATTATTTAAATCAAGAGTGAATAGGTTACTCCTAAGCAAGCGTGCCTCATCGTCGACCACATAATCGCTTACCATCATGAACTACGCTTACAATAATAAAAAAACCAATGATTTTCAAAACTTTCAAAATGAAGGGGATTGTGACTATGAGGCGATTACACTATGAAGATGGTGAAAATTTTTTCGTACTGTCATCATTAAGTGTAGGGAGGGGATCCCTACACTTACATGATGCCGGGGCGATTCTATGGGGATGATGATGCAATAAAACCGACCACCGCGAATGTCCGTTGAACACTGATTTATTGAATTAAAATACTTATACAAATTACAAAGTGCTGAGCGCACAGAATGCACGGCGCGTGAGTCTGTTAAATATACGACAACTCTATGTGCTAAAATCCACCCTGAGACCACATTCCAAAATACCCACTACCAAAACTAACAAACGGCGGATCCCAACCACGTTTACACAGTATAAAACCACGTTTGCGGGGTATCAACACTTCACACTATGCACCCACATATACAATCAAATTCACAAACAACTCAGCATACAAGACCTAAACAGACACACACTTAAATGTAAAGTCACTGAGTGGCTACTACACCAGGACTATTCCTACATGGAATCGTTACTCACCTATCTCTCTGAGATAAATGATTAGCACCTCAAACCTAAAAAAACACACTCCACTCCACATCCCAGTACTCACCCTACACACACTGTTATTTTTATTAATTTATTAATTAATCTTATTCTTGAATAATCCCACCGCACTATTCCCAAACCACTGCAACTCCTGCTTATTCTTGAATAGTTTATTGATACCAAATTGTAATTGCGACGACTATGTACTTACCACCTATTGTATAAATTATTGCTAATATTGTTTAAAATCTTACCTGAATACTGTCTCTCAAGATACTGGTTGTCCGAGTTTGAGAGACAGGATTCATTACTCAAAATGGTTACAATGGAACAATTCTTACATTATAGTTGTACGTAAACTATAGTGTAACCTTTTTTGCACCAATAAACATTTTATTATTATTAAATAATGAGCGGTTCCGTACATCCTGCCCTCCCAAATGGGACAACTGATATGAATGACTGTCTGATAATTTAAAGTAATGAAACAAGTAAAATTATAAAATGATATTGTTTAGTAAAATGATAAATATATAGCTAGCTAATGATACAAATGCTATAAAACTAACTAAAACGATTATTATAAACATTTCTTTAATGATCACAGTCTTGTAAGTGCACTGAACGTA